>JAUPFT010000030.1:27360000-27710000 GCA_036936625.1 Parnassius smintheus behrii | reverse complement strand
TTAAATTAAACCAATTGCAATCATGATTTTTTATTCAAATAACCAGTTCAGTTTTTTCTATTATGTCGCTAAGATCAAAAATATTATTTGTATTTCATCAGTATGTAATTTGTATCTAAATATAATTTCCAAAATACAAGAATTAAAAAAAACGAGCGAAAAATACCGAGCAAAGCTCGGTCAACCGGGTACTAAAAGCTTAAAATAGCAGTATAATACTGATGAGTTTCGTAGGGTTAGTGTAGAGATCCGGAGACCTTTATTTACTGGAAACGAGGCATTCAATCTTAGTCCTCAGGGGTGACAGCGCATCTGCGTTTCGATTCTTGATCGAGGATAAATATAGATGTCTATGGGCAACAGCATCCACTTACCAACAAGTGGACTTTGTGCTCGTTTGCTACCTATATTTTATTTAAAAAAATGTGTGATATATATTAAATTCTGTCTGTTTTATACCGCTTTAATACTAAGGTTACATTATAAGTTACAAAGGCTCTTTCCCTAAAATCTGTTAAAGCTAACTAAAGGAATTTTCATAAGAAACAGCAATCATAAACAAGAAAGTGTATTGTTAGTAAGCCAAAGTATAAGGGCATTCGTTGGCAGAAGCTTCATTCTAAATAATAAAACTGGTTGGAGACAATGCGAGAAGGATAACCGAATGCACTTTATTTGAAAAACAAATATTGTCAATTGTTGTATTAAGAACGCAGTCCACATTGCGTTTAAAAACTGTTATACACGATGAAAATTTTTGTCTATGCATCTTCAAGACAAAATCATATTTAAAGTTGTCACCGAAGTACATGTTTGTCACTATTTTTAGACATTAGTTCAGAAAACTAATCATTCATTGTCAGTGACACCCATAACCACCATCTTAATGATAGCATCATCATCACTACAACGCAAACACAATCTTGGCCCACTTGCGTCCGTCGACCTCCTGCTTGTCTTACTAGATTTTCTGTTTGTACTACAATCCATTCTTAAGGGCCTATACTACTTCAAATGGCGTAGCAAGATCCTCCAATATGCCGAAAATATTGGAGCATTAATTTTGAAATAAATATATAGTAAAGTTGAGGATTATTGTTAAGTACTATGTTAGAAGAAAACACGATGTCGTAAAATTTTCTCGATAGAAAAAAATCCAAAGTTTCCACTCCAAACTGAACAATAAGTCGCTGGTATTCATAAAATACTTTAAATTAGATCATGAAACTTTGCATACTAACTAACTTACTATAAAGCAGGGCTTGTTTTTATTTTTTTTAAATTACCTACCATTATTTTCACTGTAAATAGAAATTACCTAAACTATCGGCTTCTTGAAGTTTGTTTCCTTCCGCCTGTGGCTGTGAAAGCTGTGTCGCTTACGAAATACACATTACGCAACAGGACGACATAAAATTAAAATGGGAAATAACCGTAATAAATATAAGAAGCGAATGGGTTGGCGTAAAGACAGGCATAAATATAATAAACCTAATGAAATAAGTATCTAACAACCTATCTACTTACAGTATTAGTGATTACTAACATGTCGGTACGACATACGTTGCGCGGGGAAGTGGGGGCGAAACTAGAATTTGAGCTTATAGCTGAGGTTGTATAGGCTCTTAAGAAAATTCATTGTCCCTAGAAGCTGTTACAGCCTATCATATTCGCTGCTAACATAGGAGGCCCATAGAATGCCTCATAGAGGAGGATATTGGTTTAACGCTGTTTTTAAATTTCGAACGCTACTACGCTTTCGACGCGCGAAAGCGAAAACGACGCTGTTTTTAAATTTCTAGTTGTTATTAAGAAGACGCCTCTATCCTTAGTTTGGTTCTGGCGCATATTAGGACACCTGCAACTCCTCCACGGTGAATATAATATTACCATGTTACTTTTTATAGAAGAGGGGAAGCGGAGGGGGAGCGGGAAGCGAGCATGCGGCTCACCTGAAAAGGAGTAAGTTCGTTTCTTTAAGGGATCTGTGTCTTATCGGTCCGGAAAAATCACCGGTGGTAAGCGATTCAATATTTTCTTATTAGTTCATTATTTGTCTTACATAATGAATAGCTGCCTGCTACCAAATCCGCGACTGGATCCTCTCTTGCGCTCACAATTAATCCCGACGCGGCACTCTCTTGCATATTTATAATTTGCACAATTACCAGATACCCGAGACAACAGCCTACAAAGACTTGATAATGTGTAGAACTGAAACTTGTCTAAATGACAAGTAAAAGTTTATAAATTTTTTTAATTATTTTTGCAACATTGTCTTTTCATATACGTCCCTTACCCTTACCAAACACTTTTTAAGAGTCTCAAAAAGCTTCAGCAAGTTTATACTATAGGAAATCATGTAAGAAGAAGCGGTAAGAAACTATCAAATTGATTACTTCCTACAGACTTAAAAGAAACGAAAATGTTCTCAATTTTCCGGAATACTTTTATGTAAGATCAGCGATAATTCTTTACCATCTTGTACGATTTTAAGAAAGCGCCTCGGGGGTGATTCCATATAAATCTGGCCAAACCCGATGATGGCATCCAAGAGAAAATCGCCAAATTACTTAGTTTGTAATGGCGTCTGCACGATATAAGGTCGAATAATACTTTACAATGTCAACCAATTTTGTTGATACTTTTTTAACTTTTTATTCTTTTAGTTCTTTGAAGTCGGGTTTTACTTGTTTAACAGTTTGATAATTCTCCAAACAGTAACAATTAAACAAATCAAGAAAATCTAAGAGTGGTAAAATCATAATGACCACGCGTTCTTAATCTAATATCTCTAATTTCTAATATCCTTTCTTCATTGGAATGACTTTAATATGCGGCTAAAATTAATTAATTCCAAGACAATTCGGTTATGTTAAAGGAAATCTTGTTATAAATATTTGTAATATCTCTCCAAAAATGAGCCATCAGTTTTTGAAGCCTAAGCTTTGATACATACAATATAAAGAGAATTATTACGCGTGTAAAAGGCTTAATTAGCTGCGGAGTTTACTGTCGCCTGCGGTTTTTCCGGATGGATATGACTTAGGTACCTTCAAGAAAAGAGCCTACTCCTTCCTAAAAGCCGGCAACGCATCTGAAATTCCCCTGGTGTTGCAGATGTTCATGGACGGCGGTGATCTCTTACCATCAGGTGAGCCACTTGCTCATTTGCCTCATCTAGCAAATAAATAAATAAATTAAAGAAATGCCTACTTTAAGTCAATAACCTAAGACAAGGTACATCGCGAAATCATATCTTAATAAACTTCATAAAAATTTCGTTACAAAGTTAATTCTCGGTATAGCTTTTATCAAGCCGGCGTTTGATTTTTCTACAAATGTTAAACTCCTCTGTCTGCAAGCTGTACACCCAGATAACTAACAAACGGCGCTCTACTTACTGTCATTACATTTGGAAATATGCACCACTAAATTGGTAAACGACATGTATTTCATTCTATAACGAGGCGTTCGAACAAATTTATTATAATTGTATAAACAAATATTAGGCATAAATTAGTATATATACATGTTGAGATTTATATATGTTTGGGGGGGCAAAATTCCGCTCAAGACTGCAACTGCTCGGGGCAAACGGAGCAACAAGACCAAGGCGACCCCTGCCACGCTGTCCGTGAATTTCTGCTATATCAGGGGACTTCACTCTAACCTAAACGCCGTCCACTACCATCTCGAGACGGCGAGGCCGGCTCTGCTCTTTCTGACCGAGACAGGTGTCCTCTCCGGCTGATGTTTCGTATCTATCCTACCCGGGGTACAAACTGGAACACTTCTTTGTGCCTCGGGCTGGAATTTGCGTTTACGTCAGAGAGGACATCTGTTCTCGACGCCTCAGCAGACTTGAAAGTTCGGACCTGTCCATCCTTTGGCTACGCGTAGACAGCGACGACCATCCGCGCGTCACGGGTGCCTTTATAGGTCCCATAGCAGTAATGCCGAAACAGGCCGACTCGTCGACCACGTCCAAATGGCTGCAGATTCGTTGCTACAGCTGATCCCCTCAGCGGAGATCGTGATCCTCGGCGACTTTAACGCCCATCACGGCGAATGGCTTGGTTCACGTTTAACCGATCATGCGAGGAGATCTGTTCATGATTTTGCCTTGGCATATGGTCTGACACAACTGGTTACTTCGCCTACGCGGATTCCAGATGTGGAGGATCATGCACCTTCCCTGTTGGACCTTCTGCTGACCTCTCACCCGGACGGATATCAGATTTCCGTCGACGCCCCTTTAGGCTCCTCGCACCATTGTTTTGTCCGGAGTGTGCTGCCACTCACACTGAAATCGCGGTTGCATTATGCAGGCTGCCGCCGTGTTTGGCACTATAGGTCAGCCGATTGGGATGGGATGCGGTCTTTCTTTGCATCCTACCCTTGGGGGCGGGTTTGCTTCTCGCCGGATGATCCCAACGTTGTTGCGGATTCTGTCGCTGATGTGGTACTTCAGGGTATGGGACTTTTTATTCCTTCCTCTGTGGTGCCCATTGGAGGCAAATCTCAGCCATGGTTTGGTCGCTCCTGTAAAATAGCATCATGCTATAAGCAGGAGTGCTACCAGGCCTGCGCTGACGTATCAGCGTCCCGGGATAAAAATACCAGCGCTCTAAAAAAGAAGTATAATTCCGCCTCTAGGTCCTTCAAAAGAGTCATTGCCAAGGCAAAGCCAGAGCACATAGGCAGAATTGGCGAGAAACTAGTTCGCCTTCCTTCCGGAACCCGTGCATTCTGGTCTCTCGCCAAGGCTGTCGAGGGGAATTTCTGTCAGCCATCTCTTCCATCTCTGCACAGGGAGGACGACTCACTGGCCCATACCGCAAAGGAGAAAGCCGATCTTCTAGGCTCTTTCTTTGCGTCTAACTCGACTCTCGATGACGGGGGGAGTACGCCGCCGACCATCCCGTGGCGTGAGTGCTTCATGCCGGAAGTGCAGTTCACACAGCGCTCGGTTCGCAAAGCACTCCTCTCCCTGGACATCCACAAGTCGAGTGGGCCTGACGGAATCCCCCCAATTGTGCTGAGGACGTGTGCTCCAGAGGTGGCACCGGTATTAACGCGTCTTTTCCGGTACTCCTACTCCCTAGGCGTAGTCCCAAAATCGTGGAAGACGGTTTCCGTCCACCCGATCCCTAAAAAAGGCGACCGCTCAGACCCGTCCAACTACCGGCCTATCGCCATCACCTCCTTGTTCTCCAAAACAATAGAGTCCATTGTAAACTGCCAGCTCATGAGGTACCTTGAGGATCACCAGCTGATTAGTGACCGCCAATACGGTTTTCGCCGTGGTCGGTCGGCTGGTGATCTTCTGATCTACCTAACTCACAGATGGGCGGAGGCAGTAGAGTCCAAGGGGGAGGCATTGACCGTTAGTTTGGACATTGCGAAGGCCTTCGATCGGGTTTGGCACAAATCGCTTCTTTCGAAGCTTCCTTCCTATGGGCTTCCCGAGAAATTGTGCGATTGGATCACTAGCTTTTTTGCAGATCGGAGCATCAAGGTCGTTGTTGACGGTGGAAGCTCCGATTGCAAGCCTATTAATGCTGGTGTTCCACAGGGCTGCGTGCTATCGCCAACGCTGTTTCTTCTGCATATCCATGATATGTTTCAAACCCGTAACATTCATTGCTATGCAGATGACAGCACTGGTGATGCTCTTTACACCGGTCGAGCCAATATTTCTCGGGAAAACGTCTCCGAGTGCCAGAACAAACTTGTGTCTGAAGTCGAGTCTTTGCTGAACAGAGTCTCGGATTGGGGGCGACTAAATCTAGTCCAGTTTAACCCCCAGAAGACACAAGTTTGCGCGTTAACCGCTAAAAAGAACCCCTTTGTCGTATCCCCTCAGTTTCAAGGCACTCCCCTTGTTGCCTCAGCCAGTATCGGAATCCTCGGCGTCGACATATCGAGTGACGTGCAGTTTCGTGGTCACTTGGAAGGGAAGGCCAAATTGGCCTCTAAAAAGCTTGGCGTGCTCAGCAGAGCGGGACAGTATTTCATTCCGGCACACCGCCTGCAACTTTACAAGGCGCAGGTTCGGCCGCACATGGAATACTGTTCCCATCTCTGGGCTGGGGCTCCCCAGTACCAGCTCCTTCCACTTGACCGCATCGTCGACGACCGAGTGCTTTCCGATCGGCTCGATTCACTGGCACTGCGAAGAGATGTTGCATACCTTTGCATTTTCTTTCGCATATACCTTGGAGAGTGCTCTGAGGAATTGTTCGGATTAATCCCAGCCGCCAAATTTCGTAAACGCACTACGCGGCAAACGTCCCGATACCATCCACACCATCTGGATGCTTGGCGGTCCACCACTGTACGTTTCAAAAGGAGTTTTCTTCCGCGTACAACCTCTCTGTGGAATAGTTTACCACCGGCGATTTTTCCAGACCGATACGACCTGGGGGCCTTCAAGAAAAGAGCTTACGCCTTTCTAAAGGGCCGGCAACGCACCTGCAATTCCCCTGGTATTGCGGTTGATCATGGGCGGCGGTAATCACTTAACATCAGGTGAGCCGCATGCTCGTTTGCCCCCTCTTCTATAAAAAAAAGAAGTGTTTTGTAAGGAATTTTAGGTTTAATAATTGAGAATTTGGCTATTATTACCTCGGCGGTAGGTGAAGAAAAAGTTAACACATACGTAAAATTTTAATTTGTATTTTAAATTAACTTATACAATATTCTACATAACTTGTTACATATTTGAGTGCTAATTAACACCATTTTCTTGGTAATCGCATTTGTACAACTGTGTATATGTGAATTCATTCCATCTAAATACACCACCTGCCAGCATATTACACACACTTGGATTTCGTATATATCTTTGCACAACACAATGTCTCAACTTGATGAGATTAGAACTGCACAGAACAGTTTGGAGGAATGCTTTTCAAAAAGGATGGCCGAACTGGAAGCACAGTTACACACGGGGGGATCCGCCAAGGACACGGTTGCAAAGGTGGCTGAGGAGTTTCGAACCTTCCGTGAACTCATGTTCTCCATGCTCGGTATGCTCCGTAAACAAATTAATGAGTGCTCCCATATGGTTGACGCTATTGAGACCAGGCATCGACGAAAGGCTCTCCTTTTCTTGGGTGTTGCTGAAGAGGAGAAGGAGGACTGCAAGGCTACAGTGCTAAGTATAATCCACAAAATGGAGTTGAAGGACATCACAGCATCTTGCATTAGTGTCTGCCACAGGATTGGAGTAGCCACCAAAAATCGTCTCAGGCCAATCCTAGTTCGATTTCTTAGCGTTGACTTCAGGTCATCAGTATGGAGGGCGAAGTCTAGACTGAAAGGTTGTCCAGTTTCAGTAAAGGAGTTCTTGACAAAGTCTCGGCAAACTGTTTTTGGCAAAGCCCGTCAGCATTTCGGCATGCGTGCATGCTGGACCCAAGATGGAGTAATTGTGGTGAAAGTTGCAGATGGATCCCGGCATAAAGTCACTACCTTAGATGAGCTGACTACTCTTACGCAAAAACACCCTAAGGCGACTGCTGAATCCTCATCTGGAGGCGAGCGCATTGCAGGAAGCAATTCTAAACCACGTAAATAACTACGCAGTATTGCGTTTTATTGTCTTAATTCTCCTTTTTCCTTTTACTACAACTTAAAATTTATTCAATATTGCAGAATTACTTAGTATAATTTATTATTACTTTTTATCCACAGTATTAAACCTTGTTTTGCTTTTATGTAACCTTAAGCTTCTTTCTTTCTCATTTATTTACATTTTTTTTTAATTAGTTAATTTCTAATTTTAATATTGTTTCTCGTTTTACATCATTTATTAAAACTTGTATATTTATTACATTTTAGGTTAAGTTCTACTTTGTTTTGGTATTAAGTTGTTTTGCTTTTGGTTATATTTTGTCCATAGATTAATAGATTCGTAACAAGTGCATAGTGCAATTTAACTTTCGGTCGCTGGGAAGTTTTTTTTTATTAATACATGATCATGGATACAAAGTCCTTTGGACAGAGTATATGTCGTCTATGAGACACTTCTCTATGATCCTTTTTATTTGTTCTAAGTTCTGCTATTTATTATTAGTAATCTTAACGTAGTTTAGTTGTAGTTGTCTTGCAAATCATTTTTATTTTTATTGTTTTGTGCATTATATTTGTCTTTTAATTTTTGAGTGTGTTAGCTGGCGGGTGGTGCAGGGATGGCAGTTTAGCAATCGAAATTATTACTATTTTTTTACGTTATATAATTTTAATTATACTAATTTATTTATTCTTATAGTTATAGGTCTATATTATTTATTTATTTTTATATATTCTATTACATATAGATGAGTTCCGATGATGATTCTTTTCTTTCTGCCAACGAGTTTTCTTCATCAAATGACAGTTATTGCTCTATTACTGAAACGTTAGGGGATTTTGTGCGACATAAATTCGATGAATCCCGCTCTTTGTTTAATGTTTGCCACATTAATGCACAGAACGTACCTAGTCATTACAGTGATCTGATTGAGGCTTTCTCTGACGCAGATGTTCATGCCGTCTTGATTTCGGAGACTTGGCTTAAGCCCCATCTTCCTTCTACTTCTTACCCTCTCTCTGGCTTCAGTTTGATACGCAACGATCGAATTGATAGAAGAGGGGGTGGGGTCGCTATATATCTTCGTTCTGACTTTTCTTATAAAATTCTTGCTTCTTCTTCCCCCTATTATACTGCATCTGCAGAATTTCTTTTCCTTGAAGTTTGCGTAAAAGGAACCAAATTAGTACTTGGCGTTGTCTACTGTCCTCCTTCTGTCGATTACTTCTCCAGTCTTGAAACGGGTCGGAATACTCACATCACGTCATCATGGGCGATTTTAATACAGATCTCCTCACTCCGCGCTTAACCCGTTCCTCCAAGCTCCTTCAAATTGTCGAGTCGGTTGGCCTCCACATTTTACCTTTACAAGCCACTCACCACAATATTGATGTGGAGGATACCTGGCTTGACTTAATCCTTACCTCTGCTCCTTCTCTTGTCTTCTGCCACGGTCAACACTTTGCACCTGCTTTCTCCTATCATGACCTCATTTTCCTTTCTTACGTCCTCAAACCTCCTAAACCTCCAGCCAAAACTCTACACATGCGTTGTTTTGGTCGCTTGGATATTGAAAAGCTCTGTATGGATGCATCCAAAATAAACTGGAACAGCGTGGTTTCTGCACCCACTGTGGATGAAAAAGTTGGGGCTTTGAATGAAGCTATCCTTAAATTATATGACGTACATGCTCCCATCAAAAAAGTGAAGCTCAAGCGTCCACCTGCGCCTTGGATGACGATTGGGGTTCGGATTGCGATGAGACGTAGGGATCGCGCTTTCGGCAAATTTAGAAGAGATCGATGTGATCAAAACTGGACGCTTTATAAAGTTGCAAGGAATCGGTGCAATCAGATGATACGCAACGCCAAACGCCGATTTATTCTTAGTAACATCTCATCTTCTTCCCCTGCTAATATCTGGAAGTTCCTTGGAACCATAGGTATCGGTAAACGACACCGTTGTGAGTTTCAAAGGACGATTGGTCTGGATGATATCAATTTTCATTTTGTCTCCAACAGTCCTCTTGATCACCAGACCAAGCGTCTTACTGTTGAACACTTAATGGGTTTACCTCGTCCTGATATTAATCTGTTTCAATTTTCTCCAGTAGCTGTAGATGAGATCAAGAAGATAATCCTTTCCATTAAATCTAATGCTGTAGGTTACGACAACATCAGCCGACGGATGATTATCTATATACTAGACCATATCCTTCCAGTCATCTTGCACATCATTAACTTCTCCTTGGAGTCTGGTAATTTTCCCTCACTGTGGCGTAAGGCTTACGTTATTCCCTTACAAAAGATCCCAAATCCTACTTTACCCAATCATTTCCGACCTATATCCATCCTTCCCTTCTTATCCAAGGTCCTTGAGGCCTGTGTCCACAAGCAACTTTCGCAGTTTATCTCTCGTAATAACTTATTAAGTCCCTTGCAGTCTGGCTTTAGGCCCGGTCATAGTACCGTTTCCGCACTCCTGAAAGTAACTGGTGATATTAGGGCAGGCATTGAGGACACTAAAGTCACTGTGTTGGTTTTGGTTGACTTCTCGAACGCCTTTAATACCATTAGTTATGACATTCTAATTTCCATCCTCTCCCTTTCTATGATCTCACCCGAAGCACTGGATTGGTTTTCATCATATCTTCGAGGGCGCCAGCAGTCGGTTCGCATCGATGAGCTATCATCTAGCTGGCTTGACATACATGCTGGTGTCCCTCAAGGCGGCATATTATCTCCTTTATTGTTTTCTATATTTATTAATCTCATTACTCAAAACCTTCAGTCTGCGTATCATCTGTATGCTGATGACTTGCAATTGTACACACAAGCGAGTATTGACGATATTTCTACAGCGGTGGACACACTTAACAGGGACCTTGAGTACATTAAGAACTGGTCTGACAGGTTTGGCCTAATGGTCAACCCTTCGAAGTGTCAGGCCATAATAATTGGTAGCCGTCCTATGATCCAGAGATTGAAAACAGTAGCTGTACCTCCTATCTTTTTTAATAGTACTGAGATTCAATTGTGTTCCACTGTGAAGGATCTAGGTTTATTAATTGATTCAACTCTGAGTTGGAAATCCCAAACAACGACCGTTAGCCAGAAAGTCACTGGTACCCTGCGTTCTCTCTATCGCCTAAAAAATTTTCTACCATCTGAAATTAAGACAATGCTTGTGCAGAGTTTAATTTTTCCCCTAATCGACTATGGTGATGTGTGTTATTTCGACCTGAATGCAGACCTTCTCAACAAATATGACCGTCTTCTGAATAACTGCATTCGATTCATTTTCAATCTTCGAAAGTATGACCATGTATCCACGTATCGATCACAATTAAAATGGTTACCTATTCGTCAACGCCGTAGTTTGCGTGCACTCACCACCCTTTATTCTATCCTGATGTCTCCAACTTCCCCTACCTACTTATCTCCTCACTTTCAGTTGCTTAGTGCTAGTCATGAGAGAAACCTCCGCTCTACGAACAACCTTCTTCTCCTATGTCCATCCCACAGCTCTGGACTTGTTCATTCTTCTTTCCACATTCAATCTATTCTCCTTTGGAACGCACTCCCTCTCGAAATCAGGACGGCTAGCAATCGGTACGCGTTCAAGATGAAGGTTCGGGAACACTTACTTAATAAATTGGCAGAATCATCATCCTCATCATTGGCAGAACCAGCGTCCTCATACGGCCAGCAGTGAAGGACCACGTCTCTGATCCATAAGACATCACTGGCAACACGCACTAGTTGTACATGTGTATATGTATGTATATGTGTATATATGTATGTATGTGTGTGTATGTATGTATATGTATATATATATGTATATATGTATGTTTATATGTATATATATATTCTTATTGTTCTTATTGTAATTATGTATATTATATATTTTATGTACATATATGTGTATGAATATTAATATAATTTTATCTATTTTTTGCGATGTACCATTTATATCTTATGTATTTTATTTCCATGTATTACATTTTTTTTGTTATTTTATTTTAGTATTCGCATATTAACTTTTTATTACACCTACTTTATTCTATCTCTGCATCATCCCAAGGTAGACTGGGAGAGAATGCCTTAGGCATTAAGTCCGCCTATATACCACTTGTGTATATGAAGTTTTAAATAAATAAATAAATATTATTACCCTTAGTTTGTCGCTCACATAGTTAATATGCTCCTTCCAGTTTAGCCGATCGTCGATTACGAGTCCAAGGTATGTAAATTTACCTACTTGTTCTATAGCATCACAGGTACATTGCAGAGTATTATTTGATTGTTTTAGATGTAGACATTGATGGTTAGGCCTTAGTTATATATTATGGAAAAAACTATTAAATAAATGCTGCATTGAAACACACTGGCTGAGTTTTTTACCGTCTGGAAAAATTTGGTGTAACAGGTGAACGGAAGAGAAGGAACGGTATAGAACGGAAAAGAATTTCATAATATGTTAATGTAAAATAAAAAAAAATGTAAAATATCATTGCCATAGACTGCTATTCCGTTCACCTGTTACACCCTATTTTTTTCCAGACGGTAAAAAATCATTCAGTATACAGTTGATTTTCATTTTTCGTCAAGTCTAAAAACGCTATGTCCGTCAACTAACAGCATCGGTGGGCCGCAGCTAGCAGACAAATAAATTCTGCCGCACGATAAGCTCTGTATAAATCAGCCCAAGCACCGCGATGCGCTCGCGAGCAAACACCGAAAAAAGGACACTGTACTCCTTTTCTGCCCTCCTATCTTTCGTATAGAGTTCAAAGACAAAGTACCAATTATTTTATGTAGACCTCCGCTTAACATTTACGATGAGTGAATTGTATCTGATGTGGCATCTTGAAATATGAGAAAGAAAGGAAATTTCATTGAAATATCTTATGATCATCATCATTTTAACCCTTCACAAGTTCACTGGTTAACTTATAACTCCCCTAAATAATGCCATAAAGAATGGTCATGAGTCACCTGCATCCATCGACTTCTTGCATATCTTTCTAGGTCATCTAGTGGGGCACCATAGACTTCATTTACTGGTACGCCAATGCCACTCGAGAACCTTTCTTCCTCATCGGTTGTCAGTTCTTCAAGCTATACGTTTAGTACAGTTCTAATCTAATCTAAACTAAGCCAAAATTTAGTACAGTTCTAATCTTAAGGTATAAGTGCAAAAAACTCTGAGTTTTCTCGCTGAATAGCTATATATAGCCTTTTGGCCAGAAACTAACCATTCCTTTTGTTTCCTGCGGTGACAACCAACCATGGATAACCTTCTTAAGAAGTGTTCACCGAGAAGAGTTCACCGTGCGTTGACTCCACGGAGTCGTAGTATCTACAGCAAATGACAAAAATATGTATTCATCTCTTAGATTCTCATGTTTGCCTATTACTCAGTTCAGCCTTCTATGATGGCTTCGGTTCTTAACGAAGCCTGAGACATGAGGCCGCCAAAATATCTATTATCTATTTCTCACACGATCAAAGTCCTTAAAATCGCAGGATAATATATGGAAACAAGAGCACTTCGGATGTTTTCGTTGTGAGAGCCGTGATGGAATAACTTATCAGCGCTTTTATTACATGAAAGTCCTGGAGCCCAAACTCGTCGAGTCCGCTACTACATATACACCGATGAAGTTGACAAAATTAGTAGATTCCTACGGCAATGCACAAGCTTAATGTCAAGTAATGTGGTGAGATTTCTTAATTATAAAGTGTGGTATTAGTCACTAGATTCCTTAGTTAAAACAGCTAGAAGGCAGGCCTGATCTTGGTAATTATGAAAAAAATCTTTTTGCACGCTCCGCACCAAAGAAATATGCTGCGGTATTCAAGGAGCATTCTTATAATTTATTAAGAGTTATCATAATCGTTATACCACTATCAAAATATATAATCAGACAGGTGTATATAATATGTTAACGACTGACCGCGGCACAGCACAAGGTTCGATACCGGACCCGACTGAGTACTTGCTATTTGTTAATGATATGGTTAATGCAATGACTAAGGGCTCCACATATCAATTTGTAGACGATACCTGTATCATTATTGCCAATCGTAGTATGGATGTAGCACAAACATGTCATGTCGTCGGCCTAGTGGTTAACGCTCAAAAAATAAAACTTGTTCACATACACTCATCTCACAACAACGTTGTCACTGTACCGATTATCATTTCCCATAGCCATGAGTGTCTCCACGGAATGTTTCAACACTGTACTTGTCAACCCATTGAAAATGTCAAAATCACATCTATGTTGGTCTGATTATTGATGAACGATTCTGCTGGAGAGCGCATAAGATCATGTGTGTGCAAAACTTCGCTCTGTGTTGAATAAACTTTTTGGTTTGAAATTAAACTAACATATAAATTACTTTGGTTTTTTTATATGGCTCTAGCAGATTCTGTTATTAGTTATAGACTTAGCAGTTATGGTAGCCTCTTATCCAGTGAAAAGAGTCTCTAGTTAGTATGTAGTCCGTAGTATGTAAAATATCCACTACCCCATATCATCGCAATATGGGGTAGTGGATATTCTTGCATCAAAAGCAAATCAGGAGATGGACAGCAACATCTTCTTCATAACGACTGAAAATAAAAACTACGGTTGCCAATCCCTTTGCCAAGAGTGGCAACTATGATAAATACACAGCCACGACTTATGTAACGTACACGCAAATTGCTTCGATGGATAGTACCTAATCACATTAAAAATTAGTATATAGATAATGACTAGGATCTTTTTCAAGTCATAAATGTTTTCGATAAAGTTAAATTTAATATACTGATGGAAGTAAATAATTCAGAATATTTAATTTTTAGAAAACGACCTATAAATGTACAAAACATAGCTTATAAATCCAATATGAATGTACTTCCGAAAACTAAAAATTTCTATGGAGCTATAATTTTAAATCATATTTGTCAAATCAACCATACTTATTGTAGTAAGTACTTCAAATTAGAATATAGTGACTTAATATTAACACATCTTTGTTTATATAAGACGATTTTCTAGCGTAGATAAACTAGTATTTTATTGGATAATGTAACATAATTATGCTTAATAAATAAATAAAAATCCGGCCAAGAGCGTGTCGGGCCACGCTCAGTGTAGGGTTCCATAGTTTCCCGTCCGTCACAATAAGTGTTCCCACTTATGAGTTTAAAGGTGGGTATCCATTATGTTCCCGCTCCAGCAGCGCTCCGCGCTCCTGCAACTGCTCCCGGTAGTGGGTACTGTTGTTTCCATCCAAGTTCAAAATGATTTTCCTAGAAAGTCCTTATAAAGTTCTACTTTTCAGATTTTTTTCATATTTTCTAAACTTATGAATCAAAAGTTAGAGGGGGGAGGGGACACATTGTTTTTTATTTTGGAGCGATTATTTCCGAAATTATCGACATTATCAAAAAATGATTTTAGTAAACCCCTATTCATTTTTAAATACCTTTCCAACAATATATCACACGTTACGGTTGAAATTAAAAAAAAATCACTTCCCACTTTACATGTAGGGGGGCTACCCTAATAAAACATTTTTTCCATTTTTTATTTTACCACTTTGTCAGCGTGATTGATACACATTGGTACCAAATTTCAGCTTTCTAGTGCTAACGGTCACAGAGATTAAGCGAGGACGGACAGACGGACAGACAGACATGGCGAAACTATAAGGGTTCCTAGTTGACTACGGAACCCTAAAAAAGGTTAACTTCCAATGGGACATTCTCGCTGGGACAGACCATTTGCAATGTCTTCTGTGCCCCTGTAGCAAAACATAGGTCTATTGTTCAAAATTTTATTACATAAAAAATAACTGACTCTGCGCACGGAAGCAAGGAAGGCAATGTTAAGCTAGAAAGATTTTAAAGCCAATATCTTAAAAGTTTTTCTAGTTTAAATTGCTTGAGTTTATGTTATACCATTCGTATAAAAAAGCACACGTTCACGTCATGGTCGATATTCTCCGATTAATAGATTGATGCGATATATAAATTATCACTTAGGAATTGTATTAATGCCATAACGACTACTGATAATAAACATGAAGATAGAAAAGTTGATATTGACATATTTTTAGATAATCTTCAGAAATTCAAGCCTGATTTATTACATTTATATACCTCAATTAATTGTAATTCACAGTAGTAAAATATTTTCTTCTTACCAGTAATACAAAGCTAAATTCTGATTTATCAATGATTGAACAATCAATTAGTGTGTTGTTTATTGTTAACGTTTAACTCTTAAATTATTACTTATGAAAATAACAGTATGAAATTATTCACGATTTAAATTATTATATATATTGAATTCTGATTTAATTTATTTATCTCTTATTTTTTTATCCAATTTGATTCACTACATTTGTATACTTGTGTCTATCTTTTATGAAATGTGTGTAACACCTGTAATTAAAGTCAACGCTTAGTATTTATAATATCTTGTAAAAACATTATGCTTTTGTTAGTGTATGTTTTGTTGGTGTTAAATAAATAAATAAAATAAATTAAAAATTAAAAATGTTTTTGACTATAAAGATATTTTTAAAAAAAAAAGAATATTAACAATGCTGTAAACATTACTAATATTCCCCTTAACCACTCGTGGTAAGCTTAAATTGCTTGTTTACGAGTGGTTCACGCCAGTAGTCAAATGGCGGATTCGAACCCACGACCTTTTTTGAGTTCGCGGTCCGCGCCCTGCCATTAGGCTATTGTCGCTTTTTTATTGTTGATTATTTAATCCTATACCTTTAAATGAGCAATTCTTGTATATATATATATATATATATATATATATATATATATATATATATCGTAATATTTTCTTTTTCCTCTTGTAACAAATAAAAACAAACAAAAGTAACGACTAAAATAACGACTTTGCTCATATCTCGTACCTATTCTATGAGAGGTCCTGTCCCGTTCAAGTTGACCCTTTCGAGTTGCAACCACAATAAAGTTAATCTATAAATATAAATATAACAGTCTGTAATAACGAAGACACTTCCCCATATTGTGTCGAGAGAGTTAGTCTGTCTGTCTGTCTATCTGTGCGAGGTAACCTTCTACGGCTGAACTGATTATAATGGAACATCACGAATAGATAGAGCAATGCCAAGAGCGATTCAGGCTTTATATATACAAAAAATTGGGAAATTAAAAATAAAAGAGAAATATTGATTATTTAAATGGTAACGCTTATAAACTTAGAAAGACGGAGTCGAATTCACCATTCAACTACTGTGTTGAATCAACCCTTAACACAAACATTACTTAGAGATTTTTTTAGATCATGAAGACATAGGGCTTAGCCGTGAACTATAGCCATAGCAGCGATCACAATAGATCTTCTAGGTTGCCGTGATACTGGTCTCTTTCCCTAGACCTGCATAGCTGCTCGCACATAATAAAAATAAAATAGTTTTTAGATAGTCATTTAAAAAGCCGCAGCGTGGCTTTACACGTGTCACGTTAAAAATGTCAGTTATTTTAAATTTAACTCAGAACTAGAAAAATTGCTAGAAATAACTAAACAATATACCTGAAGGAATCCCGGGTTAGCTACGACATCAGAACTTTTAACACTAAAACTTGTTTTTAACGATATCAGTTCCAAAGTAATTATCATAAAATAAAGTTTTTTATCCATCCATTACAGCCTATAAGTCTACAGCTGATCTTAGACCTTCCCTAAAAATAGCCTAATGGAGGGAACTGTGCTAAAGTTGCCACCCTAGCAAGCGGTTTTGCTACCGCAGGTTTTTATTATTTTGAGCTGTAATCAAGAAGATTCTGCTACTCATCCCCTGCTTCAGTTTCCCTCTGTCGTCTATCACGACACCCAGACGATTATTATCTCATTAATGTCGAGATAGCTAGATAGTTTATTTCAGTTATTTCCATAGCATAATGTCGTATGGAATTTTGCTACGGGGGAATGCGGCTGATTTAGAAACTATTTTTGTTTTGCAGAAGAGAGCCATTAGAGCTATTTACAACCTTACCGAGAGAGTCTTTTAGAGAAAATTTTAAAGAATAAATATATTAACTAGGCCTCTCAGTATATCTATGAAAATTTGATGTAAGTTCACAAAAATAAAGATATTTTTAGTAAAAAAGTGACATACACTCTGTAAACACTAGGAACAAACACAAGCTGGTGCTACCAGTTTCTCGACTCCACAGAGTCAGTAATTCATTCTTGAGGCAATGTATACGCTATTACAGCAAAGTCCCAGAAAATATACAAGGTCTCTCTATTACCAATTTTAAATATTTAATTAAACAAAAGCTGTATAAAAAGGGTTATTATGATATAAATGAATACACGGTTTATAATAACCCCTGGGAATGAGGTGGTCGCTTCCAAGCTGTTTCTAAATAAATTTTGTAATTATTCTGTGACCCTTGATATTTTGAAATTTATTTAAAATAAAGTCCCGCTGGGTTTCTTGCTGGTTCTTTCCAGGACAGAGGTTTTTTTTCGAACCAGTGGTAACGTAAAATATTGACTTTCAATAAGAATTACTTGTAATCTAATCTATATTCAATAAAAAATATTTGATTTGATTTTATTTTTATTTAAGGTAGTGGGTATTCGAACCAAGGTATTTATAATTGCAATTTAACTACCAAATTTGCATACCAAATTTGCAGTACGTACTGCTACGGTGAACGTAACGAGCGCATTAAGTTCTCCGAAGCAGTACGTAGCGTCGTAGCAAATAGAGACTTAACTATGCGGGAATTATTTTTAAGCACGTGTTAAACGTTACTGATAGGTGCATAACAGCACGTCTGACCTTCAAGAGATAGTGCCGTAAAAGTTATAAAAGTTTATATTAATCGCGATAATAGTAGTCTTAATTAATTGATGAGTGGGTTTTCTAATTGTACAATTCTAATTAAACAATCTAAATAACAAACACCTCCGGCTGTCTCAGATAGCTTAATGTTGCTCAGCGAGCTGTGGAAAAGCGAAGGTTTGGAGTTTCAATGCGTAATGTATTCCGTTGCGGATATTTTCTTTAAGGTGGAACATAACTTTGAGTAGAACCAGAATAACAAATATAGCCTAACGAATCAGTAAGCTAAAGTAGCATTGGGCTGGTCATACAGCTAGAAGAACGTGGTTTTTATGTTGTAGAACCAAGTTGCAGCTATATATTATAGATACGAATAGTTGTAGTACGAACGTGTCAGCTCAACTGGGGATCGACCACGCTTTCGCAGAATACCAGCGTGAAATAGCAGTTCAATGTTGCTGTGATTCGTATTGTAAGTGTTTTAAGTTTTGACTGCCTCGTTGGTCTGGTGGTTGTAGTAGTGCGACTGCTGATCATGAGGTCCTGGGTTCGAATCCCGCGTCAGGCCAAAAAATCAATTATTGAGTTTTTCTATCAAGAAATTCTCAGTAGCTGCCCGGAGTCAGGAAGTTGGCTGTGTCTCACCCCCGTGCCTCGAAAAGCACGTAAAGCCGTTCATCCTGCGCCTGATCTCTCTCCCGGTCATGTTGGTTTACCGTCCCATCGGATTACAAAAGTGAGGGTATAGAGAGTGCACCTGTGCTTGCACATACACTTGGGCACCATAATCCTGTGCTGCGCCGATGGCTAGCCTCCGTTGAGGCAGGCCGCCGTGGCCGAAATTCGGTCTGGAGGACATTATTATTTTATTTTTTTCTCAGCTACGAGCTGGTAAATAAATGGTGATTACGAGTTAAAACCAAGTAACCGTCACTGTAATAGGGGATAAGCTACATTACTGTCGCTCGATCCAGCCGACCCAAGCGTCGCAGGCACATCACACAACGACACTACACCCACACTAAATGGTACAAACACAAATAGGACAACGAATGGGACGCGTCGCACCCGCAGACGGGCACGACGCGTTCCAGCACACACCGCGTACACACCGTACACCCGCGTTCCTGGACGGTTCTCACCGCCCAGACCATCGACCGACACGAGCTGAGCAGTCAGAGACGGGGGTCCGCACACCCCCCCTCGGACTGCGGTTAGATAGCTCAAAGAAAAACGCCTAAAAGGCGACACGATGATTGGTAACAATATCAAATCATAAACCATCTCATCATCATCCTCACCTCATTGCCTTTCCCTTTTTTAATTAGCTCGCGGCCTTGCAGGCCGCGAGCCCTGAGACAAGATGAAGCTGTAAGAGACGCATAGTCTAACAGCACAAACATCAAGATAATAGAGCTACATTACTGTCATCCTGCATGAATTTTCGAACGATGCGACATGTATTTAAGATTGCGGTTTTTTGTATATTAATGTATCAGTTCGGTGATATGTACATTTGTCATCCCTATTCTATAAAAAAGAACAATCTGAAAGAAAGTTATGAATGTGAAAGTTTGTCTGTTTGGATGTTTGATCTTGAATCTTGCTTTAACGGCTGGATTAATTCTGACTAAATTTGGCAAAGAAGCCGATACTTAAGTAACAGCTAGCTATTATCATATATAGCAATTCATTATCTCAATTTGGTTTAGTTATAAGCAAAAAAGGGATTGTAGGTATTCAAAAAAAGATGCTGTAGCATTTTATAGGATGCATTTCGGAGAGTGTGTGCAGAAATTACACGCTCTAATTCTCGCGCCCCTCTTTTCGACATCGGTCGAATAACGTTGGGATTCTATCCTTTGGCTGCTGAAATACCACAGAATGTTTCATAACACAAAATGTTTGTAATTAAGTAAGTTTTTCTTACACACAATGCTTTCTTATATTTACGCGAACACTACAAATTAATTAAGACTGTTTTACGGACTTTCTTTTCTTTTTATAGGAGAGGAAATGGAAAAAGGAGTAAGCTCTTTTCTTGAAGGTCCCTAAGTCGTACCGGTCCGTCAAAATCTCTGGTGGTAGTCGATTCCACAAAGAAGTTGTGTGAGGAAGAGTGAAAGAAGTGGCCACTGCATTCCGTGGAAACCTGTAGTCAACATCGAACAAAGAAGACGTATACGTTGTCATTTTTAAGGAATTGAGGTAGAAAGCCTCACAGTCTGTGGTTATACTGGCTCTCTATACTTCTTACTGCTATTTGGTGGCCACGTAACGATAACAAAGTATAGCCCATTCTAGATGGACTAACTTACTGCCAATAATGTTACAGTAATGATATTGATGATGATGATGATGATGTTACAGCAATACATAATGTAATAACCTCGCTGGCACTATTGAAACTACTAATAGAAATTTTAACTGCTGATTACCAACGTGCTCGGCGGTGAAGGAAAACATCGTGAGGAACACCTTGCAAAAAATAACATGTTTTCTAGTTCATATTTTTGCGCGGGAATATAACACTAGAACTATAATGAGGCTGTGAGACAAATAGTTTGATTTAGCCGGAGGATTACGCATCATATCATCATCATCATCATCATTATAGCTCCTCCCTAGTCCACTACTGAACACAAGTCTCTCCCATATACTGTCACAAAATATGGTCCTGAGCACCAGTTGACTTTTATGTGTCTTACTAGGTCGTCAATTCAAAAAGTGAGGGGCCGTCCAACACTACCCTTGCTGAGACAAAGCTGCCTATCTAGAATTTTTTTTCCACATCGGTTTTTTTCGAGTTATGGCCTGTCCATTGACACTTAAGCTTACTGATCCCTCGAGTCGTTGTCGATTCTATGTCGTTGCTCTGATTCTACTACCCAAAGAAAGAAGAAAGAAAGGATTTTATTTTATGCTACGAAATAGTTTATAATTTGTATTATGTGTTATATATTAAAAAATAATTAAATACCGGTCAAATGAAGAAATCTTAAGCAGTTTTATACGGCTAACAGTGAAGGACCATATTCCAGATTCGTATTGGGACGGATTACGTTCATATAGAGTACCACCATCAAATAGCAGCATAATATTAAAGTGTATTTGATGACGAGAACTGGAGACTCTTTTTACTTACTCAAATCATTCCATCATAGTCGTCATAGATGGCGACGATGTAGGTATATGAAAGTCACACCATTCTATTAGCCTGCGGCAGTCCACTGCTGGACATATCCATCCAGTTGACATCCAGTTGCTGCCGCCGCTCCTAGCCAGTGGGCGTCGCACAATACGTTTGTCTAAGAGCATGCCATGGTACGTTGATTCCAACAGTTATCACTTCTACGACATATGAAAACTTGGGATATTACCAGTTTTTTTAAAAATTAATAAAATCAGGTGAAGAGTTATCCAATCACCACAAACTCTATGTGGCGTCCATGCACAAAGTGGTCCAACAAAACCACGTGGTAGAGCTACGATGCAGCTATATTTTGGTTGCAACACGAATGGGTCGGCTCGACCGAGGAAGGACCATGCTCTCAGAGAATACCAGCGTCAAATAGAAGCTCAATGCTGTTGTGCTTCGTATGGTGAGTGTAAAGAACTGGAAACCCTTTTTACTGGAAACGAGGCACTTCATCTTAGTCCTCAGGGGTGACAACGCATCTGCATTATGATTCTTTATTGAAGATAGATGTAGATGTTATGAGTCACAGAATCTACTTACAATCAGTTGGACTGTGTGCTCGTTTGCCACCCTTATTCTATATTAAAAAAAAACGTATTAATGGCATCGTGGAGTGAAACAGTGGAACGTTTAACGCCTGAACTGTTCATAGATGAATTAGGTGTTTACAAGACGCTGAACAGGAATGGACGCAGCGTCAATATAAACAGCGAAAACATCTGTCACCCCTACATGAATTAAAAATAAAACTTGTATATTTTGTACAAAAAGTTTAAGACAATATGTCTTAAAATCGCGCCCACTAAAAAGGCTGGAATAATCTTTATCAATAAAATTTCTTTTTAAAATTTTCTCATCAGTTTCCATGATAGAGGGCCTGAAGAATAAATTCATAGGAGCCATATTTAGTGCGGCGACATGGTGAGCGTAAGAAAATTGCAATTTGCCCGCGGAGCATTAAAATGCGCCGCCGGAATTTGTGAATATTGGATAGGAATTTATATTACATGTAACCTCGCGGATAGGCCAGGGGTAAGGTCTTAAGAATGTGTTAGATTTGATATCTTTTAAGTATCTTTTTATATTAATTAATTCTCACACTTGTTACCCAGGACCCAGGGGGGTTATTTAAGAAGAAACTCATGTACCCATATTAATCAAAATCGAAACGCACTCTTTTCTATTTTAATTAACCTGTTGCACTTAAATAATTTAAATAAAACTACCTTTTACGGATTTTATCGCGTATGTTAACTTATTTTATATTCCCGACGTTTTGAGCACTTTACAGCACCCACGGCCACGGGAACGACTGAAGTGTACTAAGTCCTGTTGACCACGGCCATCTTCAGATTAATATTATAAATTTTTGGTCCTGTATGAACTTACAGTATCTAGAAGTCCTGCAGTTGTATGCTTGGGTTGGGATTTAATTTTATTAATTACAAGATCCCGAGCATACCATAGCACCTAGCCATCTTCTATATTAAAATTAGTATGTTTTTTTTCATTTAAGTTTTATTTAAATGTGTAGTGTTCGCGTAAACGTGCGAAATCATTGTTGTATACAATTTCGAAATATTTTTTGGAAAGACTTCGCTTATTTCTCAGAATGTTTAACTTTGTCTTCTAGGATCGCAAACCTAGAAATGAGACTATTTAGTCTATACCAGTCCTAGAATGTGAGATTTAATTATGTAGTTTCGAAACAGTGTTTTTAAAAAAGCCATACCATTGTTTTAATAAGTTTCTATGACAGATGACCTTGAGATAAAAAATGTCCGGAAGACCACTTTGTGCCCAATCAAAATATGAATTCAACCTTCGTATTGTTCAGATTATATTGTTAATTATGTATAGTATATGACTATTGAAATAATATATATAAAAATATGATATATAACAATGTTGCACTTTGCATATTAATATATGACTCGACTACAATCTCATTGTAAATTTTAATGTACCATAACTTTTGCTATGGCATGCTGATGAAAGACGGTTTCACGTTTGCAGAAACCATGTTGGAATGTGTTTCCAAAATTTTTGTCTATCTGTGTGTCTTCCGGGATAATCTTCGGAATGACTGAAACGATTGTTAATAAAATTTTACGAACAGAAAGAGAGCAATGCAAGGAGGAACCTGAAATATGTTATCCGAAAAGCTTTGAGATTTATAATAATAGATAAAATAAATGATGCTTGTAGCTTTATTATGGTTGTAGCATGAATGGGTTGGCTCGACCGGGACTACGCTATCACTGAATAGCAGCGTAAAATAGCAGCTTAATGCTGCTGTGTTTTGTATGGTTAGTGTAGAGAACCGGAGACGCTTAAACTGGAATCGTAGCGTTCCATCTTAAACCTCAGGGATGACAACGAATCTGCATTATGATTACAATAATGTCAAAGAAGCGACTTCGATCAATATTTTTAAAAGAAGATTATTGGAATATATTCATAATGATGAAACTGTGCATTAATATTGTAATTGGAACACCGCCTTATAGTTGATAGATGTCACAATGTGTGTCACAAACATAGAATACTACAATACACGATAGAATTGCTGTCAACCTAATTTTTTATAAGGATAGGCGTCGCCGGGAGCACACATACAAGCAATTACGAAGTATTATCACTACTATCAACCCGATTCGCTGTGTTGACAGACAGATTTTAATACGTATTTTCTTGTAAATAGCGTCCAATTTGGCATTTTCTAAATAATTTGCATGAGAATTTGGAAACGATTGTAACGTCAAAATACATCTCGTGTTGACATTTATACGTGTGAATTGACGTGTTAGTGACATTTTAGGCTACACGGGCTCCGCCCACTCCCCCATTCTATTATGTATGTAATTATAGTATTCTATGGTCACAAACCTTATAGCCCTTCTACACGTTGGGCCAACGCGATGGCGCACTATGATGGCTTATGGCGCATGCGATGGTCTTGGGGATGGCGACGGTGTCGGTTTTTCCGCCGCACATCAAAGGTAGTGGGCCAGCGATGGTGGTACGCATCTACACGTGGCCCATTCCACAGTTATACGCGCTTGACAGTTGCGTGTGGACGTTCGTGCTTTGTTTCTAATTAACGAATTAAAAATGACGAATATGTGGCCACTTAATAAAGTTATAAAATTTTAATCATAGAGCTACTAAAATCAGAACGTATACCTACATATTTTATTATTTATTTTTAATAATTAATTAATAATTATTTATTAAATTATTATTAATTAGTTATAATTATTTAATTATTTTTGTTTAAAGAAAACTAAATTGACTCAGGACATATTTAGTTCTATTGCGATGGATAGAAGATAACATCCACCATTTTCTACGCCATTTCTTTTTGATAACTCTATTCTTGTACACATTACAAAAAGACAATAAAAAAAATGACATGTTGTATAAATATATTGCCGCACCGGCTAATTCTTCCACGTCCATCTCGTAAAACGTTTCGATCACCACTGAATGTCGCCATCGTGTAGTTCGTTTCAACCGTCGCATGGCCATCTCGCTGGGCCAGCGTTGGCCCATCGTGTAGAGGAGCTATTATAGTTGACACAATGAACTCGCTTCTTGGATGACGACTGACCGATGCATTTTTTACTACCCACACGCATTATGCGTAGAATTATAATAATAATATAAATATTATTGTTCTCATGTAAGTGACAATTGTCATAATGAGAAAAAAGTTCGTTAAACCGAACCGATGAGATATGAAGATTTCTATGGGCCACATTAGCCATTTACTATAAGGTTTAAATAATGCTTCAATAATAGATACTACACGGGTGAAGCCAGTGCTGGTCGCTAGTATTGAACAAAAATAATTCTATTATGTTATATTCCATTAATTATTATTATTATTTTTTAAACTATAGCTATTCGGTAAAAAGCTAAAACAAAATCGATTAGCATTGTCTTTGATTATCTTAAATTTAAATAATGCTATAATAATAGATACTACATAGGTGAAGCCAGGGCGGGTCGTTCGTACTGAACAAAAATAATTCTATTATGTTATATTCCATTAATTATTATTATTATTTTTAAACTTTAGCTATTCGGTAAAAAGCTAGAACAAAATCAATTAGCTTGGTCTTTGATTATCTTAAATTTAAATAATGCTACAATAATACATACTTATATAATTTAAATAATGCTACATACTACACAGGTGAAGTCAGGGCGGGTCGCTAGTATTGAAAAAAAATTCTATTATGTTATATTCCATTATTTTTTTAAACTTTAGCTATTCGGTATAAAGCTAAAACAAAATCAACTAGCCTGGTCTTTGATTACCTTTAAGTTGGAGAGGTCTCGTCTAATGAAGTCAACGCTCCGTCCCCCTCGTGCTCTAATCCAGAATCCCGAAAACTTTCAGCTCGAGTTACGTAACCGCTTTCAGTGCCTACAAGATTGCAATTCAGTGGACGATATGAATGACAAGCTCGTGGAAGCTGTCCATGCGGTCGGAGCTAAGTTCTGCAAGACCCGCCGCAGAAGAACACAAAAACTCTCCGATCACACTCTTAATCTCATGGCTGTTAGACGGGAGATGAGGCTGCAATCGTCAACAGATTTGACAGCATACAGGCAACTGAACAGACAGATCTCCAAATGCATGCGGCGAGACTTACGCAACTTTAATACTGCTCGTATTAAAGAAGCGATCGAGCGGAACCAGGGCTCCAAAGTCTTTGCCAGAGATCTGTCTGCCAGTTAGAGCCAACTGTTAAAGCTGAAGACTGAGTGTAGCAGCATCGTTTCCGGGACACCTGAGAATTTGAGTGAGATTGAGAGGTTCTATGGGCAGCTGTACACATCATCGTTGGAGCCACACGCAAGTGTGAGTAACGATCCAAGAGCAAGTCTTATCCGACACTATTCCGATGATATCCCGGACGTCAGTCTAAGCGAGATTAGAATAGCTCTCCAGCACCTTAAAAACGGCAGGGCCCCAGGCGAGGATGGAATTACAGTGGAGCTTCTGAAAGCGGGTGGAACACCGGTACTTGAAGTCCTTCAGAAGCTCTTCAATTCCGTCTTCCATGGTGGCACTACTCCAGAGGCGTGGAGCAGAAGTGCGGTGGTCTTGTTCTTTAAGAAAGGCGACAACGCTCTCTTAACGAACTACAGACCGATTTCCCTTCTGAGCCGCGTCTACGTGCTGTTTTCGAGAGTCATTACGAATCGTCTCGCACGCAGACTCGACGACTTCCAGCCTTCCGAACAAGCCGGTTTCCGAAAAGGCTTCAGTACCATAGACCACATACATACCCTGCGGCAGATTGTACAGAAGACTGAAGAGTATAATCTGCCACTTTGCCTGGCGTATGTAGACTATGAGAAAACCTTTGATTCCGTCGAAATTTGGGCGGTGCTACAGTCCCTTCAGCGGTGCCAAGTTGACTGTCGGTATATCGAAGTGCTGAAGTGTTTGTACAGTAGGGCTACGATGGCTATCCGAGTACAGAACCAGAGCTCGAAACTTATCCAACTGCAGAGAGGTGTAGGACAAGGTGACGTTATATCCCCGAAACTCTTCACCGCTGCATTGGAAGACGTTTTCAAGCTACTGGACTGGAAAGGATACGGTATTGACATCAATGGCGAGTACATCACTCACCTTCGATTTGCCGACGATATAGTCCTTATGGCAGAATCGCTGAAGGACTTAAGCACTATGCTCAATGACCTCAATAGTGCCTCCCAACGGATAGGTCTTAAGATGAACATGGACAAAACAAAGATCATGTTCAATGTCCATGTCACACCTATGCCGGTAGTTGTTGGGAGCACTATGCTCGAAGTTGTTGACGAGTACGTTTACCTGGGTCAAATAGTCCGACTAGGTAAGTCCAACTTCGACCGAGAGGTCAATCGACGGATTCAACTCGGCTGGGCAGCGTTCGGGAAATTACGACATATATTCTCGTCAAGTATACCTCAATCTCTAAAAACTAGATTGTACAACCAGTGCGTGTTGCCAGTGATGACTTACGGATCTGAGACGTGGTCCTTCACTGCTGGCCGTATGAGGACGCTCAAGGTCGCTCAGCGAGCTATGGAGAGGGCTATGCTCGGAGTTTCTCTGTGTGATAGACTCAGAAATGAGGATATTCGCAGTAAAACCAGAGTGACCGACATAGACCAACGGATTAGTAAGCTGAAGTGGCAATGGGCCGGCCATATAGCTCGAAGAACCGATAACCGATGGGGAAGAAAGGTTCTTGAGTGGCAGCCTCGTACCGGTAGGCGTAGTCTAGGGCGACCCCCCACTAAATGGAGTGACGACCCGGTAAGATATGCAGGAAGTCGATGGATGCAGGTGGCTCAGGACCGTGCTTTGTGGCATTACTTGGGGGAGGCCTATGTTCAGCAGTGGACTTGTGAAGGGCTGTAATGATGATGATGATGATGATGATTGATTACCTTAAATTTAGATAATGCTACAATAATAGATACCACACAGGTGAAGCCAGGGCGAGTCACTAGTACTGAACAAAAATAATTCTATTATGTTATATTCCATTAATTATTATTATTATTTTTTTAAAATTTAGCTATTCGGTAAAAAGCTAAAACAAAATCAATTAGCTTGGTCTTTGATTATCTTAAATTTAAATAATGCTACGATAATAGATACTACACAGGTGAAGCCAGGGCGGGTTGCTAGTATTCAACAAAAATAGTTCTATTATATTCTATTCTATAAATTTTTGTTTAGCTTTTTTTTTTGTTTTTTGAGTTTTACATAATATTTTGAGCTCTCTGTGGTTACGACACGAAGTAAAACAGCTTTTTGCTTAAATCTCCTTTTTAATTCATAATGTCTAAAAATTGTTAGCTCTATGTCCTCCTTCCGATTATCTTTTGATGTAGCCGTGCAGTGCGAACATAGCAGTTTTAAAAGGCTATACCTTTAAAACTGCGATGTTCGCACATATGTACTCGTACATACAATAAATTGGTTTGTGAATTTAGTGAAAATATTTGAAAAAAAAAAGGAACAAGGCAGATATAACTTGATACAAATTTATTTGGTATGGCATGTTATTAAATCGAGATCAGTATAGTTAAACTTTTTGGTTTGTTATTGACAAGTTTCTTTGAAGATTTACGGTTATAAAATAATACGAGTTAACAATTAAAAAGGTATTAGTTATCTATTTTTCGAAATTAATACTTTGTTACGTACGGTACGCTGAAAAGGCTATGGATAATAGCTATGAGAAGAACCGACAACGTTCTCTAGTGTACCGTTAAGCGAAGTAAAGGAAGACCCTCCACTAGATAGATTGTCGATCTGATAAGAGATGCAGAAAATCGATGAATGCAGCTAGCAAGGGACTGTGCTTTGTGGTATTCCTTGGGTGAAGTACTTAAGCGTACTTTAATACTTTTACATAATTTTACTTAGCTAATTCATATTACGTTTTTACTAACTCGCTCTCGATTTCTGTTCTTGTCTAATTTAGTACTTGCTTTTGAACTAACTTCCCGATGAGAGAGAGAAAGAGAGAAAGAGAGAGAGAGAGAGAAAGAAAGAGAGAGAGACCTGAAATTTTGAACATAGCTCAGTATCAGATGACAATGTAAATAAAACGTGGACAATTCAAAAGTTTTAGTTACATGTAAAATCAAAATTGTCAAAAACTATTTCGCATAAGTACTTATTCGCGGGCGGGGGTACACGCTTCTGGCTTGGTTACAAATTTAACAACAGTAACGCAAATAATTTTCAATAAAATGTGAATAATTTACACTTTTACCAGAGTAGTGCCCTCCGCCAGTTTATAAGTTTATAGAGGTAGAGCCACGCTACAGATATATTACGGCGTAGCAAGAATGAGTTGGTTCTACCGGAGAAGGACCGTGCTGTCTCAGAAAACAGAGTTAAATTGCAGATTTATTCTGCTGTGTTTCTTATAGTAAGTGTATAGAACCAGCGGCTCCTTTTACTGGAAACGACGCATTCCATCTAGTCTTCAGGGAAAGAGTAATTGAGGATATAATCAAGATATCTATGAGCCACAGCCTCCACTAACCATCAGGTGGATTGTGCATTCGCTTGCCACCATTATTTTACAAACAATTTAAAAATGAATTGCCAAATAATATAATAATAATATCATCATTTATTGACAGACAATTAAGGCCAGTAAAAATTAAACATAGGTAAAAATACAATAAAAATTTGAAATAAATAAAACTAATAATAATACAACAAAAATGTTATTAAATATATTAAATATAAATAAATATGGTTTTATTGAGCCCCTCAATCGGAACCTTGAAAATGTTAATCTCTATTTGTGAGAAATACACAGAAAACCATGACTTAGTTTATAATGCAGTAAAATCTGTGGCAATGGTGTTTGGAGCGCATTACAAAGATGTGTATCTACTGTTATACCTTAAAGGCAAAGGTTTCAACTTTGTGACGAGTTTTCAATATTTAGGACATATCGTATCGAGTGACCAGGACGTGGACGAGCTAATATAATTGGCAGGAAATTTAAAAAATGCGAGCGTGACTAAAAATACCACTATGTATTTAAAACCTGTTGTCAATCGCTATACACGCCGCATCTCTAGAGTTAATTTACAACGAAAAATTATCGAATTTTTAATTTATCGTGTTACTCCGGTACTCTAGTGTATCTACAATGTTCGATGAGGCACGTGCTGATCACACGTTCATGATCGAGCACTGCCGATGCTTTGATAAGACACCGTGTGGCCAAATTTAGAAGTATTCTGTTCTTAACTGATCCAACAGTGTACAAAAATTTACCATATCGAAGGCGCAACTGAAGTCTAAAACACAAGCATATACTTTTGTTTTTTGTGACGCGTAATACGTTACTCGTTACTGTTTGTTTCAAAGAAAAAAAATTGCAAATTCAGCAGAGATTCCTTTTTTAAAATCAAACTAAGCGTCACTTATTGAAATTTATTTCAATAAAATATCCAAAATAATAGATTCAAATAGTACCGCACAGGTTGTAGAGATTGAGTGATCATGACCACACGCTTTAACAAGGTGCATGTTTTTAAGGGCATTATACACCGTATACTAATCAATATTGGTATATGAAAAAACCGGCACATCAAGTGATTCTATCGCAGAAGGAACACTACTGGAATCGCAGATGCTCATCAAAAAGTTCTGCTTAAAATTATTAGCTATTTTGTTTTTTATCGCTTTCCCCATCCACAGAGACCGGAATTCCTAACACTATGTTGCATAATTTAGAAGTATATTGCCAAAACTTAGCAAAATATTATGTTATTTTTTTTATTAAATTTTATTTTCATTTTTCCGACACCATTTTAAACGAACTTTAAATATAGAACTCCAGGAAGTTGGTGGTGTCTCACTCCCGTGCCTCGGAAAGCACGTAAAGCCGTTGGTCCTGCGCCTGATCTCTCTCCGGTCGTGTCGGTTTACCGTCCCATTGGATTATGAGAGGGAGATAATAGAGAGTGCACCTGTGCTTGCGCATACACTTGGGCAGTATAATCCTGTCCTGCACCGTTGGCTAGCCTCCGTTGAGGCAGCCGCCGTGGCCTAAATTCGGTCTGAAGGACATTAAATATAAAACTATTTTGCTACATCATATCACAAAGCGTACCAGAGCCGGAGAGCCCCCGCCTCGATCCACCTTGATAAATTTACTTTACTATTCTCGTACGCTGATTTTACTACATCATTCCAGCCCGGCATGCCCTTGCGTTTACATGATTTCACGCCGGATTCTCTTTGACTTTCGCAGCTTTTAACAGTAGATTCTTGAAGACTTTCCATAAATTTATTATAGATGCCAACAAGAAAACATTTGTGTGGGTTACAAGTCTGCGCTTGATTTTGCTGCTTATTTTTGAATAGCTGCAGCTATCGCATGAAGATGAAACCAAGCGCAGACAATCCCAGTTTAGTCTGCTAGGATATAATTACACCACCACTTATACACTTTTATCTCATCCCCTGTTCTCTTGCCCAAAATCCCCACTTCTCTTGACAAAGCACGACACAATCTAAACTCGACAATTTAAATATCTAATAGTTACAAGGCAACAATTTTTTACAGTGGCTAGCGCGGCCCGCCTTCGGCGTACAGGCCGTTAGTCTTTTTAATTTCGCTCGTCGCGTCGACCTTTACGCGATAGATGGCCCGCCTTATCTGTCGGCCGAACATTGCTTTCTGTAATTTGACTATTTAACTGCCATTAATTGGGCCGAGTTGCTTTCGCTATTTTTACCGCATTAAAGTTCCTGTGATCGTAGGTTTATGGTCGATTATGTTTAATGTTAGCACATTATGTTTTTATGTTTGATTATCTATTTTTCTTGAAATAAATTAGCTTCTATTTAATACTAATATTAAAATCTACTACCCCATATCATCCCGTGTGTGTTGTAATAGGTGACGGAGGAAAAATGAAATATTAGATGGAGCAGCATCTTTCTGACAACTCAAAATATTAAAAAAACTGTTGCCAACACACCTCCCAAGTGTGGCAAAAATGGCATATATCTCTCTATGAGGATCTATAGATACGGTCTACGTTTAGCCGTAGATTTTTATTGGCTGAAATGACAATGATTATGACAATTTGCCTCTATAACGTATCGAATAATATACGTGGTTAAGTCATGCTGCATCATATTGTAGTTGCAGTATTAATGGGTTGAAAGAGGTACCATGTTCGCACAGAGTATGGTTCGTATGGAAAGTAAAAGGTAATGGTAAATGTATTGCATTTTAAGCCTCAGAGGTGCCAAGGTTTCTCCATTTTAATTCTCAACAGAGAACTATTTAACGTAGATAGATTAAATTAATTCAGTAGAAAGTTTTCCGATTGGCAGTTTTTTCTCTCGTTATTTATTTATTATACAGTTACGAATTTTATTAGGCAGAAAATCGTCTAGAAATCGAGCAGAGAAACCGCTGAGTGACTTTGAGATTACGGCCAGCAGTGATGTACCACGTATTAGTGCCGAAGTTTCTTTTAATAGGTACCTAAGCTTAATATTAAAAAGTAAGTTTATAGCCTTACAGTTTATATACAGATAATTAGTAGTAAATTTTTAAGTTTACTCCAACACCAGGTATTTTTCCGTTTACGCGTTTAATAAATATACATTGTGCATAGACAAACATCCACACTCGAAACAATTATGCGTAAGTCGTACAAAGACTTGTATCATGCAATTATTGTATCCGTGGCCCAAACAGACAAACAACCAAACCAGTTACTGCAATACGTTCAGTATTGCAGTAACTGGTTTGGTTGTTTGTCTGTCTATTTATTAATAATTTACAAAAAAAACTAAAGAGAAAAACAAATTTACAGGCCACTTGATAGTAAGTGGATACTTCACTCCATGGACGTAGAAACAAAAACAGAAACAGAAACTTTTTTATTCAATATAGATTATAAACAATACTCATTGAAAGTCATTTTTTTCATTTACTACTGGTTCGCAAAAAAAAACCTCTGTCCTGAGAAGGACCAGCAAGAAACCCAGCGGGACTATTTTTTTTTAAATAAAAAGTTACAATCATGTTTACAATTATCAACACAAGACAAATTAGAAATAGCTTGGTAGCGATCACCCTTCCCAGGGGTTATTATCATCCATAAATTCCTTAATATTATAATAACCCTTTTTATACAAACTTAGTTTAAAAACATTTTTGAACTTTGTGTATGACAAATTTTGTATATTTTCTGGGATTTTGTTGTAAAAGTGTATACATCGCCCCAAGAATGAATTACTGACTCGGTGGAGTCGAGTAACTGGTACTACTAGCTTGTGTCTGTTCCTAGTATTTACAGAATGAATATCACTTATTTTTGCAAAACTACGTTTATTCTTGTGTACGTACATTACATTTTCATAAATGTATTGAGAGGCCAGAGTTAAAATATTAATTTCCTTAAATTTTTGTCTCAGTGACTCTTTTGGTTTTAAATTATATATTGCTCCAATGGCTTCTTCTCTCTTAGAAGGCTACAAATGTGTTTTCACCTCTGAGGACTAAGATGGAAGGTCTCATAGTCTGTAATTCCACTTGCTCTCTAACTCCAGAGACAGGTATCAGGAAGGTGATACCTGCCCAGGCGGAATCCCAGACACAAAAGTAGTCCTACCTACTTAGTACTATTATAATATGGCGTTGCTTCTTTCAACTTTTTATTTAATAGTATGTTTCATAATTAAAGAATGTTTTAGGTTTTTTTATTACTAAATTATGACAATGTTTTTTTTATAGGATAGGGTAACAAATGAGCACACAGTCCACCTGATGATAAGTGGTTGCTGTGGCCTCCTCGATCCTCGATTACGAACCAGAATGCAGATGCGTTGTTACCCCTGAGAACTAAGATGGAAAGCCTCGTTTCCAGTAAAACGGGTCTCCGGTTCTCTACACTCAGCATGCGAAACACAGTAGCATTAAGCTGCTATTTTATGCTGATATTCTGTGAGATCGTGGTCCTCCCCGGTCGAGCTGACCCATTCGTGATACAACTATAATATAGCTGTAGCGTGGCTCTACCACGCATAATAAATGTGTATGATACAGTGAAATGCAATGTTATTTATAAAAAAATTATTAATAAATTCGGTAAAGACATACATATAAAGTACGTCTTCAAACCCACTTAAATCAATAAAACATTATTTAATTTCACGTGAGGATGTAAAATATGTTTTTTTTTTTAAAAATACCTTAGAACGAACAACACTTAATAGCTGTCAAAAGTTAAGGAAGTTGTAGCTGTTTTTATTTCTTGTATTTAAAACATAAATAAAAATATTAATATTCGTAGTTATTAATTTTATACATTTTGTCGCTATTAATTTTTTTTAACTTAATAAAAATAATTGATTTTTGGTATGATCTACGCACTAACTATGATATCGAGATGTCCAATATTTCAGCACTGATTAGTTCCAGCCGCCAAATTTCACGAACGCACATCGCGTCAAAATTCACGACACCATCCTCACCATCTGGATGCTTGGCGGTCCACCACTGTGCGTTTTACTAGGTAGTTTTCTTCGTCGTACAGCTTTTCTGTGGAATTGTTTATCCCGGCGACTTTTCCGGACCAATGCGACTTAGAAACCTTCAAGAAAAGAGCTTACTCCTTTCTAAAAGGCCGGCAACGCATCTGCAATTCCCCTGGTGTGGCGGTTGTTCGTGCGTTGCGGTAGTCACTTACCATCAGGCTTACCGCATGTTCGTTTGCCACCACTTCTACAAAAAAAAAAACAAAAAAAAACTGTTAAGCACCCAAAACCTCGAAAATTAAAATAATTAAAATTAAAGCGATAAAATACGTAAAATTAGCTTTATTAAATATCAAGTATTCTAGTAAATAAAATAAATAATTATGTGTTAGCATTATTTAGTTTATTACACAACATTTAAACATTCCTGGCGATTTAAAAAGTTTAAAATAGAAAATGTTACTTGCCCCAATTTATGGGAATTTTCAAATAGCAGTAAGCGATGTTCGGCGGACAGATAAGGCGGGCCGGCTATCGCGGACATAAAGGCCGACGGGCGAAATTAAAAAGACTAACGGTCTGTATCGACGCTGCGGGCGGGCGGGCGGCGCTCGCTGCGGGAAATTTTTGTTGCCTTGTAACTAGCAGATACGTAAATTGTCGAGTTTAGATTGTGTCGTGCTTTGTCATTTCATTTTTAACTTTTACGCGTTGGCTAATGACAAATATTAATTCCCCATTTGGAGATTAGTAATGTAGAAATAGAATTTTTTTAATATTTGAAATTTTGGTTTTCTGTATTTTTTTTATAGAACAAGTGTGAAATTTATCTTCATTTTTTATTTCAATTATTCAAAATCAAAATGCAGATGCATTGTCACTCCTGAGGTTTAGATGGTATGCCTCATTTCCATTAAAAAGGGTCTCCGGTTCTCTATACTAGCACTATCTCTATACAGCACAAAGCTGCTATTTTACACTGTTATTATGTGCAAGCGTGGTCTTTCCCCGGTTGAACCGACCTACTCGTATTAGATGCATAATATAGCTGCACCGTGTTTCTACTGCTTATAAACCTGCCTTATGACAACGTAAATGTTTTGAGGAGATATAAAGTTTGCTTAGTTATTGGAGCGCGGCGGACAAATTACACAACTTTCTCAGAAATGAGAGATGGCTTGTGCCCAATTGTGGGACGTATACAAATTGTATTATAATAGGTTTATAAAGTTGTTTTACTTCACAGTCGAGTACTTAGCAAAGTAAAGCTTTTAATTTTTCATTCATTCAATTATTCATTCATTCAATCATTCATTCATTCAATTATTCATTCACTCAATTATTTATTCACTCAACTATTCATTCATTACAGCTAATTAAAAATTCCACTGCTGAACATAAAACTACCCTATAGATTGCGCGTGTCAGTCGGGTTGGCAACCTATATTTTTTATTTTCTAGTCGTTATTATTGATTTTTTTATTTTATAAGATAGGGTGATAATCGAGCACACAGTCCACCGATGGTAAGCGGTTGTTGTGGCATATAAGCATCTAAATCTATCCTCAAATACGAATCAAAACGCAAATGCGTTGTCACCCGTGAGAACTAAGATGGAATGTCTGGTTTTTAGCGAAAAGGGTCTCCGATTTTCTACACTCACCATACGAAACACAGCAGCATTGAGTTGCTATTTTACGCTGGTATTATGTGAGAGCGTGATCCTTCCCCGGTCGAGTCGACCCATTCGTACTACAAATATACTACTATATCTAGCTGTAGCATGGCTCTACCATGTACAAATTAGGAATTAATAATTAAATTGGTGCTGGTGGATATCGACTTCGGTGGCTTTCCTTAGTGCAGAGGAATTTATTTAATTTTATTTACTTGATTAAAATACATAAGAGTAGAACTTTGAAAGTAACAATACAATTATGTTAGGTTTAAGTTTTATTCTCAACAATACGGAGCATTGTTCTGTGAATTCAAAGTCGCAATCAAATCTGCAGTTAAGTTGAGTGCACACAACGACGTGAATTATTTAAACGCGGAGTCTGGTCGTAGCCTAATATAATATACGGCGCTGGATTTTGAGACTCCTAGTTTGTACTATATTAGATTTACTACTCTCTGATTGTGTATAGAGTAGGTGAGTGATAGACGCACATTAGTCTTTAGGGTACCGTATCTAAAAAAAACTGCTAAATGTTTGCTGACATCATTTCTTTTCATCAGGATTTGTTAAAAGTTAAAAGAGATATACAGATAGAGATAAGAGAGAGAGTTGTAACTGTATAGGCGATTTCATCATCCGTCGGTTTACAGCCTAGACAAGATAGTAATGTACCCCATGGCAATAGTTTCAGTGGTAAAAGTAAAAAAATGACTTTCAAAAAGAATTAATTGTGATGTATATTGAATGTTTTTTTTAATATCTTCATTGTAATACCTAAAAACTAAGCTAACAAATAATATTTATACAATATTATTATATAATAATATATACAATAACAATATAATAATCAATTATGTGGCGTTAATTAGACTTAAGATAATCATAACTATATTAGGTTTTTGTTTATTCAAAAAAAATTGTTCGGATTTCCTGGAATTGCTCTCTATTACTTCGTAAAGCTTTATAAAAATCGGCTCAGTTATTTTTAGGATTAATCCGGACAGACAGACATTTTTGAAAATGGTTATTTATGTCTCAAAAGCATGCAAATGACCTGTTTAGTTTAATAGAATCCAGTTATTTCAATATTACAAACACTTTTTTTTATATAGAATAAGGTTGACAAACGAGCACACAGTCCACCTGATGGTAAGTGGATGCTGATGCCAAAAGACATCTACATTTATCCCCGATTAAGAATCAAAACGCAGATGCTTTGTCACCCCTGAGGATTAAGATGCAATGCCTTGTTTCCAGTAAAAATGGGTTTCCGGATCTCTACACTCACCATAAAAACGTAGCAGTATTGAGCTGCTATTTTACGCTGGTATTCTTTGAGAATGTGGTCCTTACCCGGTCGAGTCGACTCAATCGCGCTATAATGTTCTTGGCTCTACCACGTCTAAATACTTAATTATATATATATATATATTTATATATATATATATATATATATATATATATATATATATATAAATATATATATATATATATATATATATATATATATATAAATATATATATATATATATATATATATATATATATATATATATATATATATATATATATATATATATATATATAGATATAGGGCATTGCTGTTATTGCTCAATGTGTGACTGCTGCACAAGTGGCTTTTACATAGATTACTTCGTAGTGAGATATTTGCCATAGTTGCCACGCTGGGCAGGTAGGTTGGCAACATTTTTTTATAACTTTGAGTTGTTATCAGGAAGATGCTGCTGCCCATCTTATGTTTCAGTTTCCCACTGTCGCCTCTTACGACACCTACGAGATGATGTGGGGGTATTGAATATTTTCACACCGCCACTATACGGTTAATATTATTATCACCGTTAAGAGGGTTGAGAACGTTGTTACTGTTCCACTGACCCAACATCACCTCATTGATATCGTAAGAGGGTTGGGAATGTTGTTATTGTTCCATCAACTCAACATCACCTCATTGATATCATAAGACAGTTGTGAATGTTGTTATTGTTCCATCATCCCAACATCATTACATAGATATCAGAAGAGGGTTGAAAATCTTGTTATTATTCCATTGACCCAACATCATCTCATTGATATCGTAAGAGGGCTAGGAATGCTGTTATTGTTCCATCAACCCAACATCACCTCATTGATATTGTAAGAGAGTTGAGAATGTTGTTATTGTTCCATCAACCCAAAATCATCTCATCGAAATAATACTAGTTTTTACGGATTTTATCGCGTGTATTTAACTATAACAACCCGACGTTTCGAGCGCTTTACAGCACCCATGGTCACGATGAGGACTGAGATGTTCAACGTCCGAATGTCATAGTTAACAGCGGTTACCATAGATAAAAATTTAACTTTTGTTCCGATCCACACAGTATGAACTTATGGTATCTTGAAGTTTTGCAGTTGTATGCTTGGGTTGGGATTTAATTTTATTTATTATAGGATCCCAAGCAGATGGTAGCACCCAGCCATCTTCTCTATTGAAATTAGGATGTTTTTTGATTTCAATAGCCTCGCGAATCATCCTTGGAAGGAATCTGTGTTCTTTAGCGAGGATTTGTGGTCTATCAAATCTGATGTAGTGACGGGGGCGATCCTGTACGTGTTCACAGACTGCAGACTTCCCGGAGCGTCGATTCTTCACACCAGCTATATATTCCCCGCGTTAAATAACATATGGCTGATGTGAAGATAACTTGCGCCCCTGGACAACTATAAACTTAATAATGAATTTAAGTTACAATAAGAGTACCTTACACCGTCAAGCATGTATACTTAGATATATGGATGTGAAGGAAACGAAACGTAAGTCAAAATATTAAAATGTAAGTCCGTAGTTCTGTATACTCCTCTGGATGACAGGCGTACGTTTTGTTCAAATTTAAGGCACTACTAAAATAGCCAATTCAAATTATATAAGATTCATCACCGGAACCGTGTGACAGTTTAAGAATATTAACTATCACGTATGAAAACTTCCTTGTAAAAAAAATAAAAATAACCAAAAAATAATAAAAACTGTAGTTGTTCCATATAAGAAAATCTATGGAGAAGCCATATGTTCGGCAATGGACTTCAGTAGGCTGTTACGGTAACAGTAACGGCCCATTTCTCGATTATGTAAAAGTTCCTAATTTTGTAGTCTATGAAAAAAATCTCATAATCCTGTAACATGCAAATTTAGCTCCACGTTTAAAAATAAAACGGAAAACCTCTCTGATTTTGAGTACTCTGTGTGATCCCGAATGCCGCCTATTCGGTACAACAGCGACGCTCGCGGCCTCAGCCTCCCTAACAGTAATCACCCGCTAATAAATTATCAGCCGCGTGCGGGGCGCCCTGTCGTATTGCAATACACTTCGAGCAAAAGCTAGTGGGCTACAATACATTGTATTATGTATCCGTATGGATTGTAACCCTTAAATTTCGTCGCAAACAAGACTTTTGAACTTCTAAGACGGAAAGTTTTCAGTGCTTTGCTAGAAGCATATCGATATTATACATTAATTGATTTATTTAATGATGATTTTTTTGATACTCAATAGAATAGAATTAAAAAGCGTACATAATGAATTTGCAAAATTTGAAAACATTTTAAATATCATGGGGTGGTGGTAAATAGAATACATCACCACATTTCGCCTTGTGTATGGCATTTATTTATTTATTCAGCCAAACTTATCACTAACATTAGAGAATTAATGCGCTAGTGTAAATATTTTAATTATTTGATATTATTGGTATTATATGTCACTAGTAATCTGCCTTGGCTTCGTAACGGGTCATTTCTAGACCTTGACAACAGCACCATCTACCGGGTCCAACCGAGTTTTAAACCATCAAAAAATTCATCAAAATCTTTGGAACCGTTTTCGAGATTTAGCGAGACTGACGGACTGCAATTGAATTTTGTATACGAGTATAAGAAGATTAGAGGTGACTATAATAATTAAAATTACTAAATGATATGAAGAAAGATTTATAAGTAAAGTCTTATACGTGGTAGAGCCACGCTGAAGCTATATTATGTTTGTAGCACGAACGGGTCGGCTCGACGAGGAAGGACCACGCTCTCACAGAATGGGATAGCGAGGTCCTCACGAGTGACAACGCATCCATCATTTGATACCATGGTATGGGCCACACCATCCACTTACTATCAGGTGGAGTGTGTGCGCGTTAAGTCAACCTTATTCTATAAAAGAAAATGTTGTGAATTCAGTGGATTTGGGACTTTGTTGACAAATGATAAAGTCCAAAGTTGACAAATGTTCGTTTATTCAGCAGAGTTTCAAAAGGTACCTGTCAATATACAATTGAATCAGTATCTAACTTTCACAATTTTAATAAAGAGAAATATTCAAGACTTTATACAAAAGCAATTTGTTCGTTTATTTACAATTATTACATGTTCTGTGAAAGAAATGTATTAACAAAGTTTAGCACGTGGCGACTAATATTGAGTGTAAAATTACCTACAGCTTAAATTGATACAAAATGAACATACCTTTTGAAAGCTTTGATAATACTTGTTTTGTTGAACAAAACTCTTGACAAAAAATCAACGGATTGTTGTTCAATACCTTACAATTTTCAGAATTACAATTTGGAGCACGTTTGCCTTTCGCCATCAAGTTTCGCTTTTTCCATAGAGTAGAGTAATATATGGCTTAATTACACAAAATATGAGAATACATTATTGTCAACTTAGACCTATATAAAACGAAAGTAAAGTGTGAAGGAGGATAGGATCAAAGTTGGGTTAGGTCAGGTCAGCTGTCAATTGATCAATTCTCAACAGAAAATAGATAGGTGACAACCTCTGGCCGTGAATAACTACAATACTAAAAGAATTGCAAGCGCCGGCTTTAAAAAATACGAGTAGAGTAGGCTCTTTTCTTAAAGGTCTCTATATCTAGATTTCAGTTTGCAGATGATTTACGCATAATCAGTAGTTGAATTTTAGAGGCCAATAAAGAAAAAAGAAGAAATATGTAGTACTTATTTTTAGAGCAAAGAACTTTATTTCATTTTCATAGCTTTCGCCTAGTGCAAGTTGAGACTCGTAAATGTATTTGGCACGATTAGGTGTTGGGTAGTGCACCTTGTATTTGAATGAATGTACTGTCACTGACTCACAATGGCGAGTTTGGGCTGGCCAACAAGTTTGGTTTGGCTTTATCTTGTATCTACCACGATGGTCACGTGTCTCACTATTTACGGTGGTTACCAATTCAAAGAAGTTATACGTAATTATCACGTTTTTAATCGCTTCTTTTCTGTTTGTGTCTGCTTGGCATAAATGATGCCATTGAAGTAAACTAAATTTTCGGTGAGCTAGAGAAGTGAAACTTAGATATAATCTAAGTGTGGCAACAATGGCAAACATTGGGGGATATTTAATATCCCCTTTTAAGGCAAATAATATTTAGTAATTATCAGACATTTTTACTCTATTTAATTATTATTAAGCATTATCTAATGAGTAATAACAATTGACTATACAAAATCTCCTTTCAAAATATCTTTCTTAAGTTTGTAATTATTATCTTAGTAAAAATAGGGTTACAACTCGAAAAAGTCGAATTTCGAGTTAAAGATACAGAAATACTTACAATTTTAAAATATTTTTATTTATCATTAAATTAACAGACATCAGAGTCGTTACATTTATGAAAGAAACACCTTGTGTTTTTTTTATAGTAGAGGGGGCAAACTAGCATGCGGCTCACCTAATGGTAAGTAACGACCGCCGCCCATGAATAACCGCAACACCAGGGGAATGAGTCTCGTCCGGACCGCGCTAGTAAGCGGTCTCGTCCGCCGGTCGTCGACTCCCGCCCGGGTGGGAGAAGTACAGCGCGTCGCTTCGCAGTGGCTGCACGTGCTGTGGGGCCAACTCGGCTTGCGTAGAGCCTCGAGGACGCCCCTGACCCCACCCGGGATGAAGATCACCTAACGCTGCGTTTCACCTACACGCTGGGAAGCGAACTCCGAAGGCCCGGCGCGCCTGTTGGAGACTTCGGCTCCGCGTCGAGATGCGTCTCCGCGGGACCTGGGGGTCGCTGACCCTTCGGCAGATCCCTTCCCAGAGGCGCGAGATACGCCAACTTCTGCCTAGGGATACCAGGCCATCATCTAGAGCCAGGAAGGAGCACTCGAGGCCCGGAGCAGCTGCTGTCCGGAGCGCACTCCTGTTGGCAAAATTGGCCCTGCGTCGACTCCTTACCTCGGGACTCCGCGGGGCTTTGAGACGGCCGATCCTCCGGTAGCACCGACCTGGTGGCGCGCAATACGCCAACGAAGATTACCGACAATATCGTACTTGTACGGCTCCCAAGACCGGCCCATAGATATGAGCTGTGAGGATTACCCGGGTAATGGGGAACTCCCCGAGGCCCGAAACCTACATGGGATAAAAAACAGTAGTCCCATAGTAGATGACAACACGAACCAGGGGAATTGCAGGTGCGTTGCCAGCCTTTTAGAAAGGAGTAAGCTCTTTTTTTTGAAAGTCCCTAAGTCGTATCGGTCCGGAATAATCACCGGTGGTAAAAAATTCCACAGAGAAGTTATTAAGTTATTGTGTTCTTTATTACAAGAACTTCGTCTTCATACGAAGGATTTTCGGAAGCTAAAATATGGCGAACACACCCGGAGGTTCAGCTTGGACTAAAGCCTGTTCACATCAAACAGCTCTCAATAAGCGAGAGGAAGAACGCTGATTTGATGAGTTTGATTGATAGTAATCATATACAATAGTTTTATGTACTTTTTTTTAAAACCAATTGTAAACCAATTATAAAACCAATTGTAAACCAAAAAACCAATTGTAACCTCACTAATAGACGACTGAAACTTAGATTTAACCCGTGAATTTTATATTTGTAGTGATGATTAAATTCAAATTTATTTATTGCTAGAATGTAGTACATAATAATATGTAGTTCTAAGTTATTAACGAGGCCTTACATTCCACCATTATAATGGCGTGCAATATTTTACAGTAAACAAAAAAAATATTAATACAATTTAGTGGAGTAAAAATATTAAATGTCAAATTTTTTATTAAAATGTAGGTAAATGTTTATATACAAATGTCAAATATCTAAAAAGTCAAAAAATTGTTATTTTATTTAAAAATAAATATTAATGTCAAATATTCTGTCAAAAAGATCAGGTTTTTTCATATTTCACCATTATTAAAATAGGAGATGATTTTTCTTTCCGGATGAATACATAGTACAACATGTTACTATATTATCATAAATTGTATCAAAATATTATCAAAATTTACTTGAATTGCAATTTACTTATAAAGAAATATATTATGTTGATTAAAATAGTTCCTACGTAGTATTTAAACATTATTTCATTAAGGACAACATTAAGTCAAATCCTACACCTTTAAACGAGCAATTCTTGTATATATATATATATATATATATATATATATATATACATATATATATATATATATATATATATATATATATATATATATATATATATATATATATTTCATAAAATTTTGTGTTCGGGGAGTTTCGGGGGCAATAAATCGATCTAGCTAGGATTTATTTTTGGAAAATGTCTTTTTGTCCGTGTTTTTAGGTAATGAAAAACTGCTACAATATCGTTAAAATAAGAAGGTAAATTTTGACAGTTTATTAATGATTACAAATAGCTTAATTGGTATATCGAGCGGTCACAAAATCGTAATACCATGGTTCGAGACCAGACCGGACCGACCGACTTTTTTTGATTTTTTTTTTCAAGTTCCTTTCTTTTTTGAGAAAATCTATTTTTTCGAGTCCTTTTTTTAGTATTTTTTAAAAGCACGAAAATTTATATTAAACTAATTGCACTCATGATTTTTTATTTAAATAACCAGTTCAGTTTTTTCTATTATGTCGCTACGATCAAAAAATATTATTTGTATTTCATCAGTATGTAATTTGTATCTAAATATAATTTCCAAAACACACGAATAAAAAAAACCGAGCAAAGCTCGGTCAACCGGGTACTATTATTTAAGCGTAACTTAATTAGGCACTACCTAAACTTGTACTGTAAAGTGATCCGTTGAAATTGTGATGACTAGAATTGTTAAAAATTTTGTTTGATTTTTATTATAATAGGAATTGATTTTTTACATTTGTTTTATTTATTATTTTTTAGTAGTAGTTTTTTTATTATTTTTGATAGTATAAATTCAATAAGTTATCTAAAATACTGTTACAATTGGAAATTTTCAGGTTGTTTTTAAGATAATTTGAAAAACAGCTTATGTCATTAAAATATATTTTTGTAAGCTTTTCAACTATATATAATTTGTTTCACGTAATAGCAACACTACAAAAATAAAGATTGTATAACGAATCCATGAGTTTATTTTCGATTTTTCGAACTATAACCCCATTTTATCGGAGGTGCGATATTTTAATCCGCAGCAGTGATGACAACTTATCTGCATTTTGAATTTTTATCGAGGATAGATGTACATGTCTTTGGACTTAGCGTCCAATTAGGTTGATTGATTGAATTAGGTCATAGATAAATAAATATGTAGCCATAATTAAAAAAAAGATATGGATAAAAAAGTTATGTAAACGTACTTTCTTGTCTATTGTTTGTTCGATTGTTTGTTCAGTAGATAATATATTGCAATCTTAGTAATTTCAAAAACACGAAACGTTAAGCAAAGATCAGAACTGGAAACAAGGAAAAAATAGTAGCTATTATTAATCACTATTAAAGTTTTTTTTCAATTAGTGGTAGGGAGCTTAAAGCTTTTATTTTGACAGGTCTGTATTGCAATGCATTACACGTATGCCGTAGGTAGATGTCAATAAACATTATTTTTTAATCATTTACTTTTAAATATTTCGGTTAAATAACAATTCGTTAAAAAAAAGAAAGATCAATTTTTTATATCAATTGTTCTTTGGTAATGGATTCGTACTATTGTACTTTTGCCAGAGCCAATGTTATCCTATATAAATCCTATATAATATTTTATTTCAATATTTCTTTAGAATATGTCGATGCACCACATCGTGAAGTTTTTGTGATATTTAGATGGCAGCTCGTACCAGCAGACGGCGATGACTGTAATATCTCAAGGTGCCATAGTAGACACAATAACTTGAAGTTGGTAAACTATTTACTAATCTGTGCTTGAGGCTCACATCATTCCCACTAATTGTTCATATGCGCTGACATTTACAATACACAAAATCGCACCACTTTTACGTATCAAAATCCAGTGGAGCTGCAATCAACCGCTTTTAAGTTCCCGCCAAAAACTTTGTTACACATAAATATCGTTTGTTAATCTATAAGAGTTTTGCTAATAGAGGTTATGAGTTAAATGAATTACGTGTTCATATAAGCCTGTGATTTGATCTACATAAAGCTACATGTAAGGGATTGTTATAACGCAGTGAACGGAGGGTACATGTAGTCTTTTGACAAGTCAGGACATTCCTAAACGATCTTGAGCAATTTTACTTAGTAAGGCAATAGTACAGATGAAGACGAGAACACTGAAATTCATACCAAGAGCACACGAGATAACACTGCATAGGCTTCTTTAGATATCTGAAATTTAGAGCATACGACTTTATCAATGTACATTTTATATGGAGGACTCAATACTTGACATCCATATTCAAGATGGCTACGATAAAGAGAACAAAATTATAATTAAAAAAACGTATGAATTAATGAAATATACTTTATTTGACACCAAAAGAATTGGAGAAAAAAAGAACAAATTATTTAAAGGCACAGTTGGTGGCTTTATCGCTTAGAAGCGTTATCTACCAGGCGACCACGTTGCAGAGGGTATAATGAATGACCTGTGAGAAGGGGCAAGGGAGTACGTAAGTTAGAAAATACGCATTAAATATAATTATTTACTTGATTAATACATAAATAATATAAGAAATAATACAAGAGCAGAAACAAGTAGGTAAGTCAAATAAAATACTTAACGTAAGGAAAAATAAATAGTAATTTTTAAATGAACGATATCAAGGAGAGATAGGGGAAATTACTCTTTAAGGAAGAAATTTCGACATGTTTTTTTAAACTTTTCAATAGATTCCAAAAACTTTTCAAGAGAGAACAAAAAATAGAACAAAAAAAAAGATAAGCTCGTACTCCAATTGCTAGTCTAACTGCAAACGCAGTTGTAATAAACTCTGCCAGCAATGTGATACTGTCTCGTTGGTCTAGAGTTTGTAAGCGCGGCTGTTGGTCATGTGGTACCAGGTTCAAGTCCAGGGTCGAACAAAAAACAGCTATTAAATTTTTCTATCAAGAGTTTCTCAATAGAAGTCCCGAGTCAAAACGTTGGTGAAGTTTCATCCCCGTGCCTTTGAGAGCAAGTAAAACTGGTGGTTGTTGATTTTCGGTGTAAACATCCATTATCCCAAATCGCACCGTAAGTGTCGTAAAAAGCGACCGAGGGACACTGAAACAATAGATGGGCATCAGCATCTTCCTGACAACTCCAAATTATGGAAAACTGTTGTTGTCAAACCACATGCGTTACGTGGCAACTATGGAAAAAATATCTTATCTATGTTTATATCTACATCTATGAGACAATATTTGGATCTATGTTCAGCGGTAGAGTTTTAACTTTTATATGATGTAAAGTATGTAAAGCTGATGGTCCTGCGCCTGGTCTCTCTCCCGAGATTGCAGAACAAAGACTGTACCTGTACTTTCGCATACACACACACACACACACACACACACACACACACACACACACACACACACGTGAACTTTAATTCCATCCTGAGGCTAGTATTATTGGAGATGATATAAATGAGATGATGATAGAAGACTTTATTACAGTGGTAGCCCCATGTCCAGCTGTGGACTATTACTGTCATATTTTTCACAGGATATGGGTGACAAACAAGCACACAGTCCATCTGATGGTAAGTAGATGCTGAAGCCTGTAGACATCTACATTTACCCTCGATTAAGATTCATATTGCAGGTTCGTTGTCACTCTTGAGAATTAAGATGAAATAGTTCGCACAGCAGCATTATGCTGCTATGAAAAGCGTGGTTCTTCCCCGTTTGGGCCTGGATATGCAGCAATGCTTGTTTCAAACGAAAAGGTTTGCCCCGGTTCTCCAAGTATGTAACTAATTTTACGTTAACCCCTTTTTTAACATTCTCCATAGTCTTACCGAAAACTGAATTATTCATTAATTTATAAAAATCTTTCTCCGGTTTTCTACACTCACCATACGAAACACAGCAGCATTGCTCTGGTATTCTGTGAGAGCGTGGTCTTACCTCGGTCAAGTCAACGTTCGTTCATTCGTTCTACAACTTATTTTAGTTGTAGACCGAATGGGTTGACTTGCTTAAATGCAGTATGAATTTACTACGTACTTACTCGAAAATAAACAACAGCATTTAAATTTAAAAACATATGTGCAGTTTATATGCGGTAGAAGTGAAACGTTCAGAAAACCAAACTTTAGTAGGGTTTAGTAGGGTTTATTTATTATAGTATTGTTCCAAGATTAAAAATTATTTTACATTTTATTCTACATATTATATAACATTATATACAGACTTCAAGTTTTTGGTTTCATCATCGTTAGTGCTTCAATATTTTCTAATCAATAAATTTCGTCCCTTTACTACTCGTAGATTACACGTGTAATAACAGAAATACTGGATTCTGTATTCTAGCTCATTATCTCGAAGGCTTAATCCAATAGACGTAGATGTATGTCTCTTTTTTGTTCATTAAAAGAAATTGTGTATCGGAAATAAACTGCTGAAAATGGGCTTCCTTATAGTTCACCACTTAGAGCTGTTATCAAGATGAAGATGCTGCTGCCCAACTTCTGTTTCAACTTAGTAGTTTAAAGCAATATTTTACGTATTAGTTATGCATATACCTGCATTTTCGTATCGTATTTACTATATCAATATTTTTATAGGATAAAGGTGACAAACGACCACATAGTCCAACTGATGGTAAGTGGTTGCTGCGGCCCATAGACATCTACGTCAATCCTCAATCACGAATCAAAATGCAGATGCGTTGTCACTCGCGAGGACTCGCGAAAAAGGGTCTCCGGTTTTCTACACTCACCATACGAAACACAGCAGCATTAAGCTGCTATTTTACGCTGGTATTCTGTAAGAGCGTGGTTCTTCCCCGGTCGCGCCAACCCATTCGTGCTACAACTATACTACTAATATAATTAATATACTAATATAATAAATATAATTTTAATGATTATGAGTTCCGCGTCGGTAAAATATCAGCGACCTTCCCCAGCCCTGTATAGCTTTTTGTAAATTTTAGAATATTTTACGTGGTAGAACCATGCTGCAGCTCTATTATGGGGGTAGTACAAATGGATCTGCTCGACGAATGTTGGACCAAGCTTTCACAGAGTACTGACATAAAATAGCAGCTTAATGCTCCTGTGTTTTGCATAATGATAGTAGAGAGTCTAAGCCTCTTTTCCCTAAAAACGAGGGATTCCATCTCGGGGATGATAACGCATCTACATTTTGATTCTTAATCGAGAATAGGTGTAGATCTCTGTGTATCACCGCAACCACTTACCATTAGGTGAACTGTGTGCTCATGTCGCTATTATATATAAAAATATTTTCTTGGATGTTTTCTTTATATGAAAAATAAATCTTATAAAAGCCAAAAGCAGCTTTATTTCAATTTTTTTTAAACTATACCTCCACGTTAGATTTTTCTCCTGTATCGTGAGGGCAGTGTACATACATAAATTTCACAAGGATGAACATCTAGATCCGAAACATATTATTTGTATGCCATACAAATACTTGTTCTGTGCGAGATTCGAACCCGTGGTCTTTAGAGTTGCAACTCATTGCTAAGCTACTACGCCACGGAATTGCATATACCTAAACTAGTTTTGACGATAAGGGACCAATCTATTGAAGTAGGGCATCGCGAACGTAAAACTTGGAATATTATATTAGATGATGTAAGTTATTGTATAGTGAATAAGTATCTTAAGACAATCAAGTGCACTTCTTGTGTCGTAAAGGGTTGTCGGTTCAGGCCTTCTCATAAGCCCGTAGAGTATAATAGAAAAATTACTAGACTTTCTCTCTCTTTTTATCAGTCAGTAACAACCCACTATTAAATAGACTTTCCCAGTATAGTGACCATTTTCGATAATAATCACGCTTCGCGGTTTGGTTTACGATCACAATTTCAGACGTCTGACACTTTTGACCTTCGCCGATAAGAGATGTGTATATAGTGTATAAGATATACTGTCTTCTGTTAGGGGCCCGGGATTTCCTTGATATTTCTGGCTTCCTGGTTACTTCCTATGAACTCTTCTTAGGCTAACCATGACGAGAATATAGTCTTGAGTTATAAGGCTACAGAGTTTCATATGTCATCACCATATATTGAACTTTCAATACAAATTAATATCAAGAAAAATAGAAAATATATTTATTCAGTAACAATAGGCTTACAATACAAATAATAGGAGTGTAGAGAGCTCCTTTTAAATATACTTGTACTTGGAGACCTCGCTCTTCCTTACTTGTCATACAATACATTTAGTTCCGAATAACATTTATATATATATATATATATATATATATATATATATATAATATATTTAATACATATAATATAACTAAATGTATTATAAATGTATATGCAATAAAGACAATAGATCCATAGTGGCATAGGAGCTAAGCGTTACCCGTAAATTTTATAGTACACAAGCAACCTGGGTTCGATCCCCGCCAACACAAATGAAATTGTAAATTGCAATTTTAGGTACTGATTTACCATGTCTGACCTCCATGTTTGAAGAATAAAAAATATTTCGAAGACACGTGAAGTTCGCCAACACGCACTGAAGCAGTGAAGCTCTGTGTAGGCTGTAACTTTACTTTTTTATATTATTTTTTTTAATTATTTTTTGTAACATGTGTTATATGTAGTGTTATCGGTTCCAATTTTGAATCTAAACCAACCAAGAACTGACTCATACACAAACAAAAAATTTAAATAGTACCAGTTTTTACGGATTTTACCGCGTATATTTATCTTTTTAAATACCCGACGTTTCGAGCACTTTACAGCACCCATGGTCACGGGGGGGACTGAGATGTTCAACGTCCGAATGTCATAGTTAACTGCAGTTACCATAGACTAAAATTTAAGTTTTTTTCCGATCTACACAATATGAACTTATAGTATCTTGAAGTCTTGAACAAAAATTAAAATTTAATCAATGGTAACTGCAGTTAACTATGACATCTGGACGTTGAACATCTCAGTCCCCCCCGTGACCAAGGGTGCTGTAAAGTGCTCGAAACATCGGGTGTTTAAAAAGTTAAATATACGCGATAAAATCAGTAAAAACTGGTATTATTTAAATGTGTAGTGTTCGCGTAAATATAAGTAAACATTAACAAAAAATTCATCAAAAACGGTCCAGCCGCTTAGGAAGATTTCAATAAAAAAACACATGTACATAAAAATATACATTATATAAGAATATACAATATAAAAAGATAGGCATTGTGTCATTTTAGTAGGACGTAGTTTAGTGATTAGAGATAAGCTACTAGCGTAGGGTTCGCTAAAGAGAAAACACATATAGGTTTTCTTGTTTGTTTGTATAGTGATTGTTTCCATCCCTTTAACACTGCAATCTTCATTACTTCCTTTTCCTCACGCTGTTTTCTTTCGTTGAATAAAAAACTACAATGCTTTTTTTAATAGTATAACCGTAGCAAACGAGCACACAGTCCACCACTGTAAGTGGTTGCTGTGACCTATAGACAACTACATCTATCCTCGACAACGAATCAAAACGCAGATGCGTTGTCACCGATTAAGAAAAAATTGTTTCCAGTAAAAAAAGGTCTCCGGTTCTCTACACTCACCAAACGAAACACAGCAGCGTTAAGCTGCTATTTGACGCTGGTTTTCTGTGAGAGCGTGGTTCCGGTTGAGCCGATCCATTCGTGCTACAACTATAACAGTAATATAGCTGCAGCATGGCTCAACTACGTAAAAATTGTTGTTATTAACATTACTAACATTCCCTTTAACACCTGGCAAGCTTTAAATACTTGTATTAAGAGTGGTTCACAACAGTAGTAGAGTAGCGGATTCGATCCCGACCTTTTGAGTTCGCATTCCGCTCATTGGTATTAGGTTATTATCGCTTCGAATACCTGAGCCACCAGTATCCAACGCCTTTCCGTAGTCTTACCAGGTCGTCAATCCATCTAGCGAGAAGTCGTCCACTGCGCTTGCTATTACGAGGCTCGCATTCGAGAATCTTTCTTCCCCATCGACTCACGGTTCTCCGAGCTACGAGTGGCCGGCCTATTGCCAGTTCAATTTACCGTTCCGCTTGGTTATGTAACCAGCAGTTACGGACTACGTTTCGGCTCCGTATATGCAATTCATCTTATATATATATATATATATATATATATATATATATATATAATGTGTTTAATATTATGAATATACTATATATTATATATATAGTATATTCATGTAATATGTTTAATATAACTAAATGTAATATAAATGTATATGTAATGTATTTTATACGTGGTAGAGCCATGCTGCAATTATATTAGTAGTATAGTTGTAGCACGAATGGGTCGGCTCGACCGGGGAAGGACCACGCTCTCACAGAATACCAGCGTGAAATAGTAGCTTGATGCTGCTGTGTTTCGTATGGTGAGTGTAGAGAACCGGAGACCCTTTTTACTGGAAATGAGGCATTCCATCTCAGTCCTCAAGGGTGACAACGCATCTGCATTTTGATTTGTAATGGAAGATGGATGTAGATGTCTATGGGCCGCAGCAACCACTTACCATCAGGTGGACTGTGTGCTCGTTTGTCACCCTATTCTATAAAAAAAAAAAAAAATATGTAATAAATACAATAGAGCCATAGTGCCATAGGAGCTAAGCGTTATCCGTAAATTTTATAGTACGTAAGCAACCTGGGTTCGATCCCCGCCAACATAAATGAAATTGTAAATTGCAATTTTAGGTACTGATTTACCATGTCCTCGGCGGTAAAAGAGAACATCGTGAGAGAACCTTCATGCATGAAGAATAGAAAATATTTCGAAGACACGTGAAGTTCGCCCACACGCACTGAAGCAGTATATCGAACTAATTGTTCTATAGGCGTCTCAGAAATGATATTAAAATGAATTTCAGGTAACCATTCAGGTAGGCCTGAGCTCAGCTGTGGGATATAGGCTGTAACTTTACTTTACTATATTATTTTATTTTTATATATTATTTTTTAATAACGTCTCATATCGGATACAATTTGGAATCAAAACCATCTATGGACCAACTCAAACATAAACAAAAAAATCATCAAAAACAGTCCAGCTGCTTAGGAAGATTTCAGTAACAAACACACTTACAGAAGAATTATATACACAAAGATAGGCATCGTGTTATTTTAGTTGTACGTAGTATAGTGCTTAGAGTCGAGCTACTAGTGCAGGGTTCAATAAAGAGAAAACATATGATAGGTTTCCTTGTTTGTTTGTATAGTGATTGTTTTCATCCCTCTAACACTGAAATCTACATTACTTCCTTTTCCTCACGCTATTTTCTTTCGTTATATAAAAAAACAGCAATGCTTTTTTAAATAGTATAAAGGTAACAAATGAGCACATAGTCCACCTTATGGTAAGTCGTAGCTGTGGCCTATAGACATCTACATCTATCCTCGATAACGAATCAAAATGTAGATGCGTTGTCACCCATGAGGACTAAAATGGAACGCCTCATTTCCTGTAAAAACGTTCTCCGGATCTCTACACTCAACATACGAAACACAGCAGCATTAAGCTACTATTTCACGCTGGTATTCTGTGAGAGCGTGGTCCTTCGCCGGTTGAGCCGACCCATTCGTGCTACAACCTTACTATTAAAATAACTGCTAAAATTAAACTTTTTGTAAAAAAAAAGATCAAAAAGAATAAAATAGTTTCATTTCAGTTCTATAAAGTCAGTTTTTATTTTTTATAAAAACAATTAATTTCCTTAAACTTTTCTTGTCGTTGTTTAGTAATGACCAGACTTAGAGTGTAAATTTATTCTATTTTTGAAGTTATCTGATAAATTAAATATGTTAATATTTTAGCTAATTATACTTATTTTACTGATGAATACGAGTAGACGTTTTTTTTTTTTATATAAAGAATAAGGGTGACAAATGATCACACACTCCACCTGCTGGTAAGATGTTTTGGCCCATAGCCATCTACATTTAACCACGATTAAGAATCAAAATGCAAAGCCGACCCATTCATGCTACAATCATAATACCGTATCACGATCGTACGTGGTAGAGCCACGCTGAAGTTCTACCACGTACGGTTATGATCGCCAGTACGAGGCACGGCATGGCGATAGCGATTGTGTTTTATTCTTTAGAATGGGAGGGTGACAAACGAGCACACGGCCTACGTAAGTGTATACCGTGGCCAGTAACACCCACATCTGTCCATTAAGAATTAAAACCTACTTGGAGAAAGTAGTAAGTGTAACTGTTACTTATCATAACGATGCTTTTAATGGACTGCTTTTTCTATCCATTCATTCATCCACAGCAGCCTATGAAAGTCTATTGCTGAACATAGGCCTCCCCCATAGATTACCTCATGGCTTCATCTTGCCATAGTTGGCACGTTTGGCAAGCAGGTTGGCAACCGCAGTTTTTATTATTTTGAGTTGGTATCACGAAGTTGTTGCTGCCCCTCTTCTGTTTCATTTTCCTTTCAACAGCCTAAAAAAAAACCGTTTGATATGTAACTCTACCGTTGTAGAACAAATTTGGCATAATGATCACGCTTGGTAAATTGACTGGCGATTACAATATCAGAGGTCTCATAAATTTGTCACTACCCTCCGCCAATATGAGAATTTTACATTATGTTCTAGAAAAACAAAGACATTAGTTTAATTCTGTCTCCTAATAATGCTGCTGTTTCTCGTATGGTAGAATAGAGAACCGGAAACCCATTTTACTGGTAACGAGAGGTTTCATATTATTCGTCGAGTGTGACAACGTATGTGCATTTTGATTCTCAATTTAAGATATATGTAGGTGTCTATGGCCACAGTATCGACTTACCATCAGGTGGACGGTGTGCTCGTTTGTCCATCTTATTCTATCATTATCATCATCACAGCCTATCCACATCCACCGTTGAACATAAGCTTCCCCCATGGATTGCCTCATAGGCATAAAATAAATGAAATAATTATTTAGCCGAAAAGTTTTGTGAGCAAAATGCACATGTACTCAGCATACGATATATAGCAGCATTAAGCTGCAATTTGAAGTTTGTGGTCCTTCTCCGGTCGAGCTGCAGTCACGATACAGCTCCAGCATGACTCTACCACAGTAAAATATAAAACATTGATAAATAATAATAGAAAAAATACAATACGTAAAACAACTAAGATCCGTATAATTTGAAAAAATGTAGAGTCATTGTTATTCAATTAGATTCGATGTAAATAATATTTCATATTTCAGACTAAATTTTTTTATGTAATTCAACTTCAACTTAAGTCAGGTTTATTATAAGGTCAGTTTTCGGTTAGTTTCCATTATTTAATTACGTTTTACAGCTCTTATTACAATCTCTACAGGGAAAGAATTACTCACACATATCTATTATTACATCACAAACCTTAAAGAGATAGGTCAGAAGAAAAAAAATCAAATAAAAATCCGCCTTAACTGTTACGACCCGTCCGCCCAAGACGTGTTTTTAACGCACACATGCACATAATCTACATACGCAAATTTCCGTGTCATTTACGAACACGTCAGCTGAAAAACTTAAGCACACGAAATTGAGCTTTAATTAATATGAGCAAAGACTATATACGCATGACTGTGTGTCTGATAAATAAGGATATTTTAAATTTGAATACAACACTCTAAATATTTGTAAGCAAGAGAATATCCTCTTTAAAATGGATCGAACAAAGTTGAAAATCAATTAAGTACCAACAAACAAAATTTATATTTCGTTCTTGAATTCAATTTACGCTTTAAAACAAATTAATTAAGACAGAAAATCGAATGCATTGTGATATATCATGTCTGCGTTCCGAATTTGAAAGAGCTTCCCGAGGCAAGCCGAGCGCGTACCGATCGGGTCCGAGTGGCGCCGAGACGCGGAGAGTGCCGCGAATGCATTACGACGTAGTGGCCGAGGGCTGGCGATGCGGAAAACTTACGATTTTTATTACAAACGCCTCTGATAGAAGCTCGGCTTTATAGGGTTTTATAAAATGCTTTCATGTGAAACATCTTTTTATATTTAAGTTCTAACAACTAGGTCATGCATTTCAAATTCAGTATCAAATTCAAATTCAAATTCAGATAGTGCAGATAGTAAAGTTATTATTATTATGTGATTATAATAAATGTAATTAATAATTAGTATAATTGTAAGTAGTTAATTTTAAATTTAATGAAGTCACGTTTTCAATTAATATTAAAGGAATATAAGAATTAAATAATTTATAGTAAATCGAAATAAATGTTCAAAAAAATATAAACAGCTTTGAGGCGCTTACTTCGAAATGCTACACTAACGTTTTAGATAATTTCGGTTTTAATTGCACAGTGTAAACGTTTCTTAATATTTACGCCTTTCAAAATGTGAAACATGAAAAACTCGGAAAAGCTCGTCGTATCCAGCCCTGTGCGCATGGTGGGGTGGGGCGGGCGCGGTGCGGCGCGGGACGAGGGTGCGGAGCTCGCGACAGTCGGACGCGGGGCGCCGCGGAGCCCGCACGCGATATGCGCGCCCTCTAGCGTATTATGTTCCTCCCCGAACTCCCGCGAGCCTGCATGGTGGACGACGTAGCAACGTACCTCCAAGCGCCCTCCTCGGGACAGGTGGCTACAATATATTAACAACAAACCCATATGTAATTAACAATGATCATATTAACAGATGTTGTGGGCTAATGTCGCTTACCTACGCCGCGTCCGCCGCCCGGGTATTTTCGGGACGTACCGATTTTGCCGTCCAATAGATGTGGATCGCACGTGATGTCTGATGTGGTAGGCTGAACGGGACTTTGTTGCAGTCTCAAGGTACTGTAAAATAAATGAATACTTTTTCCATCGAATCTGACAAGCCACGTGGCTGTATAAGCCAGCAAGAAAAGTCAAGATTCAAAATCATCTAAACAACATAGAGTCAAAGTAATAATGTTGAATGTCTTTGATATCATAAATATTGTTCAAAGCAAAGTTTGTAAACAGATCGATAAACTTTGAGAAGTTCGCGAGAAAAGCGAGCCGGGTGACGGCTTGTTACGTTCAGATATATTCCGAATTGATCTTCTCAAAGTCAAGCTTAAAATATAGGCAAATTTATTTCTCGCTCTTCTTCACAACTCACTTAAATAAATGAAACTAACCGAATAAATGGGCTCAAAATAAATCTATTCTTGGATGAAGTTAAACTATAAATTTAAAATCGAAAAATATAGAGTGTGAAATGTGATGAAAATGCTTTTAAAGTATATGCTTTTTTTAAAGAAATAATGTATTAACACGCAGTACTCACGTTTTTATAGTTGGCGTTAATATAAAAATTAAAATAAATAATATTCAATTCAATAGAATCGTCATAATTACCAATCAACTTAATGAAAATGTAAAAATGTTTAACGTATGGGAGTTAAAAAATAGACCAGAAATATTTTTATTATTTGTAGTCCACGGTTTGTATGAATTTAATATTTTTTATAAATATTATTATGCATGCTGACTGTAGTATCTCGAAAAAATATGTATGGATGAGTGATTTAAAAAGAATGCCAAATCATAATCTACAAAAGCGTTTATAATCTACGCAATACGGAAGAATCTACGTAATTGAAAAAAATTAAAATAAAACACTAGCGAAACGGAATGTTTAAGTAGTAGATAGTAAATCGATATGGTTTGGGAAGCGAAGATGCGAGGCGAACTGCAGGCGAAATACGGCATAGAGTAACGTACCGCCCATTCCAACTATCTGCAGTTGAATAGAGACATTAGCTGCCTTTTTATGCCTTTCCCGACGATAAACCCCTCTTCTGTTTAATGACTTATTGCATTACTCGAGTGGTAGACTCAGTTAAATATTTTATTTCATTCAATTTGATCATTTTTTTTCTGAAAAATTATTTATTTTCTTTCTCTACTTAACAGAAGGCTTTCGCCTAGAATATTTGTTAGCTAATTAAATTAAATTTCACTTTATATATATTTCTTATTTTCTACAATATTAATAGTAAATTTGTATAATTGGTTAGTAATTTGCAAACTCCGGATTCAAATCTCTAAAAGCTCTAAATCTCGATCTAAAAGCTCTACCTTATGTAGAGTTAACAAGAAATGGTTGGTTAACTTTAATTACCAAACCCATATTGATAAGTAAATTTACTTATTATTATTTATACTATATATTATACTTACCCATATTAAATTACAACAGACTGTAATGAAAGTATGTTAATATCGAATTTCTAGTGCTCTTGTAACGCCAAGATGAAAAAATGTATATATACAGATATATAAAAATGTATATAGACGCAATTTTATTTTACCTTCTATGAAATTCTTTCTTTTTTGAGTTCAGAGATACTGAAATACGTAATAAAATAAAAGCTATATTACATTTGAGAATTCATATAATTGAAGGCTCTACCCTCTGTAGAGCCGTAGTAATTAGTAATGTGTAAAAAGCGTCTACTTATGAATTATCTAGTAAAGTTCGTCTTGTAAACTGATGAACTGAACTTACACTTACTTGAATCTTCGCATGATCATAAGTGTTACAAAGCTCTTATATACCATGTTGTGTATTATTCGAGTAAATATACATGTATAAGAAATCATTACTTTGGTTGCAATGAAGTTAACGGCTCGATAGCGCAGTGACTAAGCAGTCGTACAGCATTGCGGGACCGCGAGTTTGAATCCCGCATGGAACTATTGCTTGTATGGCCTGAAAATAATTGTTTCAAGTCTGGATGTGCATTTTAGGTATGGAAAATCCCTCCACTAAGAAATACTCTTTTTAATGTTTAGGTAACATTTGTAATTCAGCTAAAAATATAAATGCACTAGCAAGTAGAATAAGCATAAAGTTATCCTCAAGTTTTCAACAGATTCTGGGCCATTATTAGTGACCTTTAATAATCATATTAAATACGATTTTCTATACATTTTTTAAAATTTATCACGTATATTACGTAAGTATTTACGTAGTTATAAATGTGTAGTTTTTATTTTATTTTTAGTTATAAAGAGAGTCAAAATAAATAGAGATATTGGTAATACATGATATGGGTAGATAATGAAATTTTTGCTTACTGTTCACGGTATTTGTCTTTCAAAGTGTCAGAAATGTACAATATCATACGATTTATGATAATAAATTTTATACTCGCAAAGTTTGTCGTAGTCATTTCGTCTCGAAAACTAATTTACGAAGACTTTTACGGCATTTCATGTTAGTTTTAAATGCAGATCTGTTTTATTTGTCATTTTTGATAATTTATTTGGATTTATGTACGGACGAACGGTTGCTAAAAGAATTATTTGAAAATCATTTATTTATTTTTAGATTTATTGCGTTTAATTTTATATTACTTTATTTATTGATCTAGAATATTATTGCTTATAGTCTTTTTTGGTCTGTAAACTTATAACGTTCCTAAAGTCATGATTATTTTAAAAATTTAAATGTATACAAATGCATAGAAAAAATATTTCTATATAAATATCATTGAATTAAGGTTATAAAAAGAAAAAAATTAAACTCCATTAAAATATGTTCTTTTTACATTTGATACAAGTTATCAATAAAAATTATAAAACTAATAGTAAAAGAACTTAAAAACGTGAGAATACCATTGTTTAACGATCTGAACAGCCATTGGAAAATATAAATATAAATTTCGGAGAAAAGCGAAAACAATACATTTAAAACTATTTTTACCGACCCGCACGTACAAAATGTGAAATGAATCAAATAACAGTGACTGAAAATATATGACTGTAGAGCAAACTTACTAGACTTGAATATAATAAAGTGAAGAACTTACTTGTGGTATATAAAATCATTTCCGGAAAAGATAAATATTCCCATAGTCTTAAAATAGACAAATAAAATTTATTTTATATGAAGTGATGTATTGAAAAATAACACTTAGCTAAGAACTAAAAATAGTACTTATATTATACATGAAATAAAACGATGATGTCTAAAACACGAAGTAAATTTGTTCCATGTCCTTACTGTTATACTGGTAGTAAGTAATATCGATTAAAATAAAGTCCTTGTATCGCAATGTTGCTATAAAAGCAAATCAGAGACACAATTCTAATTGAAATCGTATTCGAATCGAGGCTGAGACAGAAAACTCTTGATGCCTGCATTTCCTTTACGCCTCGTTGCCTAACGCTCGACTTTCAGTCTATTCAGCACTTCGCAGTCACCACTGCGGAGATTCCTTTAGATTGCTTATAATTTTAAATTTACACAATTTGTTCAGTCTATTTAACTAAAATGAATTTTACTTTGAGCAAAATTTAAATAGTTATGTTTTTGACATTATTGCAAATTATGATAAGATGACATTTTAGCTTAAATCTGTCTGAAAATAACTATTCCTTAAATCAAAAATAAAAATTAGCAAGCTTAAACAGTAAACGATCTTAACTCTGAAAATATTTTAAATAAATAAATAAAAAACTTTGGTATCAACCACAAATATTAAATAGTTTACGAAATACCAATACATCGGAAAATTAATTTTTCTCCACACAGAACATCAGTTCTAAAATCATTCACGCGAAAGAAATTTGGAGCCCATAGCTGGTGGGTCTTAAATTTTGCATTTAAAAATATTTATAAAAGAATTGCAATTGAAAGAAATTGAAAAGTGAAACGTGTAGAAATGTCGTAGCTTCCCAAAATACCCGAGCGGCAGCCGCAAGCGGAGCGCGCATCGATGTTCTACAAGATATACCTACTCGATGTTTTCTGTCCCCTCGTGTTGTTTTTTATCTTTCTATTCACCTTTTCTTGCCACTTTCGGTGTTTGGATGTTTTCACTAACTGTTAATGTTGATAATAATTACCCTTGTATTTAATGTATTAGTATTATTGATGTCTTGTTGCGTGAACCTTATTGCAGTCTTTAATGCTAAAGTCATTTATTATTATTAAAACCATATCATATTTATTATTATTACCAGTAGTTTGAATATATGAATATTAAAAGTAAAAATACAATATATTGGTTGTCTTTTCTATCTGCATTAGGTTTCATGCAATACTATACTTATTTCGTATATTTTATTTTTAAATTTTCAGTGTTGAACGGCCAGAAATGCGAACGCATTAGTCGAAATTAAACGTTGTTTTTTTAGATAAAATATTTTGGGTTTTCAATGAATATTAATATTTGGAGTTTCTGCGAATGTTTTTGCATTTCTGGTCACAATTTTTTTAATAAATTCGTAATACTTTTGTAAATGTGCATGACTCCCGAATGCACTGCCCCCACAGCAAGAATGTAATGCACGTTCCTATGTTCCTGTTTATTTTTAAACTACTTTTTTAATTTCACGGATCGAGAAGGTAAAGTAATATCCATTAGCTGATTGAATTTTGGATACTGATAACGGATTTACAGCTGGAGAACGTGATAACGGTTGGGGCCTGAGTTTCACATTACAGCAATATTTATTTATTTGATACTATTTATTTTTAATCACTGTATCATAATTTACCGTTTGATTTATTTTAAAAAGTTATAAATATAACATTTGATACATATTACGTCTGCATTATTTCTTAAATCATCTTTTGCATATAATAGTCATCAAAGTATTGAGGTATTCTAAAAGCCTGAACTTAAATTTAGACGTCAGCATCATAAAACAGTTAATTGGGATATAAAAAGCTGGTATCCCTTGGCGGTAAAGAAAAACAGTGAGGTACGCATTAGTGTCACAAAAATAGTTCGAGGATGACCTTGAAATGTCCCAAACTGAAAAGTTTCTATTTTATTAGTTCTTAAAGAAAATGTATTTAATTATTCTAAAATCTTGGACTTAAATTCGGTTTCCGGTATCATAAACACCTAACTGCGACCTAAAATCTGAATTACCTTTGGCAGTAAAGAAAAACATTGTGAGGTTTGCATTAATAACATAAAAATAGTTCGAGGATGAACTTGAAATATCCTAGTCTGAAAAGTTTCTAGCTTCATTAATTCTTTAAGAAGAAAGTATTTAGTTATTATAAAAGTCTAAGCTTGATATCGGTTTCCGGTATCATAAGCACCTAATTGTGATCTTATAACCTTAATTTCATGTCCTTAAAATGTCTTAGTACGAGAAGTTTCTAGCTTTATTAGTTATTGAAATAAGCAATTTGTTGTATACGGGAATATGGATTGTTCTGTTCTTTCTGGGTTTGAGACACATGTATTACTTACTTCTGCACCCAAGCAGCAGTGAAAGCGTATTGAAAAGGCTGAGGAAGAATAAGACGATGATAAGTCATCATCCATACTTGTTTCAATAATTTGGATTCGAACAATACCTGACATGAGTTACACGTTTGGACGATTGTAATTGTGTTTCCGGGTCTCTGACAGTGCGTTGTCAAACACCATAGATATTTTTTTAAACATTACATTTAAGAGAGAGTATTTGTTGAGGCTTTGAGATATTCCTTCTTAATCCTCAGGAGTGACAATTAATCTGTATCTTTGTTCGCTTATAATTGATTGCAGGTGTCTTATATTCATAAGCTACTTATAACCAGATGTTCTGTTAACTCTTTTGCCATTCGAAAAAATTACGGCTTTGAGACATTCACATACTGTTTCTTTATAGAGAGTGAAAAAAAATTTACCTTTAAGTCATGTGTTGTAACAAAGAAATACTTAATAAAATGTTCACATCATCAACTTATCATATCAGGGCTACATCATCCACTAACCATCACGTGAACTATATGCTAGTTTATCATTATTATTCTATAAAAAAATGTAAAGGATAGTCAAAACTTTAACATAAAGTTTCGATCGAAATTAACTATTCCTAAAAGTTTCTATTTTTAAAATCTTTCTTTATTCAAAAATACATTTATCCTACAAAGATACGTCAGACATATCGGGCTACCATACCTTGTGCCTATTACACATCTAATCATAAGTATTTAGGAACGGGGAATAGAGGTGATAAGTATATGGAAATTAATGACTTTGCCATTGCTAAGTGTCGCTCCGCAAATATATTCAAAACCCAACCCATTTCACTCAAATTAATATTAATTTTTGCAACAGATTCTCCCTTTCCCTTTGATATTTGATATATTCTGCTAACATATGTAGGATATCTTCTAAAGGGTTTTTCAATAAGGACGGGTAGATGTTGAAATAAAATAAAACAAGCTGTAAGGCCCACGTATGCTACTAAGTGTGGAATATGACATCGTTCAAATTCCCGCCTCCGCTTCTTACAGTGGCATAGATCCGAGTGGTCCAAATTTAATGACTCCCCTGCATAGATCCGGCTGAATTTGAGTGATAGCTTGTGTTATGTTTAGAGAATCGGTCAATTGTGGTAACCCTACAAGAAAAAGTCAAATCGTATGACCAATTGGTTTGATTGGTGACCAATTCACATCACCCTTGCGAGAGATAAGCTTATCCTCAAATCGTTCATGGAGAATGACAATCGTGGCGTCCACTTAGTGCTGTCCTGCTGGAACCACATGTAGTCTAGGTCAATATGGTTCAATTTGGGCCATAATAAATTGGTTATCATCGTTCTGTAACGCTCGCCGGATAAAGTACGGATAAACGACGCCGCCTGTCCAAAATCCGCACAAAACCGTAACTTTTTACATCCTCGTTATCACCTAGTGAACCTCGCGTGGGTTGGTGTCATCCCACATACGGCAATTCTGCTTGTTAACACAACCATTCATTCAAAAGTGGGTCTCGTCGCTAAATATGATTTTTTGGTCAAAATCGGGGTAGTCTTTCAAACGATTCGAAGTCTAGTCAGGCGTTGTCTATGGTCATGATCTTTTAGTTCCTGGGTCAGTTAGTTCTTGTACGGGTGTAAACTTAAGTCCCGACCCAAACTTCGCCAAGTTGAAGTCTACGAAAGGCTTCTACTGCACACTTTCAACAACTGCGACGACGTCCTCGACTGATCTTGAGTTTCTTGAACGTGCGGGTGTTGGCTGATTGCTTACCGAACCGGTCGTTTCAAATAAGATTCGAAGCCTAGTCAGGTGTTGTCTATGGTCATGATCTTTTAGTTCCTGGGTCAGTTAGTTCTTGTACAGATGTAAACTTAAGTCCCGACCCAAACTTCGCCAAGTTGAAGTCTACGAAAGGCTTCTACTGCACACTTTCAACAACCGCGACGACGTCCTCGACTGATCTTGAGTTTCTTGAACGTGCGGGTGTTGGCTGATTGCTTACTGAACCGGTCGTTTCAAATTTGGCCACCAAACTTTGAAGAGTCGACTGTGAATGGTTACCACGTGTACCGAAAAATGAGCGCAATGAGCGCAATGTTTGCACTAAATAACACTCATTTTTATAATAATTTTTTATCATTTGAACGTGCTGTTTAATCACGCAACTTGCTATGGTTATTTGACATTAGTATCTGAATTATAAACAAAAAGATTTAATAGAAGTCACCAAAACAAAATGGCTGCCTCGAGCCGCCAAAGTCTAAGATCTAAAAATCTTCATCAAAACACATTTTTTTATTCCTAGAAGTTAAAGTACTCTTTCTTCTAAGAATAAAAAATGTGTTTTCTAAAATCAAATCAGGTTTCTAAAATCTTGTTTAAATCGAGAACCGTGTACTCTTTTAACTGATAGTGAGCCATCCATCTTAGTCCTCAGGCGTGACAACTCATCTGCATTTCGATTTTTAATCGATGATAGATGTATGTGTCTATCGGTCACAGCATCTGCTTACCATCAGGTAGATGTGCTATCGTGTGTCGCCACCACTTCTATAAAAATGTGTTAATGTTTTCTGATCTAGTTTCTCTGTTTTATATTTTAGGAAAGATATTTTATCTTACGTTAAATGCAATTTATTTTATACTTTTCCAAGACCGAAACCTCTAGTAACGTTCTAGATTTAGTTGAACGTGTTTCAGTATGAGTTATGACGCCTGTCCAAGCTTTTTACCAACCTAACGTCTGCTTAAAATTTCCGTGGGGATGAATACTCTAGGCAGTGTGCTCTACTTTATGTGTACCGTAATGCGGTAGTTGTTACAGATTGGTTTATTACAAAGGTTACATCATAGTGCTGTTTCTAAAACTTGCACTGTTGTTGCAGGAAGTGACCGGGTCAAAGTTTAATATAACCTGCAATTATATATAAACATATTTCAATCAGTTATTATACATTATTTAAGGTTATGTTTTCTTATATTCACAAAACCACTACATATTTAAAAGAGACTACTTTTTACGGATTTTGTCACGTATATTATGTGATGTGAAGAATCGACGCTACGGGAAGTCTGCAGTCTGTGAACACGTACAAGTTCGCCCAGTCACTTACCAAAAATCCTCGCTGAGGAACACCGATTCCTTCCAAAGATCATTCCCGAGGCTATTGAAATAAAAAAAAAACGTTCTAATTTCAATAAAGAAGATGGCTGGGTGCTACCATCTGCTTGGGATCCTATAATTAATAAAATTAAATCCGAACCCACGCATACAACTGCACGACTTTAATAAACTGTAAGTCCATACTGCGTAGATCAGACAAAAATTAATAATTTTAATATAGAGATAGCCGTTGTTAACTGTTACATTGGGACGTCGAACACCTCAGACCCCTCCCCGTGACCGTTGGTGCTGTAAAGTGCTCGAAACGTCGTGTATATAAAAAGTTAAAGTTAAGTTAAGTTAATATCCGAGATAAAATCCGTAAGAACTAGTTTTATTTATTGAAGGTTATTTATTTTGTATTTAATATTATATAAACATAATTACAAGCTTAAATCAAGGGTACAACCAACCTAATACAAGGGTGTAACCCTTAAGATTTAAGAATAACCGAAATTACGTTTACGAGTGTTGTCAGAATATTCTTAGAAATCATACATATTAAAAACTAACTACATAAACTGTTGTGGTGGGTAGATCTAACAGCTCGGTTCGCGTTGACTAAGCGTTTGGTTGCGGCAACGCGGGTTCGAATTCTAACAAAACAAGTGTTTGTATGGTCTACAAATAATTGTTAGAGTCTTTTGTCCGTGTGTAATTTTATGCATGTAAAAAACCTCCACGGTATAGGAGAAAATATTAGTGTGGAGATATCGTTCTTATAAAAATAAAAACCAAAAAATATTGGACAAGGAATGTTTATTTCGCCTTCTGCCACACACGATAAGATTTTTTTTTTCGTCAAATCTAACGGCAGGAGTGATGATTATCTTACGCCGTCATAATGCATATAAAATATCTCAAATAATGTTTAAAAATGAAAGATGATAAACTTTTTTATATCCTTTTCTATTTTGTTTTTCTCAAAGACATTTAAGTTAGTATATATATTTAAATCTCTTTGTTTTACTACAAAGTTGTGGTAGATCAAGGGCTAAGCGCTTGCATAAATCTTACGGTACCCGAGCAATTCGTAGATTCTGTTTCCGGCAGCATCATCACGTGCTCAAAACATCTTGAAGTAATCTGTATAAAGTTACAAGTTAAAATTACAGCCTATATACGTCCACTCCTGGGCACAGGCCTCCTTTCATTTCTGATAGGGTTTTAGGGCAAATAATTGTCCGCCACCCCAATGTGTGTTGGCGAACGTCACATGTCTTCGAAATATTTTTTCCTTTTTTGTCAGGCATGCAGGTTTCCTCACGATGTTTTTCTTCATCGCCGAGCAGGTGGTAAATCGGCACTTACAATTGCAATTAACAATTTCAATCGTGACGACGGGAATCGAACCGAGTTTGCTCGTGTACATTGAAATTTACAGCGAGTGCTAACCATCTGAGCTACCACGGCTGTCTCAAATCTTTATGTCTTGAAAAAAATTCATCAATACGAACCAGCTTGACGGATATTTCCTTTCCCTAAAAGTCTCTCAGAAGTGAGAGGAGGCTTGTGTCCAAAAGTGGAACATATACAGCCAGTAATTGTGGTTTACTTTTTACTTTTCCTTTACCTATGCTTCTGAGATTTTAAAAATAATGGCAAGCTGTATTGCAGAAGAAACATAGACCGAATGTTCACCACATGCATTGCAAGCTATGCTGCAGTCATCGGCATTTGCAATTTATAACCAAGCCCCCGCACTACAATTACGTCTGTCCCTCTACATAAATTTTCTTCCCGCACACTCCACTCCAGACCGCCTTTCTCGTATTTATCGGCTTCCCAGTTGCGGTTTTTATTATTTTTAGTGCTGCGACCGTGGAAAGCAGCACGAATAACGACTTCAGATCTTTCCATATCTGTTACTTTATTTGTCAACATTTGCACAGTTCGGTTTTTATAGTTGCTATAGTATGTTCCTTGAGAAGAAAAGCTTTAATATCGTTACTTGATTTCTTTAATCAGAAAAGATAGATGGATAGATAAATTGAATATGTTAAAAATTATAAGCTAAGATCCGTATAAAAATTAAAATGATGTGTCTGTCGTAACTAGTTTGGAGAATATATATATATATATATATATATATATATATATATATATATATATATATATATATATATATATATATAAACGAAACGGCTCCAACGATTTTCATAAAATTTTGTATCCAGGGATTTGTAATTTTCCCAATATAGTTATGTGTGACTTGAAGCTCCTAAAAAGCTTATAAACATTTTCTACTCTGTTTTCCAAAACAATATAATCTGGCGTTGCTTTGCAAATATATTAAAGATACTAAAATGAATTAGTTAATATTTCTTCAAACTAGAAAAGACACATCATTTTTATTTTTTACGCAGATATTTCTAACTACGAAATACACATCATTTATATTTTTCAGCTGATGGTAGCTAATTAATTTTAACATAGAATCTTTTACAAATATGTAAAAAGCTATTGAAAATCGTCTTATATTTAATTAATTTCTAATATAATATGAGCATTTTGGCTACTTTTCAGTTTAAACGGTCGCAGGCGGACTTGCAAGACATTTATTATGACAGATATGTGAAAATTATGCTCAACTATCGTCAAAGATCTGTTGGCAACATGTAAAATATTAACTGGTGACGGTGCGTAAATCTTTAATTTTGATACGCAATTTTCTCAAATTGTGGAGGATTTTCCAGTATTGCTTGTTTGCTTTAAAACACATAACTAAGTGACATACAAATTTGCTGTTTACTTTATTCTGGTGGAGTACCATCCATAAATATTTTGAGCTGTTCTAATCAAGACTTCACCTTGTAATGGCTTAAAATACAAGGTGAAGTCTTGCGTGGCAACTTTGCTAAATATGCTCCCTATATTATATTATGGCAGGCATGTGTTCAGCATTGGACTTTGTCGTGAGTGGTGATAGACGGAAACTAAAACAGGAGATTTCAATTTCAATCAATTTCACCATCGCACATCACGACAGAACTGACTATACCATCCATGCCATCTGGATGATTGGCGATCCACCACAGTGCACTTTAAAAGAGGTTTTCTTCTTCGCACAACTCCCTTGTGGAATCGACTAACACGAGCGATTTTCACGGACCGATACGACTTAGGGACCTTCAAGAAAAGAACCTACTTTGCTAAACATAGGTCTCCCCCAAGCAATGCTACAAAGCACGGTCCTAAGCCACCTGCATCCATCGACTTCTTTCATGTCTTAAAATGTCGTCACTCCTTCTAGTGAGAGGTATCAGGTACCTACACTACGCCTACGGGTACGTGGTTGCTACTCGAGACCCTTTTTTCACCATCGGTTGTCCGTTCTTCAAGGTATATGGCCGTATAATTTTATAAGTATTTAAATATAATTTGTAGATTCTTATAAAGTTGAAATATTTGTTATTATTTTTATTTCACAGGATAGGGTGACAAGCGAGCACATATTCCACCTGATGGTAAGTGGTTGCTGTGGCCCATAGACATCTATATCTATCCTCGATTACGAATCTAAATGCAGATACGTTGTCACCCGTGAGGACTAATATCGAATTACTCGTTTCCAATAAAACGGGTCTCCGGTTCTCTACACTCACCATACGAAACAAAGCAGCATTAAGCTACTATCAGTCATAATTTAATATATTAAACTCCGTGTAGTGGCTGCAAAAGAGAATACACAACCCCATACTTTCCCGTGAGTATCGTAAGAAATGACAGAGGGAAATGAAACGGGATATAAGCTGCATCATTTTCCTAATAACAGCTTAAAATACTAGAACACTGTGGTTGGCAACCCTGCCAAGAAAGGTTCTACGACAAATTTTTATACGTGGTAGAGCCATGCTGCAGTTATATTGTAGTATAGTTGTAGCACGAATGGGTCGGCTCGACCGGGGAAGGACCACGCTCTCACAGAATACCAGCGTGAAATAGTAGCTTAATGCTGCTGTATTTCGTATGGTGAGTGTAGAGAACCGGAGACCCTTTTTACTGGAAACGAGGTATTCCATCTTAGTCCTCACGGGTGACAACGCATCTGCATTTTGATTCGTAATCGAGGATAGATGTAGATGTCTATGGGCCACAGCAACCACTTACCATCAGGTGGACTGTGTGCTCGTTTGTCACCCTATCCTATAAAAAAAAATCTACTCTATGCGACAATCTATGACAAGGCCTATTGTTCAGCAGTGGACTTTTATAGTCCGTAATATAATAAGGGTGACAAACGAGCACAGAATCCATCTAATTTTAAATGAATGTTGTGATACATTGACATCTACAACTATCCTTGATTAAGAATCAAACTGCAGATGCGTTGTCACCCCTGAGGACTAAGATGGACTGCTTCGTTTCCAGTAAAAGTGTTCTGAGTTTTATTCAAAGTTTCAAGTCTCTTGCTCATCGGAAAACTGGTTAAAATCGATTGCAAAAATGCAAAAAATAACGAAGAGGGAAGGCAATTCAATACAAACGTAATTGAATAGCTCTAAAAATTTTGAATAGTTAACACCGATAATTGTTGGGCCCGTGACCACCTTAGTAGATACTAGATATGTAAGAACTACGCTCTCTCAAAATACCTGTAATTTTAGATAGCAAAGTCCTACCCCGGTCGAGCCGACCCATTTGTGCTATAACCATAATATAGCGACAGCGTGGCTCTACCACGTACAAAACTAATACTTAAAACCTAAAAGCTAATTGATTATTGCACCGTCATGGAAACTAAATGAATAGCGTTACAAGGCTCCGTTTGACTGTTATCGAGACCTAAATCTCAACACTAACGTCTAAGCTTATTTTATTATACAATCTGAAAATAAATCTTAGGTTTTCTTAAGTATAATATACATTTTTACGTGGTAGAGCCATGTTGCAGCTATATTGTGGTTGCAGCATGAATGGGTCAGCCCGACCGGGTAGCACCACGCTCTTACAGAATACCAGCGTTTTTACGGCACTTACAGCAGCACTTCTAAGTAAGAAGATGCTGTGGCCCATAGGAATCTATCTACATTTATCCTCAATTGAAAATCGAAATGCAGATGCGTTGTCACCTGAGAACTATGATGGAATGCCGCGTTTCAAATGAAAATGGTCTCCAGTTTTCGGCATTCACCATACGAAACACATTGAGTTAATAGTACCCGGATGATCGAGCTTTGCTCGGTTTTTTTAAATCACATTTAGATACAAATTACATACTGATAAAAATATTTTTTGATCTTATTGACATAATAGAAAAACAACAACTGGTTATTTGAATAAAAAATCATGAGTGCAATTAGTTTAATTAAAATTTTCGTATTTTTAAAAAATATTAAAAAAAGGGCTCGAAATAATTTTCTCACAAAAGAAGGTAACTTGAAAAAAAAGGAAAAAAATCGGATCGGAGCCATGACGCGAACCAAGGCATTATGATTTCGCGGCCGCTCTATATACACTTGAGCCATTACGATCATTAACACAGTGTCAAAATTTACTTTTTTATATTGTAACAGTTTTTCATTGCCTGAATACACGGACAAAAAAAAACATTTTCTAAAATTAAATCCTAGCTAGATCGATTTATTGCTCCCGAAAATCCCTGGACACAAAATTTTATGAAAATCGTTGGAGCCGTTTCCAAGACAAGACTTCACCTTGTATTTTAAGCCATTACAAGGTGAAGTCTTGATTAGAACAGCTCAAAATATTTATGGATGGTACTCCACCAGAATAAAGTAAACAGCAAATTTGTATGTCACTTAGTTATGTGTTTTAAAGCAAATAAGCAATACTGGAAAATCCTCCACAATTTGAGAAAATTGCGTATCAAAATTAAAGATTTACGCACCGTCACCAGTTAATATTTTACATGTTGCCAACAGATCTTTGACGATAGTTGAGCATAATTTTCACATATCTGTCATAATAAATGTCTTGCAAGACCGCCTGCGACCGAAACTTTAAACTGAAAAGTAGCCAAAATGCTCATATTATATTAGAAATTAATTAAATATAAGACGATTTTCAATAGCTTTTTACATATTTGTAAAAGATTCTATGTTAAAATTAATTAGCTACCATCAGCTGAAAAATATAAATGATGTGTATTTCGTAGTTAGAAATATCTGCGTAAAAAATAAAAATGATGTGTCTTTTCTAGTTTGAAGAAATATTAACTAATTCATTTTAGTATCTTTAATATATTTGCAAAGCAACGCCAGATTATATTGTTTTGGAAAACAGAGTAGAAAATGTTTATAAGCTTTTTAGGAGCTTCAAGTCACACATAACTATATTGGGAAAATTACTGTCGCCATTGGTTTTTCCGGCTATTTTAATGTCACCGTAGATCTTACCTGATTAATTTTAACATTTTATTATACATATGATAGATTAACGAAAAGGAATGCCTGATTCTATTATGCTTTTGAATGACAGAGTAAAAATACTTTAAAAGTTATTTTAAGAACTTCCGTTCACGCACGGCCACATTGGGAAAATTACTGTCGCCAATAGTTTTTTTGGATCAAAATAACTTAGAGACTGTGCTAACTCTTTTTAAATAATAAAGTTTTCATTTTATCGTCATCAGCTGGTCAAAATTATCTGATGGACATGGGTCATTGTGTCGAGTATTTGGCTTTATCGTCACGCTTGGACCAAATCACCTAGATTGGTTGGCGAACACGAGACGTTTTGGCGATATGTATTTTTCGTTCGGTGTAAAAACATGGTTATACTATTACCCATCGAAAACCATAAGTTATTCTGGGATTTGCCATAGTCGCCTTTTACGAAACTTATGAGATGAAAAGATTCTCTTACATCGTAATTAATAAATTAAGAAAAAGTTTGAGACTATTCACGTTTTTGTCCTTATTTGCATTAATCGTCACGTTGTCACGCACGGTGAACACTACATATTAAATGAAACTATTTTTTACAGATATTATCGTGTTTAATTTAACTTTTTAATTCCCGACGTTTCGAACACTTTACAACACCCATGGTAACGGGCGGACTGAGGTGTTCGACATCCCAATGTCATAGTTAACCACGGCTACCTCCAGATTAAAATTATTATATCTGTAAAGCGTTCGAAACGTAGGGAATATAAAATAACTTAGGTAATTTCTATTTTTAATATACGCGATAAAATCCTTAAAAACTAGTTTTATTAAAATGTGAACTGTTCGCGTAAATATAAGAAATCATTATGTAAAACTCTGTTTACAATCGTCTCATATTTATTCATTTCTAATAGAAAACTGAGCCGTGGTAGCTCAGATGGTTAACGCTCGCAGTAAATATTACAGACGCGAGTAACCCGGGTTCGATCTCCGCCGGCACCAATTAAATTGTTAATTGCAATTTTAATTGCTGATTTACCACGTGCTCGCGGCGGTGAAGGAAAACATCGTAAGGAAACCTGCATGTCTAAGGAATAAGAGAAAAAAATATTTCGAAGACATGTGAAGTTCGCCAACACGCATTGGGGCAGCGCAGCGAACACTTCCTTGCCCTAAAACCCTCTCAGAAATGAGGCGAGGCCTGTGCCCAGCAGTGGGACGTATATATGCTGAAACTTTACTTTAATAGAAAACTAGAACTATTATACGAGTAAGGGGAGGGTTAAAGGGTTTTGGGAGAATGTAAGAGAAGTTCTAGATTTGGTTAAGGGAAACGAAAGAACTGTTGTATGTGGTGATTTGAATGGATGGGTAGGCATCGCTCGACCAGGATACGAGTCGGTGCTTGGAAAGTTTGGAGATAAAAGGGTTAATGATGCTGGCAAGCTTATACTGGCTGTATGCAAGGAAAAGGGTCTTCTTGTGACAAACACTATGTTTAATCACAGGAAGATACATATGTACACTAGAGAAAGAAAGAATGAGAGAAGTATGATTGATTTGTTCCTGGTGGATGACCGACTGCGAAAACAGGTGATGGATACACGAGTGTTCAGGGGTGCTGACCTGGGAACGGATCATTATCTAGTAATTACTAGATTTAGGGGTTTGTTCGCGGGTTGGCGCCACCGGACGGCAGTAACAGAACCACAGTCGGTCTGTCGCATCCGAAGCTGGAAGCTTCAGGAAGCGGATACTAGGGACAAATATCACACGAGGGTAGCCGAAAAGCTTGACACCATCGATGGCAGGAAAGAATGTGTGGAGAGAATATGGCAGAACCTTAGGGATGGAATGGTAAGTGCAGCGGAAGAAGTATGTGGTACGACAAAAAGAGGTAGTAGTAAAAGAAGAGATGCATGGTGGAATGACGAAGTGAAAGAAGCTGTAAAAAAGAAGAAAAAGCATGGTTAGACTACTTAGCCTCTAGTAACGATGAGCATATGAGAGAGAAGATGAAAGAAAGATATAAGCTGCAGAAAGTTCATGCGAAAACATTGATTGAGGAAGTACGTGAAAGGTGTAGAATAGAAGCGGACGAGAGGTTGTCGCACAACTTTAGGGAAAACTCCAAACTCTTCTGGAAAGAGGTTGGAAGGTCCCGGAGTGGTGCGACAGCTTTAAGAATGAACAAAGTGCTTTCGAGAACCAATGACGTCCTCTCAGAAAAATCGGACGTCATGCAGTGATGGAGTGAATTTTATAGAGAATTGTATGCGTGTCATGATCTTAGTGAAGGATCCGGGGGTGACGCCGTGACTGGCACGCCAGACACGGACCTCGATGACACTGAGGTCATCAGCATGAAAGAGATTGAACGTGCGATTCGAAGTTTGAAGTGTGGTAAGGCTGCGGGACTAGACAGAGTTACTGCTGAAATGGTCAAGTACGGTGGGCCTCGCGTCTGGGACAGCTTTCATCTGCTGTGCAATTTGTGCTGGCGGACGGGAGATGTCCCGGATGATTGGCGATCCGCGGTCATTGTGCCTTTATATAAAGGTAAAGGTTCACATTTTGACTGCGGGAGCTATCGGGCGATCAGCTTGACCAGTTTAGCAAGTAAAGTTTATTCGAAGGTTTTGACACGCAGGATGCAAGAGAAATCTGAAAGATTCTTATGGGAGGCACAATGCGGATTTAGACCTGGAAGAGGATGCACGGATCAAATGTTTTCTCTCCGCATGATCACGGAGAAGCTTCTGAGTGTTAACCAGAGGATTTTCTGTGCTTTTGTGGATCTGGAGAAAGCATTTGATAAGGTTATAAGGAAGAAAATGTGGGAACTGTTTCCGGGATATGGTGTGGATGGTCGATTGTTAAGGGCTGTGCAGTCACTCTACTATGACTGTAAAGCCTATGTGCGGGTAGGGCATGACCTGTCACCCATGTTTAGCGTCCAAGCGGGCGTAAAACAGGGTTGTGTCATGTCTTCCTGGCTGTTCATACTGTATCTCGACAGCTGTTTACAGAAGCTGAAAGATAGCTGTTTGGGTGTGAAATTGGGTGACATAAAAGTCAATTGTCTGCTGTATGCTGATGATGCAGTGCTTATTGCACCATCAGAAGCAGAACTGCAGGCATTAGTCACGTGTATGAAAGAGGAATGTGAAATTAAAGGTCTCCGTTTGAATGCTAATAAAACTAAGGTTCTGGTATTTGAAAAGGACGAAGAGAGAACGAAATGTGAAATATGGGTAAATCAGGAATGTCTAGAACAGGTAAATGAAATTGTATACTTGGGGAGTGCTTTCAGCCGGGATGGAAGATGTGATTTAGATGTGGATAGGCGTGTCGCTGCCGGAAACAAAGTCAATGGTGCCCTGAATGCATTAATAAAAAGGCAAGGCGTGGTGAAGAGTGCACGCCTTGCAATACATAACGCAGTGTTGGTACCGACTTTGTTATATGGCAGCGAAACCTGGGTATGCCAGAAGAAGCATAAAAGCAAGTTGAATGCAGTGGAGATGCGATCTCTTCGTAAAATGTGTGGCGTTACCATAGCCGACCGAAAGCGAAACGAAGAGATTCGCAATATGGCAGGATTGAAAGATGACCTTATCACAAAAATTGATAGGGGCGTACTCCAATGGTTTGGACACGTTGAACGAATGAGTGAAGACCGAATGGTGAAGAAAATATATAGAGCGAAAGTAAATATTAAAAGGTGTCGAGGTAGACCGAGACTAACTTTCGAAGACCATGTGAGCAAATTGCTCGAAGAGGGGAGGGTCAAGAGTACTCGGATACCTAGACGTGCATGTATGAAGAAGTTAATGAACCTGAAAGAAGCGAAAGAGGTATGTAAGGATCGTGACACTTGGCGATCTGTTCTCTCTGGCTACCCCGTTAGGGATTGTGCGTGACGATAAGTAAGTAAGTAAGTAAGTAAGGGAGGGTTAAATATTACGAACTATTTTCGTACACAAATGATGTATAAAATACTTTTTTATAGCTAGTAAAAAGTTATAACACAGTTATTTTTTTAACTATTTGAAAAGCTCCGTTCATGTTTTCTACAGTTTTACGGTTATCTCTCTTGTTAGAAGAACTCTTATGTTTGCACACTTAGGTTAATAATAGCCGTCTGTTTTAAGAGAACATTAAAACGGTTAATAAAATATCATTCGTGAAATGAATAGCAGTTTTTTTTTAACATTGAACTAATATGTACTACGTACTAGAAGAGACGCCGAGACTAGGTTGTTTGCAACACGCGCCCTCGGGTTCAAACTCACTTACTCCGTGCCATAAAAAGGTACTCTGTGATACACGCACTGCCACAAAGATTTTTTTCAAAAAAACAATAAAATCATTAAAAAAATATGTGATCATTCACCACGTAGCCCATTGCAATCATATCGACATCGTTCCAACACTAAGATAATAAGGAAGGTATACCCATATGTAGTACCACAATTTTCCGAACTTAAACTGGAACGTTACTTGGTAGTCTTACCATCTTCATAAGCCTATTCAAGTACACTGCTGCGTATTTGCCTCTCGCGTTTTAAGGAAGATTTGTCTTCATTCACGTTTGGTGGACTATCGATGTCAGCATCAGAAGTCTCACTCGTACCTTTGACTGCTGCACGTAGCAGTATATATAAATCGCGGCACGTAACTCTAGCGCTGAACGAAACGTGCAGGGGATAACCGCGAATATCGTATCATTACGGGGAACGGAATGCAACTGGAGAGCCAATCAGCGTGTGCGATACGCACAGCCAATCGTACGCAATATTGCGTAATACGGCCAATTATGCGCAATAACGGTCACCGCTAGACTTTCGTGTCGTGAGTTGTGTTTTACGTTTGGCGTTCACGAGATGCTACTTATCAGAAGCCTTAAGATATTTTCTCGCACTTCAATAGAATAGAGTAGAATGGAATCATTTTGATTCAATATAGATTACGAGAATACTTATTGAAAGTCATTTTGAGCTTTACCACCGGTTTGGAAAAAAACCTCTGTCCCGGGAAGAACCGGCCAAAATGCAGCGGATATATAATATATAGTATAATATTTTATACGAACTCACCTTATTCATTTTTTTATAAGATAGGGTGACAAACGAGCACACCGTCCACCTGATGGTAAGTGGTTGCTGTGGCCCATAGACATCTACATCTATCCTCGATTACGAATCAAAATGCAGATGCGTTGTCACCCGTGAGGACTAAGATGGAATGCCTCGTTTCCAGTAAAAAGGGTCTCCGGTTCTCAACACTCACTACACGAAACACAGCAGCATTAAGCTCATAATTTACGCTGGTATTCGGTAAGAGCGTGGTCCTTCCCCTCTCGAACCGCCTGATATAAGTGCAGCATGGCTCTTCCACGTATAATTGTTTTTTATTCTCAGGTGGTATCAATCATGTACTCTTTAGTGGTATAATAACCCTTATTTAACAATTTTTGGTTAATAGTAGCTTCTTACGACACCCTCGGTTGATGAATTCTTTACAGCCGTCACCACATTGTTTAATAATGTATGAAGTATAAATAACAAACAAAGTAGGTGAGGTTAATTTACTGTTTGACGAGGTTAAAATTAATGCGATCATCATTTTTTATCTATACAGAACACTTTAACCAATTAAATGAAGGCATTTTGATTGCGTTCCTAACATTGGCTTATATATTACTGTTCATAACTATATGCTTGATTGATCAAAGTTTGACCTTAGACATTATAGTCTTAGTAATTAGTATAACAAAAGTATATGGCTTTTTAATATACCATCATAAGAAATCCAAACGGAAGTTTTATTTGAGAAAATTTTATTGCTTCTACGCCATTAGTAGTAATCGTTAATAAAAAATATGGTTGTAAACAAGAGAAACTTTTCCTATAATACGAAAACACTTGTGACATTAATTTCTATAATGTAAAAATCAATTAACATAATATATGCGAGTATGTTTATAAGATGGTACGGATCCTTTCTATACAAAATTCAGTTTGGGTTGATATCACCTTCTTATCTGCTTCGTTAGTCCTTCGTGGTCCAGCACCTGCGTGGTTTCCGGTATGAAACGTCACTATAAAGACAGGCTCTGAGACATATTTTTTTTAATATCTTTTATATACGTGGTAGAGCCATGCTGCAGCTCTCACTGCCCTTACAGAACGTATAACAGCAGCTTAATGCTACTGTGTTTCAAGTGGAGAGTGTAGAGAACCGGAGACCTATTTAATGAAAACGAGACATTCCATTTTGGCCCTCAGGGGTGGCACCGCATCTGCAATATGGTTCTTAATTGAGGATAGATGTAGGTGTCTTTGGGCCACAGCGTACGCTTGCTGTTAGAGGGACTGTGTGATCGTTTGTCACCCTTTTTGTATTAAAAAAAAAAACCGAATTTAAATATTATCTTGCATTAATTTAAATTTTTAATAAGAAATAATAAAATTTAATGTATCAATAATCGAGTAAATATGTCAGATAGTTATTGAAATTACTTCGTTAGAATTTTAAGTAAAACTCATGCAGTGCAGAAAGCAGGAACGGGGAAACGAGGAACAGAATTCTGTAAAAATATGTGCTTTCACAGTGCGGAGTAAAGAGATTGGGTTATAAAACGAATGGCTGGAATGTTAGACATCATTAAGAGAACTCTTATATACCCGGCATTTAGGAACCTACTCCTTGCAATTTTTTAAGTTCGTCTCCTACTTATATTTAGGCAATTTCTGTTTTTTATTGTTTGTAATCTATGGGAGGCCCATTTTCAGCAATAAGCTTTTATATCCGAAAATAGATGGAAATATATATTTTTTTATAGGATAGTGTGACAAACGAGCGCACAGTCCACCTGATGGTAAGTGGTTGCTGCGGCCCATAGATGCGTTGTCACCCGTGAGGACTAAGATGGAATGCTTCTTTTCCAGTAAAAGGGGTCTCCAGCTCTCTACACTCACCGTACAAAACACAGCAGCATTAAGCTACTATTTTACGCTGGTATTCTGTGAGTGCGTTTTCCTTGCCCGGTCGAGCCGACCGGTTCGTGTTACAATTATACTACTAATATACATAACTGCATCATGGCTCTACCACGGATATAAATTAATCTTTCCGGGATAATCTTCGGAATGTTTGAAGATAATCTTCCGAATGTGAACAGATAAAGCCGGATTGGGTTTCTATTTGTTGATGAAGTATAAAACTGAACAGTCCTCTTAAAGTTTCACGGTGTGAACGGATTTTATTATATCGATAATGAAGTCTTGAAGAATTTTCATTCGAGTGTAATAAGCCTTTTCGACTGAATTATGTTCCTAAGTAAATTTCATCGTTGAGTTGACAGCTATTAAAATGAAAAATGTCTTATTTTCGTGTTGCATTTACCCAAAAACATGTCTTCGGCTCCGAGAAAACGATTTGTTTATTACCGAATGCCATTGGGCAGTGATCCAATTGAAGCGTAAGTTATGTATACCCTAGCCCCAGTGGCAGTAACCCTTGAAATTTAAACGAGACAGTCGCCCGCTGCGTATCATCTTCCGGAGGCTGCAAGGCTTTGTTACTGGGGATATAAAATTAAGTTTTATTACCGTGTCGTGTGAACTTGTTGGCTTAGTTCGGTCTCCACAATTTTTGTGGAGATGGGAGCACGTCTTAATTTTTGTTCGGTTCCACTCAAGATGCATTTAGATTGATGCTTTTAATCGGTTTTTACCAGAAGGAAGGTATGTTTTTCAAAAGTGTTATGTCTATTTCTTTGGCACGCTCTGTAACCGAAAATGTTTGATAAATATTTTACATATGGGATGTCATTACATTCGCTTTAGTTGTTGAAGCGATACAGGGTATATTTTTTTGTCCTTTCAGTCAACATTTTTACGTACTCAGGTTTTTTAAATTACTGTTCCAACCTTTAATATACGGAAGTAATGGAATATTTTAATTCTCATTCCCGTTTCCGGGCATCTGATTAATATGTAATTTGTAGACAGTTAGAAACCAATGATAATACAACAATTTTAAGGCTATGACATAGTATTTACATTAATTTCACCATACTTCATGATTATTACATGATGTTTAAATGTATTTGGAATTAATTTTTATTTTGTGGAGTAATTAATTAAATAATACTCATTTAGCTACTATCATTTAGCGAGCTATGGAGAGGGATAAGTTCGAAGTTTCTCTGCGGGATAGACTTAAAAATGTGGATATCCGCAGGAGAACCCTACGGATCAGTAAGCTGAAGTGGCAATGGACCGGCCATAGAAAGGTTCTAGAGTGGCAGCCTGGTACTGGTACGTGAAGTGTAGGGCGGGCCCCTACCTGGTAAATGACGCGGGAAGTCAATGAATGCAACTGACTCAGGACTGTGGCATTCCTTATGGAAGGCCTATGTTGTTTTATTAAATTTGTTGTGGGTTTGATTTACAAGGCGTTATGTGCATTCCCTTTTGTATAGGAGATGGTAATTGTTTTTCAATTTTATCGCGTATAGGAGTTTTTTTTAGATAAGACTATCTTAGTCCGTTCTTATTAAGCGTCTACATTGCGAAATGAGTAACTATAAAAAATTATTGGATGTATAGTTTTAGAGATCTCGTGATGAGTCAGTCAGTGGAATTTCGCTATATATATATATATATATATATATATATATATATATATATATATATATATATATATATATATATATATATATATATTTGCAAAGGTGTGCAAAAATTTGATTAAAATCGGTTGAGTAGTTTAGGTGGACTCCTACTTCGCGGAAAAACAACGTGAAACGTAATTTATATATATTAAGATATATCTTCTTTATATATATAAATTATTTTATATCTATTTTATTTTATTATTAGTTTATATATATTAGAATATATCTTCTTCTTCTGAGAGCAACCCGGGTTCGATCCTCGCTGGCATCAATGAAATTATTAATTTCAATTTTAAGTGCTGATTTACTACGTGCTCCGTGGTAAAGGAAAATATCTTGAGGAAATCAGCATGTCTAAGAAACAAAAACTATATTTCGAAGACATGTGACGTTTGCCAACACGCAATGGCGCAGCGCTGTGGACACTATCTTGCCTTAAAAACTCTCTCAGAAGTGAGAGGAGGCCTGTGCTCAGCTGTGGGACGATGTGTGTGTAAGGTGCCCCTAGCCGATGGCACGAACTAAGTGGTGGGCGGAGTTAAAATGCATGCTATCTCAGTCGACATTACGTGCGAAAGCGAAAGACATGATGATTTACAACGAAAGGAGCGCGCGAGATGTTATAAAAAGACCTTTGGGAATCTGAATATCATGAAAAATCTATTGAATGTATCTGTTCAAAATAAAATTATTTGCATTTTTGAACAACCAATCTATCCCTGTATGGTAACTGTTTTGCAATTTTCCTTCTTTTTATGGTATTTTTTTCCGCCCAAAGATGTGCTAAAATTAGTACTTTTTTACTTTTTTGCTTCCGTACAGGGCTATAAGGATGAGACAAATTGAAATCATTTTTTATTTTGAACGTACACCATAAAACAGTGGAGTAATCGCCATACTTCGTTTGTATGGAAGAATGAGCGACTAGTGTACCTTAAAAGCTGTAACTAACTTTATATAGTAGTACAAATGGGTTGACTCGACTGGCGAAGGATGAGTTACACAGAATACCAAAGTGAAATAGTGATTAGTATCGTAGACCTTTAACTTTAATAGTAAGGAGACATTTTATATTAGTCTCAGGGGCGACGACGCATCTCCATTTTAATTTTATTTGTTCCGTTTTGAATGTACACATTCTTTAACTAAATACATATTCACTGTAAGGGCGAGGCCGAGGTCCAATTGCTAGTTAATTGCACCAAATTTTCTCCAAATAGTGATGTGTGTGAAGAAGAAAAGTGTTTAGCCGTAAAAGGTAAATGGGAGATCCTCAACCAGGCAAGGAGTACAGCCCGGCGACCGTGTAACGCTCCGTGTGTTAGTACGGAGCTGTTATATATCACAGTACTTCGGGACTTTGATAGCGTGATTTAGACCGTGTTTCCACCTTAGAGTAGATAATGGTGTATGAACTACAGAATCCTCTTCGGTGATAATATGGTGTGCGATTTCATTACGTCGCCATCTAATAGACATTGTTTATATGTGAATTTGTCTTTGCACCTTTTCAAGGAAAATGTCTACAAGGTCAGTGGGTGACTGACGGGTCGTTGACAGTCAAAAGTCCTTGGCAGGAACGCAACTTGGCAACGTTGCCTTCTACCTTCGTGAGCTTGTTACGTTTCGGTTTATTCAATGTTCGTTACTTAATATAAAGGCTAGTTTTCTTTGTGAATGTTTAACTTTCTTTTTAGTTGACTTCAAAAAAAGGTGGTTGATAATTTTACTGAATTTTTCCCATTTTTTTTGTATGTATGCTATGCTACGCGATATCTTTGGAAATTATGATATGATTTTGATAATTCATTTTGTAAAAAATAGGTTTTACTTCAGTTTAGAAGTTGACCCAATTCCAAGGGTGCCAAAATAGGGGATAAAATGTTTAGTAGAACTATTCAGACGAACATGTACGTAGGCGGTCCCATAATGAATTGGCCTAACTATGAACCAATGAAGGAAATGAAACGAAACCAATTTTATTTTTCAATATAATCACCATGAATACTAACACACTTCTGACATCTGTGAATTAACATCTCTAAACCTATATAAAAATAATCACATTTTTTATCCTCAAAATGACTGAAGACGGCCGCCTGCAACTCTTCATCCCTTGAAAATTTTCTTCCTCTTGAGTCCCGCTTTAAATTTGGAAATAAATAATAGTCGGATGGGGCCATGTCTGGACTGTAAGGTGGATGTTGAACTTCTGTGAACCCGCATTGACGAACTGGTTAGAAACACCAGCGGTATGAACAGGGGCGTTGTCATGGAGCAACAGGACACCTTTAGACAGCTTGCCTCTTCGTTTTTCCTTTATCTTGTCTCGTAATTTATATATTAAAGAAGCATAATATTCGCCGTTCACGACTGTATTACGTTCTTTAAAATCCACCATCAAAATGCCTTGAAAATCCCAAAATATTGTGCACATCAGTTTTTTAGTCGATTGTTGCACCTTTGCCTTTCTAGGGGGCTTTTCACCCTTATAACGCCATTCCATTGACTCGCGCTTGCTTCGTGGATCATAATACAAGATCATAGTTTCATCACCATTCACTAGCCGCTCGATCACAGTCTATGGATTTTCGCCACAAAGATCCAAAAACTCCGAAGCGCAGCGCACTCTTTCCTGTCTCTGTACCGCTGAAAGAAGTTTCGGTACCCATCTTGCACTCCCTTTTTTCATGTGAAGATGTTCATGGATCGCGCGATGAACGGTACTCTTAGAGAGCCCAAGCTTTGCTACAATTTCTCTAATCTTCAAACGGCGGTCACACAGAACCTCCTCTTCGATAAGAGCAATCGTTTCGGGAGTGAGCACTTCCACAGGTCGACCGTCGTGGCCAAAGTCTTCGACGGTTTCTCTCCCGAGGCGAAACTCTCACCCAATTTTTCACTGTGCTATAGGAGGGGGCAGACTCCTTATACACGCCATCCAATCGTTCTTTTATTTGGGCAGGGGATAAACCTTCTTTAAACAGAAACTTTATGACACTTCGATACTCAGTTTTAGACATTTTGAAAAAATACGCGACTCTCGTTATTCAAATGCCTGTTAAACTAAGACTAAGCATTTCATGTCGATGCATGTTTCTTATATTAAGTGCACGATAAACGTACTATTTAATGCAACACACTATGTAGCGACATGTCGCGTTGAACTATATCAGGCCGGTTCATTATGGGACCGCCTGGTATGTGTATTTATATGGATGTAAAGGAGGCAAGAGAGGTGTGTCGGGATCGTCATGCCAAATGAAAGTACGTAGTCTCTACCTACCTCTCTGGGCGACAGGCACTGAGATTGTAATTTCTTAGAGCACTCAAAAGTTAAAAAAATTAAATATATTAATTTAATAAATGAAAAAGCTAAATTCAAGCAACTAAAAGGATTAAAATAATTTTTTTGTTGGTCGGATTAGCAACCGCAATTTTGTATTACCTGTTTTGAGTTGGTATACAAAAGATACTGCTGACCATTTTCTATTTCAGTTGTCGCCTTTTGCAGAATGATTAGTTAAAGTTAACGTTACAGCCTATATGTACCAATGCTGGGCAAAGGCCTCCCCTCATTTCTGAGAGGGTATTAGGACTAGGAAGTGTCCGCCGCGCTGCCCCAATGCGTGTTGGAGAACTTCACATGAGTTCGATATTTTTTCTTATTTCTCAGACATGCAGGTTTCCTCACAATGTTTTCCGTCACCGCCAGGCACGTGGTAAATCTGCGGCGGGGATCGAACCCTGTTTGCTCGCGTACTGTGAAATTTACAGCGAGCGCTAACCTTCCCAGGTACCACGGCTCTCTCAGAATGATGAGGAGTAGTTAACAATCTGACGCTGCCTCTTTAGAGTGAAATTAAAAAATAATTTTAAAAGTTTTGTTTATCAAAATTTCACTTATATGTACAGAGTGTTACTATTTCCGTCTTGGGCGGCGAACAAGCTGGACGACTGTTACGTTGACTGATGTGACGTTGAGTCAACGTTGAGTGTTTAACTTAATTTTATTCATTGACAAAAAATAGATTCTTTTTTCATGTGGCGGAAAGTGATTACTATAGTCTGCAAGGCAACTTAAAACAAAGATCTCATGTGCTTTATCTGGTCTAAGATGAAAATCCTCACAGCCCGTAATTATTTATATTAATTCTTTTACGCTTTAATCTGAAACATCCGTGTGAGGACACTACAAAACGGCAAAAAGTATACAAGAAGCAATAATTTGGTGGTATCACCACCAAAAGGCTTCTGTGCAGAGAAAGGACCTAAGCCTTAGCACAATGGGCCGACTTCATCGCGGAAGAATCCCGCTCTCTCAAAATACTAGTGTAAAATAGCAGCGTGTTTCGTATGGCAAGTGTAGACAACCGACGAACCTTTTTATCCGGAAGCGAGACATTCCACTTTTGTCCTCAGGGGTGACGTCAAATCTGCAATTTGATTCCGCAATTGAGGATAGATGCTGTCTATGAGCTACAGTCATAGACAGCATCTATCCTCAATCATTCACATTCTATCAGGTGGTGATGAACAAGGGTGACATCAAGCACAGAGTCCACCTCATGGTAAGTGGATGCTGTGGCCCATAGACATCTACATTTATGCTCGATTAAGAATCAAAATGCAGACGCGTTGTCACCCCTGAGGATTAAGATGAAACGCCTAGTTTCCATAAAAAGGGTCTCCGGTTCCCTACACTCACCATACAAAACACAACATGGAGCTGCTATTTCAAGCAGGTATTCCATGAGAACATGGTTCTTTTCCCGGTCGAGTCGACCCATTCGTGCTACAACCATAATATAGCTGCAGCAAGGCTCTACCACTTATAAAACTTTATCATACAAAAAGTATTAACGTTTTAGAACTACGTAATATATGGCATTTTTTAAGTATGTCACTAATACAACATTGACAATGGAAAGTTGAGAGTCAAGGTTAGAGTATCCCGGATAGTAGGTGACACTTGGCAGAGTTTGGCAGAATATCTGCGCCACGTGTTGCCAGCTAGACATTATAAAAATAGAGTTTGTAAGTCGAGTAAACGAGTTATTGTACCTAGTTGTAAATTTTCAGCTTGTGTTAGTTTCTTTGGTACTTACTTTTGCTTTACTTACAATAAAGTAGTTACTTAGTTTTAAATGTTTCAGTTAAACTAAAGAAGTTGATTATTTTTCCCAAATAGGTCGACATGACTTGATGGTGGACAAATTTTGTTGTTGAAATGTTTTCTAGCATTTGGTTCTGAAAGCGTTTGCTTTATCCCAAAATGAATTACTGAGTGTACTCCAAGAATAAATTTCTGAGTGTACCCCAAGAATGAAATAGCTAGCGGAGTCGAGTAAATAGTAGTACTAGCTTTTGTCTGTTCCTAGTATTTACGGAGTGAATATCACTTATTTTTTTAATACAACTTTTACTTTTGTGTACATACATTCATCATCATCATCATTATTTAGCCCTTCACAAGTCCACTGCTGAACATAGGTCTCTCCAAAGGACATACAACGCACGGTCCTAAGTCACCTGTATCCTTCGACTTCTTGTATGTCTTACCAGGTCGTCACTCCTTCTAGTGGGGAGTCGTCCTACAGTACGAGTATAACCCGAGTGACCGACGTAGCCCAGCGGCGTAGTAAGCTTAGGTGGCGATGGGCCGGCTCTTTAACTCGAAGAACCGATAACCTATGGGAAGAAAAGGTTCTCGAATGGCAGCCTCGTACATACATTACACTTTCGTAAATGTATCGAGAGGCCTAAGTAAATTATAAACTGATTTCCTTAAATTTTGTATTAGAGTATCTTTCAATACAAGGAATGCTGTGTTTCAGTCTGAAGAATAGAGAGAGCCAGACTTGTCGACTAAGATAGAACAGGCGGTCTATCTTAGTCGACAAGGATAATAACAAATCTGCATTTTGATTTTGAATTGAAGAATGTAAATGTCTGTTGCCTAAATATCCACTTACTATCGGTATTGTGTGCTGGTTTCTCATTATTTCTTCCTTAAAACAGAAAAGGTTACAGTTAGAACAACCCTCTGATTTAGTGGTAATAGTATTTAATTAATGTGTAATGTGATACAGATCCAGAGTTTGATACCTAAACGAAGCCAATATTTGTGTAATACTAAATATTAGTGCTTAGGATTGGTAAATTTTGCTGTCATTCCTTCTTTGATACTATGTTAGCTTATCTTTTATGTGAGGTTTATGATGGTGAGGATAGGGAAGAATATTTAAAAGTTTGTGTTCGCGAAAGGAAATTGGTAGAGAGTGATTTTTTTAAATATCTTTTTTGGAAAAGCTTACAAGAAAGTTTCATAATGTTATATAGTAACGTTATATATAAGGAAAGTCTTTCTGATTTGTTTGATTTGATTTAAATGTTATAAAACAGGATCAGATCCGAATGACAATAAAACTAAGTGTTAAGTTATTTTAATTCGTTTATTGTGGTCACCTGAAGACCATCGATGCTGCCACAGCATTCCTGCTGCGAAGCACTCGAAACGTGACAAATAAAAACAACTTAAACGCGATAAAAATGTAGAAATTAGTTCTGTGCCATGTGTTGTATTATAGCCGTACAGTACGCGAACAACCAGGGGTATAGTATCGTCGACGTAGTAGAGCCATTATATCATAGTTGTAGCACAAATGGGTCGGCTCGACCGAGAAAGAACCAAGCTCTCACAGAATATTAGTGTAAAATGGACCTTTTTTTACTGAAAACGAGGTATTCGATCTTGGTCCTCAGGGGTGGCAACGCACCAGTATTTGGATTCTTAATCGAGGATAGATGTAGATGTCTATGGGCCGCAGTATCCACTTAACATCAGGTAGACTGTGTGCTCCTTTGTCACTGTTGTAAGCGTTTGGCGGTAAAAGAAAATATCGTCAAGAATCTACATTCCTAAGAAATTAAAAAAATATTTCTAAGACATGTGAAGTTTACCAACACGCATTGGAGTAGTGCGGCGGAAACTTCCTTGCCCAAAAACCTTAGAAATTAGAGGACGTATATAGGCTGTAGTTTCACTTTTTCACTCTAATGTGTGTATTTGTGTAAACATAAGAAATTATTATGTCTTTAATACTATAATGCGGTATATTCTAATAAAATTGAAGATAGAAATAGAAGAAGATTTCGAAATTTACCTTTGGAGCGTACAAACGCTTCATTCATTTTCCAAATTTATCAGTATATGTCCCCGACGTTTCGCAAGTTTTAGATATCGTATCGTCGGTCCACTGCGGGGAGCGTACGGATGTAACAAAAGCTCGTTTCTTAACTGCTTTGTGAAGGGAAATTGAGAAATGTGTACTATTTTAACGATTTTAAGATTGTTTTGTTAGCTTGAATATTTTAGTACATTTGTACTTTAAAAGAAGGAAAACATCTAGCAATCGTCTACAAAACATTATAATATGTACTATATATTATGGTATTTATATTGTTTCTTATATATCAAACTGGTTGTGCGTTGTATTACTTAAAATTTTTGTCGGAAACGCGCTCACGTGCTTACTGTTTATGACTTTGAGTTGTCAGAAATTCTGTGGCCTCTTATGACACATACGGGACGATATGGGATCTTAAACTGGCACCATACGATTACAGCTCTAGTTACAAAGAATTTTTGGATAACTCTTTGTGTAAAAAATTTAAATGATTAAATTAAAATAGTCAGTCGAGAAATTTAACCAAAAAACAGCCGTTCACATGGCGAATTTAAATATTTTAACGGTTTACCGAGTCCTCTTTGTTTCCCCATAAACAACATTACGCTGAATATGCGTATGCATCCTTAAGTGGATTCTGCTTACGGATATTTTGTTCACGTCTGAAAACCTCATTCCGCTGTCGATTCTTTGTAAATTATGATTATCTTTTAAATAAGCTACATTTAATACGCTAATCAAACGTTAGTTTGTTATTTATTTTACAAAAGCTTAAGTAATAAACAAACTTACAGTTAATTTCAAGCAAAAAAGGCGAGAGATACGTTGTTACCTCTTAAAATTATGATGAATTGCCATCCTGTTATTATACTGGCTTTCTGTACGCTTTGGGCTGGAAAACAGCAGCAGTATCTACTCAGACAGACTTTTCGAGAGGAAAGGAGTGTAACTACTTAGCTTATTTATTATTGCACCCGGAAGTTGAACAATAGGCAAACGTTCTGTACCTGCTAAGTTTGTGTGTGTGTATAGTGTGTACAGTCAGTGTGAAATTGTGTGTGAGTTGTAAGGCAGATAACGTTATTTTTATGTGTTAATTATTATTATTTACAAAACTAGCCTTTAATACATCCTTCGAAATTAAATATGAAATATTTGAACATTAATTTCGGGATCGTGTAGTGACGAAGTGAGAATACCCACTAACCGAATTCGTCCCGAGGGTGTCGTAAGAGACGACAGAGGGAAACTGAACCAGGACATGGGCAACAGCATCTTCCTGCTCTTAAAATAATAACTGCGGTTGCCAAACCACCTACCAAGCGTGGCAACTTTTTAATTTTTATATTTTTATAGAATAAGACTGCAAAACGAGCACACAGTCCACCTGATGGTAAGTGGATGCTGTGGCCCATAGACAATGTTTAACCTTGATTATGAATCAAGTTGCAGATGCGTTACCACTCCTGAGAGCTAAGATGGAATGCCTCGTTTACAGTAAAAAAGGGTTTCCGGATCTCTACACTCACGATACGAAACACAACAGTATTAAGCTGCTACTTTACGCCGGATTACGCTTTCACAGAATGGGAGCGTAATTCTTCCTCGGTCGAGGCAAATCATTCGTGCTACAACTATAATAGAGCTGTAGCCTGGGTCTACTAACAAAATGGTGAACTATAGCAAAATCATTCTTATGAGGCAGTCTATGCTGAGGCCCATGTTCAGCTGTGAGCTTTCATAAGCTGTAATGGAGAGAAATTACGTAATGTTTCAGTCGGTGTTATATAAGCTGCAGCAAAAATTGAGTCGTTTTAAATTTACGCATTATGACTTCAGGCATAGTCCAATATAAATTTGAAAAAACATTTTCCAAAGGCGGCAAGATAGGGGATGCAATTTTAAGTGTAAGTATTTATATGTTAAGATTGTGATATTACTTTTTTCGCTCAAAAGGGTATAAATATAACTTTTTCTTATAAGTATATGCCGACGTCAAGGACTTAAAAAGAATAAAATAATTTCAAATTCTGAAGTAGCTGCCTAGACATAGCGTATAGAAAAATGAAAGCATTATTAAGATTTTTACGTGGTCGAGCCACGCTGCACCTGTATTATAGTTGTAGCACGAATGGATCGACTCAACCGGGGCAGGACCACGCTCTCACAGAATACCAGTGTTAAATAGTAGCGTAATGCTGCTATGTTTAGTATGGTGAGTTTAGAGAACCGGAGACCCTTTTTACTGGAATCGAGATATTCCATCTTATGACAACGCATTTGCATTTTGAAACTTAATTGGGGATAAATGTGGATGTCTATAGGCCACAACATCCACTTACTATCAGGTGGACCGTGTGCTCGTTTGTCACATAATGCTATAAAAAAGATTTAAGTTTTTTAGATGATAGAGATATTTTCCTAGGTTTTCGAGTTCTTTTCTGACTAGGAGTGCGTCTGGGTTAGCAAATCGGTTTTACTTATATCTATTGTCAAGCAATAGCGTAAAAGCATCCTATGTTTAATATAGGTAGTAAGGTGGTAAAAGCTAATAATTAATATTTGAAAGTTTCATTGACTACCATTTTTGGACATAAAGAAAAAGATATTTATTTGGCCATTTCTTCACAACGTTTGGTGGGCACTGGCAATATAACATTATATGCATCATCACTTATAAGCTTATAACTAAACTTAATTATACGCTAACAACGAAAAATAAATCGTTTAAAAAATATTCAGATAGATATAAAATAAGAAAAATAAGAAAAGAATAGCCAACCTTAAACAACTTTTTTGGTGTTGTGAAATGGTGGTGTGAAATGAGCCAAAGGATTTTTGAATATTTAATATACTAAAATTGCGTTCACTCTGATTGAATTGCATTACGAAATTACTCTTTCTGTAATAGTTATTTTGAACATTCTATTGTGTCGCTTAAGATTCATAGACGTTTCCGGATGTCTCACCGAGTGTCCATTTTTGTTTTTTTGAGTATGTATCAGTAATATTTATGTGAATTTTCAATTTAAAATTAATATTTTTATCTATTTTTATAATTAATATAAAGATAAAAAGTGCTTTAGTAATTATATGTACATTACCGTTTACCACGAAATACTATATTGAAGGACATTACATGTCAAATTAATACATACTAATAAAATTTGTACCTACATGAAATTTCCTTTTCCTTATACTGACCAATTTAAAGTTTTCGATATCTTTCAGTTGACTTGCAGTTCCAATTTCAAATTCTTGTCATATTAAAGTTATATTTGCCGTTTGGTTTTGTTTTGATAAAACTGTGTCTGCGGATTGGAAAATACACATTATTTTCGAACACTGGTTCCGGTGCAGTAGCAACGCTGCGTAATCCGATACCTATTAAATGATATTGAATTCCTCAATCCTCAACCGCAAGAAGAAATACATATGTATTTCTTTTTGCATATGCCATTATTATTATTAATGTTGTTCCAATGGAATATGCCATGGGTGGCGACATTATTAATCAAGATGAAGTGTAAAGTAGGCACATAGAAAAATTAAAAAGTATAGCTAGCCTAGAACATTTGCAGAATACCGTGTTGTATATTATATATTTTTATAATTATACTTAATATTTCAGACATACTTATTTCTCGTAAGAAATGAGTTTTTAAATATCTAGTTTTTTAACCGATTTTATCTTGTTATATCGACTCATATTTTGACCAAATTAATTTATATAATGAATCGGACATGGCATAAGAATATATATATATATATATGTATATCTGTATTTTTTACGTGGTAGAGCCATGTCACGTGGTCGGCTCGACCGGGGAAAGACCACGCTCTCACGAAATACCAGCTTAACCCTGTCTTGTTTCGTATGGTGAGTGTAGAAAACCGGGGACCCTTTTTACTGGAAAAGAGGCATTCCATCTTAATCAATAACAACGCATCAGCATTTTGATTTATGGTCGAGGATCGATGTGGATATCTATAGGCCGCAGCATCCACTTACCATCAGATGGACTGTGCGCTCGTTTGTCACCCCTATTCTATAAAAAAGTAATACTGCAGGGCATGACTGTACAACTGTAATATGTCTAAATTTAAAAACTTCACCACTATTTTCTTACCCTTATGAATGGAGTTTTCATGTAATGTTACATAGAATAACCCCTGACGTATTAAGTAAATAAATGATAAAATTAAAAGTTTTATACAAACGACTTCAATATAAATAAAATGAGAACATCATAAATGTATTCGAAGTCAATTAAATGCGCATTATTAAGGATAACTCATAAACTACTGGTCAAATGTTGATCAAATTTATATGGGACCAAATGAGAAGCACTAGATTTCAAATAAAAAAAGAATCATCAAAATCGGTTCGCCTAGAAAATAATTCTTAGGTTACACAAAAAAAATACAGTCAAATTGAGAACCTCCTTCTTTTTTGAAATCGATTTTGGTGTGAAAAGAATTCTCAATTGACGAAGATATTGCGTAACAAACATTAAAACAACATACAGTCGAAAAAACTTCTTTCATTTTCGAAGTCAGCTAAAAAAAGAAACTGCTGCTAACTGAGTAGGCTGTAATTTGTTTTGTATTTTGTTTAGTATATTAACCTATACTCGTACAGGGCAAAGTGATGCGATTGAACAGATCTAATAAATAAAAATTTATGTTTGTTTGTTGATATTTTATGCACTGCCATATCGTCCATCAGATTGCGCTGTAGGTAATAGGCATAGTTCAATTTATTTACAGTTGTAGGCACGCGTATCGCATCGACAAACTTATTTCAAAGTCATATAAAATTCAATTCCAATGAATGTATTATCATTCCTAATCAGACAATGTAACTCTTCCAAATTTAAAACGATATTCCAGCAATTATATCTTCTGCAGCGGCAATGTGCCGGGTACCAGCCAGTTATAAATATAACTATAATATCTATTTTTAAAATCCAAATAAGGATTGAGTCATCTGTCCAAATGCATATTGCAGTCGCGAATAAGTATGCACGGAACGCTTTACGTGTCTATTCAGGAAGTTAAACAACAATAGTCGTGGGACAAATACGCAGAAGTTGTTCTATTCAGATTAGGAATTAATAATTATGATATTATAATTAACAATCTACGTGTCCTAGTCGTCGCCAAACACAAGGCATAAACAAAGAAGCTCTTTGAGCCACTAATATTTGCTGAAAGCCCTTCTGAAACATTGTTTTATTACAGCTCATCACAAGTCCAAGGGTGAACGTTGGACTCTTCAATAGGATACCTAATCAGGTAATCATCAGTAATATTTTCGAAGGCTAACACGCTCGGTAGGGAATCGCAGTTTCTTATTATTGGTATTGAGTTTTTATCGAGAAAATGCTGCTAGCTTTATTTAAGTAATCTATAATTGTGTCCTATATATAGTACGGTAGTTACAGCGTAAACAAATTATCATCACAGCATATCTCTTGGTTGTAATTGCAGTTTATATGGTTATTTATTTAAACTTATTTGCACAAAAAAGTAGAAAGGCAGACTATGGCCAAGCTTAAGGCGTTCCCTACCAGTCAACTTTTGAAATAGCCATCCAAAGTATATATTTATGCTGCTTTGGATCGCTATTTAAAAATATCAAAAATAAAGTCATCGGATAAATGTAGGAAATGAATAGGATATTGAGGTGCAATAGCCACAAATATCGCCAATATACTTGTTACGGATTGAAATGAAATAGGAGATAGGCATCGCCATCTTTCTGATGACAACTCAAAACAAAAAAAAAATGTGGTTGCCGTTCCACACCTGTCATTAATGGCCAATATGGCAAATACCCCCCTCCCCATAAAGCAATCTAAGCGGGTAGAGGACTATGTTCAGTCGTGGACTTTTGACAGGCTAAATGTCAAGTCAATCAATAATGAATGGAAACAAGACATTTTCTTATTTTGAGCTTTCACGGTAAAAGATTTTTATTTTTTTGACCTATATGGAGCAAGATGTGTACACGTTGGGTTGCCTGGTCCCTCACTCAATCCTCATAATAACATCTAATATTGCCCTTAAATAAAAAAGTTCATTCCTGAGGACTAAAATGAAATCATTGATTTTAATTTTCCTACCCTTCCTGGTATACTTATTTTTAAATTAAAACGAAGATTTCTAGGTTGCTAGATTTTTTATATCATTTTTCTACAAAGATTTTAAATATTTTTAATTTTATGTTGTCTTACTACTGTGGTTAAAACTTTTAGTCAGAATATTTTATTTTAACATTTTTTTTAAAATAAAGTAAAGTTACAGCCTATATACGTCCCACTGCTGGGCATAGGCCTCCCCTCATTTCTGAGAGGGTATTAGGGCAAGGAAGTGTCCACCGCGCTGCCTGTGTGTGTCTTCGAAATACATATTTTTTTCTTATTCCTCAGGCATGCAGGTTTCCTTACGATGTTTTCCTTCACCACCGAGCACGTGGTATATCAGCACTTAAAATTGCAATTAACATTTCATTAGTGTCGGCTTGGATCGAACCCGGGTTATTCGCGTTCTGTTAAATTTACAGCGAGCGTTAACCATCTGAGCTACCACGGCTATTTTTTTGAGAATTAGTTAATTTTTTTCTTTAAAAAACGTTACCCCTACACTAAGATTTTCTCTTGTATCGTAGGGGCAGTTTACAAACATAAATTGCACAAGGACAAACATCCAGACCCGGAACAACTCTTTGTAGGCCATACAAATATATGATCCGTGCGGGATTCAAACGCGTGACCCCCAGCGCAGCCACTCATTGTTAAGCCACTGCGCCACGGAGTCGTCGAAATAATTTATTACTACTTAATATATATTTATTTTATAGAATTGGTTGACAAACAAGCACACAGTCTATGGATGTTATGGCCCATAGACATCTACATTTATCCTCAATTGAGAATCAAAGCATCTGCGTTGACACCCCTGAGAACTAAGATGGAATGCCTCGTTTCAGTAAAAAGGGTCTCCGGTTCTCTACACTCACCATTCAAAACACGATACCATTAAGCTGCTATTTTACGTTTGTATTCTGTGAGAGCTTAGTCCTACCCCGGTCGAGCCGACTCATTCGTACTAAAACCTGCAGCGTGGTTCCCACGTTAAATTAATATATTTTTTTGCAATGCTTGTTACTAAGTGATAAGTGCCATTTGTGTACCTTATTGTACACTTAGTGAGCAAATAAATACTTGAATTATAATAAAAATATATTACGCACTTACTGGAAGCCGTAAAGTATGATGCATTTGTTGGCACTAATAACGGATTACAGTAATCACTTATGCCCATGTAAAATTTTAAAAATGACTCATCTTGTAATTCATTTTAAAATAGAGATTTTTATAATAATGATACGTGGCCCATAGCCAAAATGAATTTTGTTAGCAGTATTTATCACGTTCACGCGATGCGAGAATTAATTATCAAGGGATTTCGGGTTCACGAACTTTGGGCTGCATTGTAGTTTAAGTAAAAACGCTTAAAGATTTGCTGCTTTTATATTTCAACGGGATTTAACTAACAGTGTTAAATTATTCTGTATAATAACTAGCTGAAAAAACCATTTAGCATTTATATTATAAGCAGCATTTATATTATATTAAGCAGTTGTATCGAAACAGAAATGCTGAAAATATTTCAGTACTTTATTATTAGAAAATATGTCATTAAAACTAGACCATATAACATCTGAAAACAAATAATTGATAAATTCGGTATTGTACTTTCTTAATCATAAAAGAAACGTTTGGAGAAGCAAGTCGAGATTGACAATATTTCCCAATGGCTATCGGTCCATTTTTCCGATAATAGAACTTGCCGTCTCGCTCGCGGTACGAGGCGACGTTGCGCAAACGGTAAGGCTCGGAGCTAAAACAGAGCTCAGCTAAATTTAGTTCTGCAACACTGCATCGCATCGTGTCGTGCCCGTACGAAACATTAACACCAGTTACCCGACAATATATGGATACCGCATACTCGCAGCCAGATTTTCGGCAACACAAATTGCTGTATAATATTCAATTAGGTCGGCGATATTGATGACGGGCATGCCGGCGTGCAATTTCGGTTAGCGCATCTGCTGCCCGGACACGCGCACGGATAATATACGATTAGTTTTCCGATCGTTCCGCTCCGCCATCATGGACATTATCGGGTCGGAGCGGTGTTCGACATTCAATGTTTCGCTTCCAGTAGATTCCTCTCGTCCCTGAAGGTACGTTGCGGGGACACGACTAAAAATAACGCAGCACGCGGCCGCTCGTCTGATTTTTACCACAGTACAGTCGCCGTACGGCGTCCGGCAACCTGCCAGCTCTACGTCACACCTCTATTACCTCATAAACGTTAAACTTTCGGAAAGGACTTTAAAATTAGCAAGGACGGCTTGGGACGCCGCAGCTCGGTATTTCTGTGCGACACCAGCGCTCCGTAATTACGCAAGTCCGCATCAAAGATGGCCGCCGAATCATGGCGGCAAAAGACGCGGGAGAGGAGAGATGAGCTGTCACGGGATATTTATGAAATTCGAACTAAAATAGATCCAGTAGTGGCTACGAACGAGTCACCTTGACGGGGCGTGCGTTATATAATTTACAAAGCGTGCGAATCGATCGCGTGTACGCAAAATTTCGAATTTGAAAATGTCAAAAATTCGACGCAACCGATGACGTATCGACGAGTGACGCAGGGTTAGTGTTGCCACTCCTCCATTCAACTAATAAATTTATTGTTTGGCATGTAAACGGATGCGTTCGAGCCAAGAAATTACAGTGTTCGGTAAAAAAAATATTGAATGAACCGGCGGAATGATGGCGCAGTCTGATCGGGAGCGCCTTGCAGCTTTGCCAAACACTATCTTGTTTATAGTTCAACAGTTGCACAAGATTTTTTGATTATGGAATCTTTACTCACACCTCCGCTAACTTATCTTTCCGAAAAAAAAATTAAGTCGTGATTCTTTCACTGATTTTTTTAATTACTCTCATCCCTAACGACGTCGGGCTATTAAAACGGGTTACTCGACTGTAGACGTGACTTTTGCCTCTTTTTCTTATTCCATTTCATTTTGATTTATCCGATTTTACAAACAGCGAAGCTCTTTGAGATGTTTTCTATGTTATTTGGTATTCCGAGTGTGCATTACGGATGGCCCAGCGTTACAAGTGTTTTCTCTGGGTGTGATTTATGCGATGAATTAATGATCAGTGTTTACTTGAAATGTATTGTGCGTTTGGCGCCGTCTCTTTATTGTTAAATTATATCTTCTTAGCCTTAAAATGTAATCCAAGTATGAAATTTGAATTTTCGGCAATATTTCCTAAGTGGTGGGATTTTTCTTCTTTACTGCCTAGAAGTTTGTCTGAGTAGGTGTAAGTGCCTGCAATGCTGTATTTTTTTATAGCATTAGGGTGACGCACGAGAACACAGTCCACCTGAAGGTAAGTGGATGCTGTGGTCCATAGACATCTACATATAACCTAGATTAAGAATCAAAATCCAAATGTGTTATCACCCCTGAGGACTAACATTGAATAACTCGTTTTCAGTAAAAAAGGTCTTCGGTTCTACACACACCATACGAAACACAGCTGTATTATACTGTTATTTTATGCTGGTATTCTGTGAGAGTATAGTCCTTCCCCGGTTGAGCCGACACATTTGTATTACAACCATAATATAGCTGCAGCGTGCCTCTACCACTTATAAACTCCTTATATACTCCTATATACTATATTCCGGTATAAAGAACGCAAAACTTCAAGTTTTGATGAAAACTCAATTTTCGAAAAACGGAGTAAAAACAATAATTTACCGATTTTTGTAAATTTTCAATTTTCTTAGTGAATTTATTTATTTAGCGAATTTTCTTAGCGATTTTCTTAAAAAGCATTTATTTATTCTTGAAAAGACATGTCAGATTAGGGGATAACCGCAAGCTTTTCATAAAAGCTTTCGCTCGATTTCCATTGGCATCAATGATATTGTTAATAGCAATTATATGTGCAGGTTTATGGCGAAAAGAAAACGATGGAAAAGGAAAATATCGTATCTGAGAAATTAGAAATAAAATATTTCGAGGACATAAGACGTTCATTTAATTGTGATAAGGCAGCGTATCGGGCTTTGCTTTGCTCCATAACTATTTTTTAACCTAATTTTGAGAATAGGCATGTGCTTACTAATAACATGGACGTAGGCTTACTGGTGACAGGTCTGTTTCGCATTTTTGGGCAGGCTTATTTCGTTGTTGCTGCAGATGTCCATGGGCCGCAGATAAAAAGTTTAAAACTTAATTACGACGATGTCTGGTAGAGAAAACATTTTACACAGTAATCGAGTTTTTAAATTGTAGTGACTAAGTACATTGTCTTAATAAAAATCGATGCATTAGTTAATTAATAATATTTATTTATTTATAAGATTGTAAAAGGACGTCTTTAGTTACTTACTAAACTAGAATAAATTTAGTAACTAATTATATTAAGTCACTAAGTACTTTTGGATATTTGCATGCTGTTCAAAATAGCTAAATAGGTTTTCTTATCACATTGTGATAACACAAAGAAAAAAATATTTTTGTACCTATTTACTAGCAAATAAAGAATTTGAATTTGAGGTACCTACCTTCACGTGGACTGTAAGACCGTTTAAAACTTCAGTTTTATGAGAAAAAAATGATGTTGCTTTTTTATATATATTATTTCTGTTTTTATACATATCTCCTCGGTTTTCGGCATTAACCAACGAATAGTCATTGTGTTGCCAAGCCGTAAAATAATTCATTATGGTATTTGCTTATATATTTGCTTGTATATTTGCAAGTGGTGAAATAAAAATTTTTGTACAAACGACTTCAATATAAATAAAATTAGAACATCAAAAATGTAGGCGAAATCAATTTAATACGCATTATTAAGAATAACTCAAAAACTGCTGTTCAGATCTTGATAAAATTTATATGGAGCCACATCAGAAGCACCAACTTTTGAATAAACGAAGAACCATTACGAGGGCGGCACTGAAAATTCCGGGAATCAAGGAAGTGACATAACGTTACTATTTAAAAATGTATTTATTGCTTTTCGGAGTATTATCCGTGAAATTTGACACATTTTTCCATACGATGGAACCAATCATTGAAGCAACCATTCCATTCGGAAGTTGGGGTCTCCAAAATGGCCGTTTTGTAGGCGTCCACAGCTTCTTCAGGTGATGAAAATCTCTGTCCACGCAATTTATTCTTTATTTTAGGGAAAGTATAAAAATCATTAGGGCTTAGGTCGGGGCTGTACGGCGGATGGTCTAATAATTCTATGTTTTCTTGCTCTAAAATCTCTTTTGTTCTGAGTGCGGTGTGAGAACTCGCATTGAAGTGATGGAGGATGATGCGGCGGTTGCCGTAACGCGAGCCGCTTTTAGCTCTTCACAGAGCGAATGCGGTATCCATCGGGAAAACAACTTTTTTACACCTAATTGTTCATGCAAGATTATTTGTATTTAACTCATGCCAATGTCTAAAGTTGCCTGAATTTCGCGGTGTGTCACATGCCGATCTTCCTCAATCAGTTTACGCACAGCATCAACGTTTTCTTGGGTGACTGCAGTTTTTGGACGACCTTGACGGGGATCATCACTGAGCTTGACACGTCCACGTTGAAATTCAGCAAACCAGCGATAAATTGCGGTTTTGGATGGAGCTTCATCACCAAATGCAGAAATCATCCAGTCAACACACTGTTTTTGTGTTAAACCACTTCGAAAGTCATAATAAATCGCTCGCATCGCTCTTGAATTTTCTCGAGTCAATTCCATTTTCTTAACGACTAAACAAGTTTGACAAAACCTTGTGACAAGACCGAGAATCTTTTTTTAAATAAATAAATGGTATTCGACTTTTAACACCAGGAAGTTTTCAATTAAAAAGATTTTAATATGACAGGAACAGTGGAAATATTCCATTCCCGATACTTTTAGTGCAGCCTAGGTAACACACATTAACAATGCAGTCGAATTGAGTACTTCCTCCTTTTTGAAGTCGTTTAAAAATCGTCGTATCTTGCGATTTCATCCGTCATTTCTATCAAGTTCACTTTTAATACTATCGCTAATAATGTTCTTTAGACTGAATTTCAGTCACAGCGGCACGTTTCAACGGAGACTAGAAATCTACACAGGAGAGGATTTAGCGCATTCTCTGTTATCTCACTCTCAAAGTCCAATGAGACGGTTATCCGATACGACCGAAGAGAGATGAGATGAAGAGAGATGATTACTATTATCGAAATAAAAAAAAACAGACATCGTTTAAACTACTGTAAAATCGAACTCTATAAACCTCAAAACGTAAAAATATATTTGAATTTTGACTCACGAATATCGTCCTTATTGCGGCAATATCCGAAATGGAAATTTAATAGAGTGACTACCACATTACATGTACATATGTACACCACTAATGTAGAGTCTGCACTATATCAAATCTAGCAAATCATTTCCAACCAATATTGTCAAGGTCCTATATCAGGTCCATATTTACCAGTGTATATATTACGCCAATATTCAAACATACGGACACAATATCTTACGCTTAAGCTTCCGACAACAGGGGGACTAACTTATACGGGGATTAGTGATGTTGGTAGTTCTAATCCCGCAGTATCCCGGGACAACACCGGGATGTATTTGCATACAATTGTCGTTAAACGTCATCGCGTAGGTTTCTAGACGTCTACGTCTTAGCGAGATTCCAGAGTTGGGCCGCATGTGAATAATTTTCGACGATTCCAGTCCTTCGGGCTGGGGTTTGCAGGATTAGGTGCGATGTGTTGCAACGATTGTAGTTAGGGTTTTCGACGCTATGTGTTTAAAATGGTTGTTCTTTGTTTGATAATTTAAGTTTGCTTAATTTTGTTTAGTAGGTTCGCAGTTGATTATAGAGTTTAGCTTTTAAATAACTTGCAGAAATTTACTTATACTGCTGAACAATGCCTCTTCTAGGGAATATCACAAAGCAACGTCCTTTGCCTTTTTTGCAATTGCATCCATCATCCTGAATCTCTTACCAGATTGTCACTCCAAGTAGAGTGGGGTCGCCCTACACTTCGGTAATCGGTATGTGACTACTCAAGAAATTTTTTCCATATCTGTTGTGGGTCTTGAGCGATATGGCATAGCCTCTTTATATATCGCGCTATATAGTGATCTTGTACTTTTTGTATTGTTATCACTGGTAACATTCTTGGTGGCTGTAAACTCTTGTCTTTAAGTTTTGAGGTAAACGTGATAAGATAATCTGCCGTAGTTTAAGGCATCAAGTCAAATCCGAGTGGAATCCGTCAATCAACATCAATTTAACTATTTATATCATCATCATCATTACAGCCCTTCACAAGTCCACTGCTGAACATAGGCCTCCCCCAAGTAATACCACAAAGCACGGCCCTGAGCCACCTGCATCCATCGACTTCCTGCATATCTTACCAGGTCGTCACTCCATCTAGTGGGGGTCGCCCTACACTACGCCTACCGGTACGAGGCTGCCACTCAAGAACCTTTTTTCCCCAACGGTTGTTGGTTCTTCGAGCTATATGGCCGGCCCATTGCCACTTCAGCTTACTAATCCGTTCGGCTATGTCGGTCACTCTGGTTCTATTGCCGATATTCTCATTTCTATCAGTTAAGGTACATGCAAAGATAGAAGCCCCGCACTAGATGGAGTGACATCCTGGTAAAATATGCAGTAAGTAGATGGATGCAGGTGGCTCAGGACCGTGTTTTGTGGCATTCCTTGGTGACCTATGTTCAGCAGTGGACTTGTGAAGGGCTGTAATGATGATGAGAGAAAAAAGGAATGGTTTATTAATAACCATTATCGTTTTTAGAGTCCTTTATGATCCATTTGTTGCTTTATAGGATTTAATCAATATTGTACTCTTATAGTTTCTTAACGTTATAATTTTATGCGTCAAAAGAAAAACGAAAGAGAAAAGCCTGAATTATGTGAGACATTAATGAAGGAAAAATTTTGCTCCTAAAAGTTTGCTCATTTCCACTCACAAAAGTCACTTTTTATATAAGTGGATAGTAAGTGGATACTGTGGCCCATAGACATTTACATTTATCCTTTTAAAAATCAGTCCGATTAAAAAAAGTTGTCATCGCTGAGGACTAAGTTGATATGTTTCGTATCCTGTAAAATGGGTCTCCGGTTCTATACAGTACACACGTAACAGAGCAGCATAAAGCTGCTATTTTACGCTGGTATTCTGTGAGAGTGTGGTGCTTCCCCGGTTGAGCCGACCCGTTCCTGCTACAACCATAATATAGCTGCAGCGTAGAAATTCTACCACGTAGACATTAAAATTATTCTTCTAACATGGCTATTACTGAAACTTATTAAACTGGTTTATTATTAAAAAAAACTATAGATACATAGTCTCAATTGTCTGTGTTTTAGTCTCCGTTCAATTGCAGAGAGGTGTAAGGCAGGGTGACTGTATCTCCTAAACCCTTCTCTTAATAAAAAGAGATCTTCACCGCTGCATTGGTAGACATTGGCTTCCTTCAATCTGAGCTGGTTATGGAGTAATATGTCCATGCTGAGCTGAGTGCATGTTGGCAGCCTGGTTGATGTTGGTAGACTGCCAGTTGACAGTTGAAGCCTAAGGATTATAAAATAGGACAGGTAATGCTTATGATGACCATGATTAATCATCGCTAATTGTCATTTCACATGTGAGGTGTTATTTGAGTCGTCAGAGCTGGGGTATGCGGACTCCATCGTCTCTAACTGCTCAGCTCGTATCAGCCAACTATTAATCAACGTTTTTTTTAGGAACAAATCAATTCAAAAAGGCCAAGTACTCCGTCCCATTTTATAATGCAATAAGGTCTATTAATTTATAAGTGGTAGAGCTATGCTGCAGTTATATTAGTAGTATAGTTGTAGCATGAATGGGCTGGCTCGACCGGGAAAGGACCACGCTCTCACAGAACACCAGCGTAAAATAGTAGCTTAATGCTGTTGTGTTTCGTATGGTGAGTACAGAGAACTGTAGAACCTTTTTTACGGGAAAGGAGGCATTCCATCTTAGTAATCACGGGTGACAACGCATCTGCATTTTGCTTTGTTTTCGAGGACAGATGTAGATGTATATAGGCCACAGTACCCACTTACCATCAAGTGGACTGTGTGCTCGTTTATCACTCTATCCTATAAAAAAAATCGACGCATGGTGAACATAAGCTCACCAGGTGTCGCTATTTGCAATTCTTGGTAACTATTTTTTTTTTTGTACTTTTAAGAATATCCTTTGCTGGGTTTATCCATTTCCAACCTAATTAATATAAAATATAACTAATAACTTTTAATTTTTAATTGTTTATATTACAAAATTATAATAAAGAACTTAACTAAAGTAATAATTAAAATTATAATATTTACGATTAAAACTAATTATATATACAATATAAAAGAAGAAACTATAATATTGAAAACCTAAAACTAAATATTTGAATCGTCAAAAAGACCTGCTCCCCGTGGTATATTGCCAAGAACGCTGGCTGCGTTTCCTCGCTGAATAGCTATACTTACCCTTTGAGCGAGGAAAGAACCAGCCCTCTTATCACCAGCAGCGACGACCAGTCGTGGATACAGTTTCTTTAGAAACTCCATTGCACGTGAACCCCACGGACCGGTAGTCTCTACAGCAAATGGCACAAATATGTAGTCATTTCTCAAAGATTCATATTTGCACCATTTACTAAATTCGGCTGCCTCTGATGCCGTCCCGGCTCTAAAACGGGTACCCTTGAGATGAGAGGCCGCCAAAGTGTCAACGCAAGTAGCATCCCACACTAGGGCTTTACCTCTCTTCCAAGGGACCAAAGTCATACCGTCGGGTCTCTTGCCATCGTCTCTAAATATCCCGCAAGGCTCTAAAACCGAGGGAATATTTATAGAGACAAGAGCCTTCGGATGATTTCGTTCAAAGAACCGTGACGGGAAAACCTACCTGCACTTTTCTTGCATGAAAGTCCGTGGAGCCCAAACTCATCGACGCTGCTACCACAGAGGCACTGGTGAGGTTGACAAATAGCCACTCCTAGCCGGATTCCTACGGCGATGCGCAAGCTTTCCCCATCAAGCAATGTGCCGAGATTACTTGATGGTAGAGCATGTAACCAGTGGCTAGATTCCTTAGTCGAAACAGCTAGAAGACGAGCCTGATCTTGTTGAATATGGAAATTTTGAAATAAATTTTTCTGGACACTCCGTACCAACGGAATATCCCACTGATTTTGTTGGTTAACTTCCAGTGGGACATTTTAAGTGAGCCTTAGCCATATTTGCTTTGCCTCCACAGCAAATCATAGGTCTACTTTATTATTTAAAATTGTGTTACATAGGTCATTGACACTATGCACGGAAGCAAGGAAAGCAGGCAATGCGACGCTAGAAATATTTCTTATACCAATTCCACCAAATTTGATAGGTAAAGTGGCTTGATTCCAGGCTATTGTATTTAATCTCAAATTTAGATTGTTTTCTAAAGCAATTTCAAGATTATTATCAATATCTTTTAAAATATCCGAACATTTCCAGACTGGACTTGAGCGTAACAAGTATGTAAATATAGGTACATGGAGACAATATTTTAAAATGGTAAGGGCAATATGGGGGTTTAAAATATATAATTTATCAACGTGATTTAAAAATTGATCAAATTTTGTTTTTAAAACAGGTTTAATACTATCGAAAAACAACGGAGCACCAAGCAGGTAAAGCGATTCCGAATTGACAGTTTTTATTCCTGGAGAAATCTGATTGAAATTTTGAATCAAGGTATCTCTTTTAGAATTAGATAAATTATTAGAAATAAATATTTCACATTTATTTGTATTTGGTTCAAGACCATAATAACTTACAAAGAAACATTAATCTCTGCACTTTTTCTAAGAAATTAACTTGTCCCCGCTATGAAATCTGTCAAATATTTCACCTAATTCCATAATGCCGCCGCCTTGATGGCAAACAAATTCCGGAATGATTTGTGAACGTAAAAACTAACAGTATTTTCGGTAATTTAAAACAAAATATATTACTGTGTACCAACGGTGTAAGAATATCCACTACCTCATAACCTACCGTGGGTATCGTAGTAGGCGATAGGTCTTCCTAATAACCAGTAGCAGTGGTAGAGCCATGCGGCAGCTTTGCTGTTGCACGTATGGGCCGGCTCAAACCGGGGTGGTACCACGACCTCACAGAATACCGGCGTGAAGTGGAAGTTCTGCTTCCGCGTTTCGTCTGGTGAGTGCAGGTGACCGGAGGCCCAAATCCCCCCCCCCCCCCCCCATCAACATGGTAGCGGAATTAAATAAAGATAGACTACCCTAGGAGGGTACCAGCACCCCTGGAGAATCCCTCGCTGAGCATCCACGACCATGTTTCTCCACTTCTGAGCGTGGGTGCTCAGGCTGCCCCGCGTATTCTGGGGGGGGGGGGGGCGAAATTCCGCTCAAGACTACAACTGCTCGGGGCAAACGGAGCAACAAGACCAAGGCGACCCCTGCCACGCTGTCCGTGAATTTCTGCAATATCAGGGGACTTCACTCTAACCTAAACGCCGTCCACTACCATCTCGAGACGGCGAGGCCGGCTCTGCTCTTTCTGACCGAGACGCAGGTGTCCTCTCCGGCTGATGTTTCGTATCTCTCCTACCCGGGGTACAAACTGGAACACTCCTTTGTGCCTCGGGCTGGAGTTTGCGTTTACGTCAGAGAGGACATCTATTCTCGACGCCTCGGCAGACTTGAAGGTTCGGACCTGTCCATCCTTTGGCTACGCGTAGACAGCGACGACCATCCGCGCGTCTACGGGTGCCTCTATAGGTCCCACAGCGATAATGCCGAAACAGACCGACTCTTCGACCACGTCCAAATGGCTGCAGATTCGTTGCTACAGCAGATCCCCTCCGCAGAGATCGTGATCCTCGGCGACTTTAACGCCCATCACGCCGAATGGCTCGGTTCACGTTTAACCGATCATGCGGGGAGATCTGTTCATGATTTTGCCTTGGCATATGGTCTGACACAACTGGTTACTTCGCCTACGCGGATTCCAGATGTGGAGGATCATGCACCTTCCCTGTTGGACCTTCTGCTGACCTCTCACCCGGACGGATATCAGATTTCCGTCGACGCCCCTTTAGGCTCCTCGGACCATTGTCTGATCCGAAGTGTTGTGCCACTCACGCTGAAATCGCGGTTGCATTCTGCAGGCTGCCGCCGTGTTTGGCACTATAGGTCAGCCGATTGGGATGGGATGCGGTCTTTCTTTGCATCCTACCCTTGGGGGCGGGTTTGCTTCTCGCCGGATGATCCCAACGTTGTTGCGGATTCTGTTACTGATGTGGTACTTCAGGGTATGGCACTTTTTATTCCTTCCTCTGTGGTGCCCATTGGAGGCAAATCTCAGCCATGGTTTGGTCGCTCCTGTAAAATAACATCATGCTATAAGCAGGAGTGCTACCAAGCCTGGGTTGATGCATCAGCGTCCCGGGATGTAAACACCAGCGCTGTAAAAAAGAAGTATAATTCCGCCTCTAGGTCCTTCAAAAGAGTCATTGCCAAGGCAAAGTCAGAGCACATAGGCAGAATTGGCGAGAAACTAGTTCGCCTTCCTTCTGGAACCCGTGCATTCTGGTCTCTCGCCAAGGCTGTACAGGGGAATTTCTGTCAGCCATCTCTTCCATCTCTACACAAGGAGGACGACTCACTGGCCCATACTGCAAAGGAGAAAGCCGATCTTCTAGGCTCCTTCTTTGCGTCTAACTCGACTCTCGATGACGGGGGGAGTACGCCGCCGACCATCCCGCGGTGTGAGTGCTCCATGCCGGAAGTGCAGTTCACACAGCGCTCGGTTCGCAAAGCACTCCTCTCCCTGGACATCCACAAGTCGAGTGGGCCTGACGGAATCCCCCCAATTGTGCTGAGGACGTGTGCTCCAGAGTTGGCACCGGTTTTAACGCGTCTTTTCCGGTACTCCTACTCCCTAGGCGTAGTCCCAAAATCATGGAAGACGGCTTTCGTCCACCCGATCCCTAAGAAAGGCGACCGCTCAGACCCGTCCAACTACCGGCCAATCGCCATCACCTCCTTGTTCTCCAAAACAATGGAATCCATTGTAAACTGCTAGCTCATGAGGTACCTTGAGGATCACCAGCTGATTAGTGACCGCCAATACGGTTTTCGCCGTGGTCGGTCAGCTGGTGATCTTCTGGTCTACCTCACTCACAGATGGGCGGAGGCAGTAGAGTTCAATGGGGAGGCATTGGCCGTTAGTTTGGACATTGCGAAGGCCTTCGATCGGGTTTGGCACAAAGCGCTTCTTTCGAAGCTCCCTTCCTATGGGCTTCCCGAGAAATTGTGCAATTGGATCACCAGCTTTCTTGCAGATCGGAGCATCAAGGTCGTTGTAGACGGTGCAAGCTCCGATTGCAAGCCTATTAATGCTGGTGTTCCACAGGGCTGCGTGCTATCGCCAACGCTGTTTCTTCTGCATATCAATGATATGTTGCATACCCGTAACATTCATTGCTATGCGGATGACAGCACTGGTGATGCTCTTTACACCGGCCGAGCCAATATTTCTCGGGAAAACGTCTCCGAGTGCCGGGACAAACTTGTGTCTGAAGTCGAGTCTTTGCTGAACAGAGTCTCGGATTGGGGATGACTAAATCTAGTCCAGTTTAACCCCCAGAAGACACAAGTTTGCGCGTTAACCGCTAAAAAGAACCCCTTTGTCGTATCCCCTCAGTTTCAAGGCACTCCCCTTGTTGCCTCAGCCAGTATCGGAATCCTCGGCGTCGACATATCGAGTGACGTGCAGTTTCGTGGTCACTTGGAAGGGAAGGCCAAATTGGCCTCTAAAAAGCTTGGCGTGCTCAGCAGAGCGGGACAGTATTTCATGCCGGCACACCGCCTGCAACTTTACAAGGCGCAGGTTCGGCCGCACATGGAATACTGTTCCCATCTCTGGGCTGGGGCTCCCCAGTACCAGCTCCTTCCACTTGACCGCATCCAGCGCAGAGCGGCTCGAATCGTCGACGACCGAGTGCCTTCCGATCGGCTCGATTCACTGGCGTTGCGAAGAGATGTTGCATCTCTTTGCGTATTTTATCGCATCTATCACGGGGAGTGCTCTGAGGAATTGTTCGGATTAATCCCAGCCGCCAAATTTCGTGAACGCACGACACGGCAAACGTCCCGATACCATCCACACCATCTGGATGCTTGGCGGTCCACCACTGTAGGTTTCACAAGGAGTTTTCTTCCACGTACAACCTCTCTGTGGAATAGTTTATCACCGGCGATTTTTCCGGACCGATACGACCTGGGGACCTTCAAGAAAAGAGCTTACTCCTTTCTAAAGGGCCGGCAACGCACCCGCAATTCCCCTGGTGTTGCGGTTGATCATGGGCGGCGGTAGTCACTTAACATCAGGTGAGCCGCATGCTCGTTTGCCCCCTCTTCTATAAAAAAAAACCCGATTGCCAACCCGCTTGCTAAGCGTGGCAACTATTGCAAGTAACCCTATGAGGCTATCTATGGGGGAGGACTATGTTCAGCAGGACCTTAATAGGCTATAACGATAATCGAAAACAAACGACTTACTACGCTAATAGATAATATTAATCACGAGGCACTTATATAATAAAAGGCCGTTGCTTCCACACGCGGCGCAACCTCATAACGAGGGGTCCAAAGCTTTCCACAACGATGCTTTAGTCTAGATTGGTTCATTAATTCTAATATTAGTAGTGCAGTCACTGTTAGCAGCATTAATTGTTTTTAATGAAGTTTGGTGAAACGATGTAGACAGGTTGAAAGTATAGTACGTGACGGTCATGTGGTTAATATGGTCACTTTTTTATAACTCAAAAACTACAGCCCTATTCGCTAGAAGGCTATGTAATACGATAGCTCTTCATCAGTCAATCAAGTAATAAACAAATAAAAGGACGCTGCTCTATCGACGACATTTTAACAGTTGATATTATAGTAAATATTTTAGTCGATTTTAGTATTGTGTAATGTAGTTAGTTTATGTTAAGTCATATACGTGCGAGAGACATGCTGCAGTTACATTAGTAGTATAGTTGTAGCACCAAAGGGTTGGCTCTACCGGGGAAGGACCACGCTCTCACAGTATACCAACATGAAATAGTAGCTTAATGATGCTGTGTTTCGTATGATCAGTGTAGAGAACCGGAAACCCTTTTTACTGGAAACGAGGCATTCCATCTTAGTCCTCACGGGTGACAACGTTCTGGATTTTGATTCGTAATCGAGGATAGATGTAGATGTCTATGGGCGACAGCAACCACTTACCATCAGATGGACTGTGTGCTCGTTTGTCACGCTATCCTATAAAAAAAGAAGTTGATTTTCAAAGTGTTCGTGATTATTTCCAAAGCTTGTTTGCTATTTTTATAAATATATTAGTTATAGTATACGAAATTGTGTTTTTGTACCTATCCTCTTCGTAGTTTTGGTTTTATAGGGCGGCAAAGCATAAAGTGACCATCATGTACCTTAGTTATTTTATTTACTTTTTCTTATATATATTAGGGGCAGTTTACATAGATACGACGATAGATGTAGATGTCTATAGGCCACAACAACCATTTATTATCAGGTGGACTATATGCCCGCTTGTCATCTTTATCATATAAAAAAATCCGGTTGGGAAATCGTAGTGCCCTGGTTCGCGTCCAGTCTTTGGACCGCCTATTTTTCCTTTTTTTTCACGTTACACGTTGTGAGAAAATCTATAATTTCGAGCCATTTTTTAGTATTTTTTTAAAAATATGAAATTGCACTCATGATTTTTTATTCAAATAACCAGTTCAGTTTTTTTCCATTATGTCAATAAGATCAAAAAATAATATTTATATTTCATCAGTATGTAATTTGTATCTAAATATGATTTCCAAAAAAAAATACCGGTCATCCAGGTACTATACATAAATTGAACAAGGACAAACATCCAGACCTTTACAACTATTTGTAGGCCATACTAATACTTGTTCCGTGCGGAATTCGAACCCGCGGCTCTCAGCTTCGCAACTCATTGCTAAGCCACTGCGTAATGGAGCCGTATATTATAACTTTTATCTGTCGATTAAAATCGATCCCAAATTTAAACATAGTTTGGTTAAATCAAATGTGAAAAAGAACAACAAATTGCTAAAGTACGGATTCAATTATACGCAAATAGTATTACAAAACGACATGGTTGCCGCGGGTATAAAACGAACGTAACAGTCATAGCTAAAGCCAGCGCGTGGTTTTCTACGGGACCAATAACGTTAATTAGGTGCCGATTTAATTGAAAGTGAACTGGGTGTAAAATAGTTACAAATAAACTTCGTAATGAGGGAACACGTTAAGTGCAGCTTCTGTGCTTCTTGTTTAAGAATTCGAAATTTTGTTGACGTAATATACGTATTATGTAGCATCTTTTGTTTTCAAATAAGGGTTACAAGCGAGCACACATTCCACCTGGTAAAAAATGTGGCCTATAAGCACCTATATTTATATTCATTTAAGAATAAAAATGCAGATGCATTGTTACCTCTGAAGACTTACGAGTAGATGGAATGCCTCGTATCCTATAAAAGGATCTCTGGTTCTCTATACACACCATACGAGACACAGCAACACTATTTTACGCTGGTATTTTGTGAGAGCGGGGTCCTTCCCCAGTCGAGCCGATCCGTGCTGCAAGTTCTCGAGTGAATTCATACCGGTAGACTGTCTAAATAGTTCATTCAAATCTTCATTACATATTTTTCCAGCGTTAGGGCTCGAATTTTCTCTTTAAATTTATATGCGACAACTCCTGAATTATAAACTATTTAACTTAAACAAAGGAATCAATTAAATCGGTTCAGCCATTTAAAAAAAATTCTTTCGAGCATTCTCGTTTTTTTGAACTCGATTAATAATCTAAAAAATAAATAGTTTTTTTTGTGATGTGTGTAGTATAAGTTGCCAGTTTTAGAGTTTTGAAACTGGCACAAAATAATAATTATAAATTTTATTATTACGCATTGATTGTATTGTAGGCGGAGTGTTGGGCGGGCTATACAAATATTGAATGCGTACGCAGTGTCCGTACGTGGCTCCGCCTACGAGCCTGTCTATTGATACTTGTGCATTGTGAATTATCATGCGTAGTTTTATTTATAATTTTAAAGTCTGAATCTTGTATTACCTAAGGATATATTTATGTATATAACTCTTCTGTCGGTGTGTATGTGACTAAACTTCTCCTAAAAGATTGGACCAATTTTGATCAAACTTTGTGTGTTGTTAAGTTGATTTGAGATTCGTTTGGATTCACTATTGAACCCGGTAGGTGGCACTGTGGTTGATATCCAGAAATCAATCGTGTGAAGTCGAAGTGGATCGCTCATAGTAATATAATATAAAAAACACATATACATATGAGTCTTTGTGTAAGCTTAATTCCTCTTTTATAAGTATTTATCCTCTCATAAACTCACTCTATCGCATAAAGTCCATAGGCTTCCCTCACAGGTTGCCACAAAGTACGCTTCTGAGCCACTTCTTCCATTGGCTACCAGCTTGTTTCATCAGCCCGCCATTCTATTTAATGGGAGTCGCCCGATATAGCAACATAGCTTGCTAGCACAATTTTGTCACTCAAGCATATTTCTAACCGAACGGTTGTCGGTTCTTGGGGTTATATGGCCACCTCCTTGCTACTTTATCCTAAAAATAAAGGTGAAAAATAGACCTCATGATAAGTAGACGCTATGGCGTAAAGACTATTTTTAATTGACATGACATCTATTCTTGGTTAAGATTCAAATTGTAGATGCGTTGTCACTCATGAAATTCTTCTTGATTCACATGAAATCTATTCTTGATAAAGAATGAAGTTGCAGATGCGTAGTCATTCATGAAATTGCGATAAAATGCTTCGTTACCATTGAAAAGGCTCCTTGGTTTACTATAATTAATATAAGCAACATAGCAACTTTATGCTGTGTTTTTACACTGTAATACCGTGTGCGTGTATGTGTGTCCCTCTCGGTTGAGTTTTCCAATTTGTGCTAGAATCACATTAATAATGTCCTTCAGATCGAATTTCGGTCACAGCATCCAGTCTTAATGGATACTAGGAGAAATGGAGTCATATGCGAAGAAAAGGATATATGCACAAGTGTGTACGCAAGCACAGGTGTACTTTCTATTCCCCTAACTCTCATAGTCCGATAGGACGGAAACCTGTCTTAGACTGGAAAGAGCTCAGGCGCAGGAACAATGGTTTGACGTGCTTTCCTTGGCACGATGGTAAAATACCGCTAACTTTTTGACTGAAACTTCTTGACAGAAAACTCTATATCAGATTTTGCCATAAACACAAACGAGAAGGTCACTATCATATTTTTTAAAAAGAATAAGAGTAATAAATGATCTCAAATTCTACCTGATGGTAAGTGGGTGCTGTCGCCCATAGACATCTACGTTTATTCTCGACTGAGAATCAAAATGCATGCGTGCAAAACGCAATGCGTTGTCACCCCTGAGGACTAAGGTTTAATGCCTCGTTTTAGTAAAAAGAGTCTCCAAATGACCACTCACGATATGAAATATTAAGTTACTATTTTACGCTGTAAGATATTCATTCGTGCTACAATCTAAATATAGCTGCACCATGGCTCTACCACGTATATTGTAGCTATAGCGGGACTCTATATAAATAATACAATACAAACACGATTTAACTTTTTTAACTTCATGTTTGTAAAGGTAATAAAAATACACGCGTTAAATGTAAAATGTTTATTGACACGAGGTTGAGGAAAATTTATGACATTGAAATTATATTTTATAATTGTATGTATGTACATGTGAATTGTTAGTTTGTTAGTAATGCGCATCGTATTCAAAAGCGTCTTTTTTGTCCTTAGACGGTAAAGTCCACTGCTGGACTAGAGACTTTTGAAATGAAATGAAATGAATAATTTTTATTCAATATAGATTATTGTATAATACTTATTGAAGGCCATTTTTTATTTAAAAGTTGTAAGGAAGTAAGTTTTAGAACATTGTAAGGAATTTTTGCATTTGTAGCATTGTAAGGAAGATTTAGCCTTAAGCGTCATGCGATGTAAGTGAATTGACTCTTGCATTTCGAACGATGTTACCCGATGTTCATTGTAGTAACTTTAAAAAATAACTTTTACTACAATTTTTTTCCTTCTTATTCGGCTTTCTATCGTCTTTCTCTACTTTCGTTTGGATTCAACTTTATTTTTTAATTAATATTTATCCTAAAACTTTCTTTAATATCGTGGTCACAGTTCACATACATCGATTGGCCAAGGACAAATATCTAGATTTGTAACAATTATTTTTAGGGCATATAAATACTTGTTTCATGCAAAATTTGAAATTGCGGCACTCAAAGCCGCCTCTGCTTTTTTTTTTAATAGTATAGGGTGACAAACGAGCACACAGTCCACCTGATGGTAAGTGGTTGCTGTGGTCCATAGACATCTACATCTATCCTCGACTACGAATCAAAATGCAGATGCGTTGTCACCCGTGAGGACCAAGATGGAATGCCTCGCTTCCAGTAAAAAGGGTCTCCGGTTCTCTACACTCACCATACGAAATACAGCAGCATTAAGCTACTATTTTACGCTGGTATTTTGTGAGAGCGCGGTCCTTCCCAGGTCGAGCCGACCCATTCGTGCTACAACTATACTTCTAATATAACTGCAGCATGGCTCTACCACGTATACGTGCTTTACGGAGCCTTCTATAAATGTGAAAACTAAACTGAGTCTTTTAATTCATGTTTGCTACCATCATTCAAATCAAAAGACAACATCCAAATCAAAGCAGCGCCGAAGGTGCGAAACATCTACTATTGCAATGATCGTAACTAAAAGTAGAATGTCCACTGCTGAACATAGGTTCTCCATAGATTGCCTCATATTTGCCATAGTTGCCACTCTTTGTATTTTTTCAGTTATTATTAGGAAGATGCTGTCCATCTCCTGGTTTGTTTTCCTCCGTACCCTCTTATGACACCTACTGAACGAAATGTGGTAATATATATTCTTTAACGGCCACCATACGGTCTAAACGTGACTCGTTCAAAACGTGTAGGGAAGGCAAAGTAATTTTAACTCATACAGCCATGAAAGTAATCAAAATTCGTTTGGAAAAATCATGTGTATATGTTCATTTTGTTTTACCTGTCTTAACGGCTATGTAGATTGACAGATTACATACTTATTGTGCCCATCTATGGCACAGTGACTTTCGAATGATATAGGTTTCCTCTCTTTTTTTAATAAATGTAGAAAAAAATATTGAAATTTTCGATATTTTCGTATTAATAAAATTATTTTTTAAAATGATCCAAAAAGATTTTGAGGTTTCGTTTGATTTAAAATGTTTTATATTTCCCAAAACAATCTTAGAAGTTGATGAAAGTCTAACCTCGGTGGCGGAAGAAAATTTGTTTAAGAATGTATTAAAGAGTGGAAATCTTTATGACATTCTCACGCGGGTTTTTATAGCTCTTTTTGTTTGACCTATGTAAGAGAGACCACAATCACAATCTCGCTTGTACACACCTACATCCTACACAAGCTAGATTGTGATTGTGGTCTCTCAAAAGACCGATTTACACTCGGACAAGTACAGTAGCGAGTTTAGTTACAGGGCAGTTGACAGTAAACGGTTAAGTGGGCAGTAGCGTTCAAACAATGTCTTTGTGGCGAGTTTAGTTAAGGACATTAGTTCATAGAATTCGTTGGAGTGTGACGTTTCAAGACTACAGAATTTTTCCGGTTTTCGTTTAAGATGGTCCTAGGATTACGTCAAGAATTAAATAATCCAGTCAGAGTAGTAGATAAAGATTAATGGTTGGTTAATGATAAAGTATTAATGGTTGTTGTTAAAGAAGTTTTTAAGAATTTTCATGAGTGCAGCATCTCGAGCAGGTTTGATTTTACAATTTGAACTTCTACTATTATTATATAAACATTCGTGTTCTAAATACTCCTGTACAAATTTATACGTCCATTTTATTATTAAAACTCAATATAAAATGTATAAATATTCAATAAACAGTATCGAACAAACTTTGTGGCAAGTTTAATTATAAAAGTACAATTTTACGTTTTGGCGTGCAAACGTTGCGTCCCATCAACTTATGGACTGAACTAAACTCACTCGTTTACACGAACGGCGAGTTTAGTTGCGGTTGGCGGGAGACGCGCGGGAGGGCAGCACTTCGCACTTAACTCACCGAAAAATAGCTCGGCCAGCTACCCCGTTCAACTTAATCGTTAACTTGCTACTGAACTCGCTTATTGCCGTTCAAACGAGGTTCAAACTGTCGCCAGGTTCGCAAGTTAACTCACTACTGTACTTGTCGAAGTGTAAATCGGTCTTTACATAGGTCAAACAAAAGATCTATAAAAACCCGCGTGAACGAACATATAGCTGACGTGAAGCACCGACGCTCCGGGAAGTCTGTAGTCTGCGAACATGTTCATGATCATCCCCACCATTACATTCGATTTGATAAACCACAAATCCTCGCAAAAGAACACCGATTCCTACCAAGGATGATACGCGAGGCTATTGAAATTAAAAAAAAACATCCAAATGTCAATAGAGAAGATGGATGGGTGCTGCCACCTGCTTGGGATCCTATAATTAACAAAATTAAACCCAAACCCAAGCATAATACTGCAAGACTTCATGATCAAAACGAGCTTATAGTAAGCTCGTTTTGCGTAAATCGGACCAAAAATTAATATACAAAAACTGAAGGTAGCCGAACTAACTGGATAATAAAAATAAATTAAAGTAGTTAAACTCGATAAAATAGTTTTATTCAATGTGTAGTGTTCGCGTAAATTTAAGAAATCATTATGTAGGTATTTATTGGCTACAGCATCCACTTACCATTACGTGAACTGTGTGCTCCTTTGTTATCCTTATTCTATGAAATAAATAAAATAAATTACGAAAAACCATTATCATAAACACTCACACCAGTCACCCAGAGGGATAGGCAAAGAGCACGGACTTCCATTTAGCACGATCCTGAGACATCTTTATCTTCGAGTTAAGGGTGCTCTTAATCTGGCTGATTTTCAATACATTGTCAATTTGCTCGATAAACTTTCCTCTAGGGCGTCCTTTCGTGAATCCACCGTTCACATCTGCAACATAAATACTAAGAAATGGGAGCGAAATGTTGTTGAACTCCAAGAAGCTGTTCACCATCACTCGTCAGTCGTACAACAGCCACAAGTTACGCAACGATGACGCACCAGCGAACAATACGAGCAATTACAATGCAAGCATCATTAACATAACATATATTATACAACTGGACGTCAAAGGCGCGTCTTACGATCCGTGGCCATTGTAAAAAAAAAAGTCGACGCGCGTGATTAGAATTTTATTCGCGTATTTGCAAATAATTGTGAGCCCGGTGCATCGGCCTCGACTCACCTTGTGCCGCGTATATGGAATATAAATAAGTGCAGCGGGGTAATGTGGGACTTTTTTGATTTGATCCGTGTTTACGTATCGGTGCTGTTTTTATTAACAACATCAATCCGTTTAATAGAGTGTAAAGTTAACAAACACCGAGCAGTGGTGGTGTAAGAATATAAAACATAAACACTCACGCCTGTCACCCAGAGGGGTTGGCACATACTACAGCCTTCCATTTGGCATGATCCTGACACACCATGCACATACACATGCTCGTCGGTTAAGGGTGCTGCTAATTTGGCGCGTTTTTAATAACTCGCTAATTTGGTCGATAAATTTTCGCCTAGGACATCCCTTTCCGACTTTGCCATTAACTTCTGCAACATAAATTTTCTTTATCACTCTTTCCTCATTCATTATTTCCACATGACCAAACCACCGAAGAATTCCTTTCTTAGTCCTGGTCACAACATCATCTTGCAAACCACACTCTTCTCTAAGAATATTCACTACCCTATATCAAACCGTGAGTGTCATAAGATGCGACTACGGGATACAAATCAGGAGATGGGCAGCAGCGTCCTCTTAATAACGAATAAAAAATAAAAAAACTACGGCTGCTAAACCACTTTCCAAGCGTGGCAACTACGGCAAATATCAAGGCCTATGTTCAGCAGTAAACTGTAATAGACTGTAATGGTCACGTCTGTTTTTATGCCCTCTGTTAATCTATGACTATTGTTTTTTTTTTGTATTGTACATCTTGTTTTGTATGAATCAGTGTTTTAGCGCGGTAGAGCCACGCGGCAGCTAAATTATGGTTTTAGTTCGAATTGGTTGGCTTGATCATGGTAGAACTACGCTCTCACAATATACGTGTTTTGTGTGGTGAGCGTAAAGAACCGGCGAGCCTTTTTACTGAAAACGAAGCATTCCACCTCAGTTATTCGGGGTGTCAATACATCTGTATTTTGATTGTTAATCGAGGATAAATGTAGATGTTCATGGGCCACAGCAACCACTTACCATCAGGTGAATTGTGTGCTTGTTTGTCACACAATTATATAAAAAGGTGTTGTTTTTTGATTTATTTATTAGATTTTTAATATGTTACAAGAGATTATTAAATACTTGTACATACTCAGTCTTTAGTACAAACATGCAAATTTATCAAGATTTCGGATATAAAAACTTGTCTGTCTACGCTATTTGATTTTGACTCATGATATTGAGTTCGTAGCTTCGTGCTTAGTAGCAAAGGGAATAAAAATTCGGTGTTATGGGAGTGCGGGTTCAAATACCACACGGAACAAGTGTTTGTTTGAGCTACAAATAAATGTTCACGATACGCCTTTACAATATATGATAAAATCCTTGTAAGACATTATATAAGAAACCTATAAAAGGTCGTCATCTACCGTAACCATATTATTTTTATGTGAAATTTATTTTTTTACGTTGTAGAGCCACGCTGCAGATATATTGTGGTTGCAGCACGAATGAGTCGGCTCGACCGGGGTAGGACCACGCTCTCACAGAATACCAGCGTAAAATACTACCTTAATGCTGCTGTGTTACGTATGGTGAGTGTAGAGAACCGGAGACCTTTTTACTGGAAACGAGGCATTCCATCTCAGTCTTCAGGGGTAGACAACGCATTTGCATTTTGATTCATAATTGAAGATAAAATGTAGATGTCTACGGACCAAAGCATCCACTTACCATCAGGTGGATTGTGTGCCCGTTTATCTATTCTATAAAAAATTAAGTAATAACTATAATTTAATGAAATAAAGAGAAAACAGGGGAGTGTATTTTTTCATAAATCATTTGCAATAATAAAACACTGGTAAGTTTTTTAGGCGACTCAAAAATAAATTATTTTTTTATTAATTCGACTGTTTGTTCTTTTTTGTATGTACGTTACGCGATATCTTCATCAACTGCGAATCGATTTAAATGATTGTTTTTTATTAAATAGGTATATTTCAGGGTTAATCCAGTGTAAATTTGGAGATTTTACACCTAAGGGTGGTAAAATAAGCATAATATTAATGATTTCTTACATTTACGCGAACACCACCCTTTGAATAAACTTACTTTTTTACGGATTTTACCAAATTTAATTTAAAATTAACAATAAAAAATACGAAGGTACTCCGTGTCCTTCACGTCATCGTACATCGGTACGTCAATTACAGCAGCTTCCCCCTATAACTTTGGGGTGCTGCAAAACTTCCGAAACGTTGGCAATTAAAAATAAGTAAAATTAAACGCTATAAAATCTATAAAAATATAGTTTTATTCCATAAGTATATTTTAAAAATAACAGCTACGTTTAACAGCGAAATTTAAAAGTCATATCAGAAATTTTTCAATGACCGTTGTTGAACACAGGGGTTGAACTTTTTAACGTAACTATTTAGGCGACATTCTAGTTAGTTATTACATTTATCTTGTCATATCCCTTAGTCCACTTAAAAATGTAAAAAAAAAACTTTTAAAAAGTATGACTAAAGAAATAAAAAAAATATTTGTTTTAAATACTGAAATCCGTGCTACTCTACTATATTTTGTTTTAGCACCGCAACGTCATTAAAGTTTTAAAACGAAGATTTGGAAGATGATACTGCTATAGATAGAATGCTCCTATAATTAGCTGAATATCGTAATTGTAAAACAGTTTGTATAGCCTAGACGTTTCATAATCTTTTTACTTTTCCATGTGGATCTTATTTTTAATTATTTCATATATTTTACCGTATAGGAAGTGTATTTGCCATAGTAGTCATTCTCGGTGAACGGGTTACCAACCGCCGTTCTTTAATGTTTTGTGTTGTTATTGTGAAGATGCTGCTGCCAAAATCTTGTTTCATAAGAGGCTTCTCTTGAATTCTCGCTACACCAGTTATTTTTTTCAAATTATTTATATCTATATATGTACTATTTTTGTGCTAAAAGTTTAAATAAATAAATAAATATCTCAAGTTTATCATTTGGAATTGAGATTTGCACAAATTAACTCGTAATTCTTTTAACTATCTGAAATAATGTTTCCTTTAAACGACCGGATGTAGAGAACTTTATTAAAGCTAACCTTGAAACTTTCAGATGTCCGATTGACCGAGTGCCAAATAAAATATTAACTCGTCAGCACTCAGATTTGTTGGACTTTTTTGTTCAGAACTTATGTATTATGAAACTTTGATGACGCATAGATATCGTACACTAGTTTTTTTCGACTTCAGTCCGTAGTTAGTTTTCTGTTTAATATTACATACATGGTAGCTTAATGCTGCTGTGTTTCGTATGGTGAGTGTAGAGAACCGGAGACCCTTTTTACTGGAAACGAGGCTTTCTATCTTAGTCCTCATGAGTGACATTTTAATGATAACATGACATCCACGCATCTGCATTTTGATTTGTAATCGAGGATAGATGTAGATGTCTATGGGCCGCAGCAACCACTTACCATCAGGTGGACTGTGTGCTCGTTTATCACCCTATCTTATAAAAAAGGCTGTATTACTTTCACCCTTATTCTATAAAATTAATATAATTAGATAGAATTTTGATTCTTAGAGGAAAGATGTAGCTGCGTATGGTCCACAGTATACACTTACCATCAGGTGGACTACGTGCTTGCTTGTCGCCTTTGTGTGCTCTTGTGATTATCGCCCATATAGTTTTACATTACCAGACAACTGCGCTTGATTTCATGCATTTATTAGGAAAGAGGTGGCTTGAACGCAGTGAGTAAGCGTTTTACTGCAGTGCTGCGAGTTGAAAATTCGATTTTTTTTATTGAATAAGAAGAAAATTTTTTATGGAATATTTTATAAAAAATATAACAGGGTGACTAACGAGTATTCAGTCCACCTGATACGTTTATCATCGATTAAGAATCAAAACGCAGATGCGTTGTCACCCCTGAGGACTAAGATGGAATGCCTCGTAACTAGTTAAAAAGGGTATCCGGATCTCTACACACACCATACGAAACACAGCAGCATTAAGCTGCTATTTTACGCTGGTATTCTATGAGAGCGTTGTCCATCCCCGGTCGAGCCAACCCATTCGTGTTACAACTGTAATAGAGCTGCAACATGGCTCTACCACGTATGATTCCCGCACTTCCGGAGAAGCATCGTTAATTAAATCTTTTTTTTAATCAAATTTTTGTAACCACTGCTGGGTATGGAATTGTCGAAAATTAATGAAATCGCAAATTTCTTTAGATATTTCCTCTAATCTTGGGTACTAGATGTCTCGTAACTATGTCGTTCCTCAAAGTGTCCGGTCTGGACATTTCACGCCTGCGTACATGGGATGGTTGCCTATCTATATATATTATAATTTAATCATGACTTAAAATAGACAATTTTAACTTAATGTATCTAATGTTGCAAGCATGTATGTTATAAATAAATAAATCTACAGTCGTCTACTACGACCCCCACGGGATGAAATGAGGTTTTGAATTATCTTACACTACACGGTCTTTATATTGTAAAAATATATGATACTGAATGTATTCGCCATCCAAGCGTGGTGAAAATGGTAATTCCTCTCTACAACAGACGGGATACATGTTCAGTCCAGTCTTTTACGGACTGGTGAACTAATCAATAGTAAATTCAAGGTAATAAAGCCTATAAAAAAGTTAAAAAGCGGCCTTCACTTGCACCGCATAGTTCCGCAAGTCCACTAATATAAGTTTGGAATGTTTCTGATGGAAACACAACACATATATTGCTCGAATACCAACAAAGTTGGACGAGTAATGGCCGCCAGAGTCGTCCCTCGCTCCCGGATGTCTTCGGGGACTTTATGTCTGATGAGTGCAGTTGGCCTGTCTGTGTGAAAGCTTGCACGTACTAAACATAAGTGCATAAGCACTATACAGTGGGAATTCTAATAAAGCTGATGTGTTTTAATGCGATGTGAGTGTTTCTAGGTTTTGTTCGTGTCACGATAAAGATCTATTGCTGGTTATTTGTAAGTGTGGTTAATGGTGCTGTAAAATTTTAAGTTCATAAGTGGATCACAGCTTTTACGTTGTTTTTATTACTATTTACTATGAATGTAGTTGGATTTTTTTTTGAAAACTAGATTGATGAAACAGTGATGGCTTATGGATCTGAAACGTGGTCCTTCACTGCTGGCCGTATGAGGACGCTCAAGGTTGCTCAGAGAGCTATTGAGGGGGCTATGCTTGGGGTTTCTCTGCATGATAAACTTAGAAATGAGAATATCCGCAGTAGAACCAGATGACTGACATAGCCCAACGGAATAGTAAGATGAAGTGGCAATTGGTCACGGGGGCGATGGGGAAAAAAGTTTCTGAAGTGGCAGCCTCGTACCGGCAGGCGTAGTGTAGTGCGACCCCCACTAGATAGAGGGAAGACCTGGTATGACATGCAGGAAGTCGATGGATGCAAGTGGCTCAGGACCATGCTTTGTGGCATTCCTTGGGGAGGCCTATCTATAGCAGAAGACTTGTGAAGAACTGTAATGATGATGATGAGGACTCTTTTCCTGACTAGGAGTTTGTCTTAAATAGGTACGTACCCGGTACCGCTTATGCCGCCAAATATGCTTTATTTTAGTCTGAAGTGAATACATATCCAGGATAAATATAGGCTGTGAGGTTTATATCTAGGTCCTCAGTTTGGCAACGCATCTGTATAAAGTTGTCTGAAGGTGTCCGTTGCATGGCCGTTGCCATCGGGTGGGCTGTAGGTTGGTTTGTCTTTTTATAAAAAAAATGAGGACATTGCAACTGTATTTTAATTAGTTTGTAGATGGAGCTACTCTGTAGCTGTTTAGTCCAGAGGGATGGTACAATTATAGGCTGTGCGAAATTTTTGTTGCGTCCCTAATTACGTAATTCCATGGTCTACATGGGTTGCTACGGCCATTGACTTTCGAGTGGACTGTCGGCTACTAGTCACTCAAACATAATATTTTTATAATCATTAATATAATTACGGTTTATCAAAACCGAACGATCACTGCTATTAACCCGTCACAGATATTTGCCAAGCTTGGTAGTCGAGGTGGAAGCTCAGTATCATTATGTTGAGCTGTAAATCAAGAAGAAGGTGTTACCCATTTATTTATAGAATAAGGGTGACTAACGAGCACAGAGTCCACCTGAAGACAAGTAGATGCTGTGGCTCATAGACATCTCCATTTATCCTCGATTAAGAATCAAAATGCAGATACGTTGTCTCCCCTGAGGACTAAAATGGAATGCCTCGTTTCAAGTAAAAAAGGTCTCCGGATCTCTACACACACCATACGAAACACAGCAGTATTAGGCTGCTATTTTACGGTAGTATTCTGTGACAGCGTCGACCTACCCCGGTCAAGCCGACCCATTCGTGCTACAACCATAGTATTGCAGTGGGCTGTATCACATTTAATTCATTTCATTACATTTGCCTCTGTCGTTTCTAACAACATCAGTAACAGTGTCAGTGCAGTGACATAATAATATTTTTTTAATTTTATATTTAGTTCTTTTATTTATTATAAGCCAGTTCTTGCTACAATGCCATCGCGTAACAAAATCCATTCACTAATGCCGGACGTTCCCAAACTATTCCACTCCTGTGCTATACGCATTACAACGACGAAGCGAATCGTTTAGTTCGAATGCGTGGAATGTTGGCAATAAGGTGGCGCAGAGGGTGAAGAAGGTGGAGAGAGTGGCCCGGCGCTTGGTTATCCCACGGTGGATAGAAGATATCTAGTAATTCCACACTCGCACACTCCAGAATGAATACTAGAAAATGCCACGATGTTGCAACAATATTGAGGTCACCAGTACACGGTATAACAAAGAAAAAACGGTGGTGACGTAAAAGGTTCATCCACCCATTTCGGCCCGTGGGTTTCATAAAAGTCGACTCTGGGAAATTCTAGAAAAATCCTTTCGATGGATGCGTTATATCTATATCGTTACGCAACACGTAAAATATGTAGACGTTTGCTACTGCTTTCGTAAATTTGCCCCATCCCTATCAAGGGAAAGATCCATATCCAGGACTTGACCAGGATTGATTTTTACGGGCTAATAATTGAATAATTATAACTTCTAACAAAAAGTAAAAAACGTCTTTAAATTTCTAAAAAAGGCGTTATTTATTTGCAAACTTCAGGGGTGGAATTTATTCTCTAAATTTATATGGGACTACTTTGAAGTATAATCTATTTAAAAAAAAAGAATCAGTAAAATCTGTTTTTCATCTGCAAAGATAGCATATGAAATTCCTTAAAAAAAGAGTGGAAAATAGGGGAAAAAGTCCAATATGAAACTTTTCCCCTATTTTTCATCCTTGGGGCGGATTTTTTCTTTATAATTTAATGGAACCACCCTTGAAGTAAAGCCTATTTAATAAAGAAAGAATTATTAAAATCGGTTCTCAATCTGCGAAGATATCGCGTAAAATACGTACAAAAAGGAACATACACTCGAATTGAGAACCTCCTCCTTTTTGAAGTCGGTTAAAAAGAAGAATATGTCAAACTATTTCGTTGGGACATGAGTTTTAAATCAAGTTTTTCCTTTAACTTCATTCCTTCTTAAAATTTTGCAAAAGTAATAAAACAAAGTAACGAATACTTTGCATAAGACAAGCTGAACCCAAAACCGCAAAACGTCAAAATTCGGCGCACGTTTCGCGTTGATCCTCTCCGTTCCGTTAGTTTAAAAATACAATATAAATCGTAGCGATGGTCGAAATAATATTGAACGCTGCATTAGCATTGGAACTTTGAATGAAACCACTCGGTGTGTTATACCTAAGCTCTTTGGAGGAAGGTCGATCGCAGTGCACATGACTTGCGGTTCGAGTGTGAGCGGAGCGGAATGTAGCGAGGCGCTGAGCGTATCGTAGCGAGAAGATGAGCGGGGCTTTTCTTAGTTTCGCTGTTACAATACATTTTTTTTTATAAAATTTAAGTAACAACCGAACTTGCAGTTCAGCTGAGGGTAAGTGGCTACTGTAATCATTCTCTTTAAGTAAATCCGACCAATCAAATTTGGATAAAGCTGCATTAAGACTTTTTAAATCTGTATTGAGCCAGTCCCAGTTCTAAGTATTGGAAAGGGATGACGTTGACGAAGCTTAGTTATAGTTTCAAGCGCGAGATAATACTCATCAATTTCTACCTGAGAACTTTTTTTACCAACTCTAAAATGCTAAATCGCGACAAAATTTGCGATACCATCCGCACCATCTGGATGCTTGGCGGTCCACCACTGTACGTTTCACTAGGAGTTCTTTTCCTCGTACGACCCCTCTGTGGAATCGTTTACTACTGGCAATTTTTCCGGACCGATACGACTTAGGGACCTTCAAGAAGAAGAAAAAGTAAGCTACTCTTCCTAAAAAGCCGACAACGCACCTCAAAATTCCCCTGGTGTTGCATATGTTAATGGACGGCGGTAGTCACTCACCATTACGTGAGCCGATCGTTTGCCCCCTATTCTATAAAAATATGAATTAACAGTTATAAGATACTCCTCTTTTAACTATAATATTATTGAAGATGAACTGGAATGTTTTAGTTGCAAATCCTTGGCTTAAATTTGAGGGGCTGGGTATGTTGCGATTGCCTACTTATTTGACAACTGTCCTCCGATCTTTTCACAAATACTTTAAAACGGACATCGACTGGCTATGCATACTGGCTGTATACTTAAGATACAATATTTCATTTTTTAAACAATATATTTTAGAACGTAGGTCGTACGCACTTAAGCGTGTTTAATAAAATAGAAAATGCTGACGCTTTTACTATGGCTCCAACCTTAGTTCTTGAAACTATTTTCTATTTCTGCACAAACAGTTCAGCTGTTACTGGTCTTCAACTTGCTGGTAATGCGATATAAATAACAATATTCTAGTACATATGAGGAATAGAGAGGAATTGAGTTATAGACATTTATCGAGCATTATATTTTGTCCGACAAACGTTAAGCAAACACGTCACGATGGAAATATTTTAGCTTACTAAACATATTTCATAAATTGAATGATTTCCCTCTGATAAAAAATTGGTTTGCTGAAGGATAGAATGGAATACCAACTCGGTTAAGTTATTACAAAACTTATTTCAAAGTTTTTGTGTTCAAAATATAATAAATTAATATTGGAAGTTTTCTTTCGTCGTATTATATAATAAATTGTTTTTATCTGTGTATCGTCACAAAAAGGGAAAGTATCTGGACGATCGAGCTTTGCTTAACGTTAGATATTTTTATCAAGGGTAAAACCTATCTAGATTAACAATTAAAGAAGAACGCTATCTAAATACAATATTTCATAAAAATTGTTAAAGTCGTTTCCGAGAAACCATTTTTTTATTAAATTTACGCAATTTTCACACACAAGTACACAAATTATTTATTATTAACATACACATTATGCATTATATATAAAAATTACTCACTTAAAGTTATGCATATAATCTAAGTACAAACCTTTTAAAACAACAGGGTTTGTAATTCGGTAAATTACTTGTGTAAAACTGTCTTAAGTTATTAATAAAGTTCGTAGAGTTAGACCTTTCTCTAAGGTAGTGTTTGTTATTTAAGGAATAAATAATTTCTGGTATTAATGCCGTAGCACTTTATGGGCAGCATGTCGTAAACCGAAATAGAGCAAGCTATCAAACTGTTTTATATACGGCTATGTTTTTGGTAACACGTTTATCAACATTAAATATAACCTATGTAGCATATAACGTTTTAGGAAAACCTGAGATGCATTTTAAGGAGAGAGTAGATGACTTGGGAAAATTATTTGAAATTAAAATTCACACTGCGACCATGCAGGCTAAATACCTAAATGCATATAATCGATGTGGTTTCGTTTCGCATTCAGTTTACAACAATGGGATTTATTGTAAAATTACGTGCATTGTCCACTAAACGTATGCGTTTGGTCGCATCACTTGTTGCGCGCCAAAACGGCGCGTGGCAAAATGGCGGCGTGCGTGAATTTTTTTTAATGGCGTCTTTACGCGCGTACCGTGATTTTGGCCGTTCTCCTGCGTGACGCAGACGACCCAGTTAGGTACGCCAACCGGTGCCACGGCCAACAGACGGGTATCCCCGATGAACCAGCGCCAATATCTATAAAATAAATTGGACCGGAACGAAATATAAACGCAAAAAAGTGTAATAATGAAGGACTCGTCAGCGCTGTCGGAATTGCCGCCAAAATTTTCAGGGTGAACGCACTCCAGCGTTTTGGCAATGCTCATCTGTTGGAAGTTATCTTAATAATGTGTGATTTGATAAAGGAAACTAGTTTTATATTAAATCGATTATTTGTTTGTAAACAAACTGTTGCTTCCAGCGATTATCAAATTAATATTCATTTAGTTGTAATTTTTTATTTAATAAAACAAGTGACAAATGAACTTTCAGTCCAGTTGGACTGCAGTTTCCTACTATCACTAATATGTGGCTACTGCAGTCCACGGACACCGAAAGTCAACTTTAAACAAAGAAGTCTATAGTTGTGAAGGACCTCTGAGGACTTACATGGAATGCCTCAGAGTCTGTAATTTATACCAGCTCTCTCTATACTTTAGACCGGGACCAGCACTGCCATTTGGTATTTGTTCGTCTGAAATAGGTAGGTAGGCCAGTCACGGACTCCTTGGTAAAAACGGAGTCTTACCAACTTTAGTCTAGTTTTTTATAGAGATTTAAAAAGATAAACTACCGAATAGGAAGCGCCGCTTAATTTGATTTTGTTTATAGATATAACAAAATACTTATTGACTTCTGTTTTGTCTGTTTCTTCATTTTTATGAATTTTATCAATAGAAAAGGTGCTGGTCAACTCTCTTACGAAACTCAGCAGCATTATGCTGCTATTCCGGGCTGGAAATCTATGCGAACGTGGCCTTTCTTCGGTCGAGTCGATACATTGATTTTACTATATCTGCCATCAGAAATAAGACCCCTAGGCAGAAAACGTGATAGTAGAACCGAGTATAATCTCTTATGTATGAAAATTCTACAAGTAATCTTTACTGCAAACTGCAATTTATCTTGTAAAATAGGACGAAACAAATGTTGATATTGTTGCTTACACAAAAGTGTTGTCTAATTGTGTGGTGCAAGAAGAGCCCGATTTCGCCTTTTACCTTAAAAAATTCCATAACATTTGAACAATAATTTAAAGAGAAAGTAAGGATGTTGTCGTTTACATTATTCAACTGCTGACACGTTTACATTTACAATGTAATATCGCAATCTAAAATATTTATCAGTCATATAAAATCATGACATACAACTGTTACTGAACGTAATCAAAATGAAAATACGCGCGTTTGCAGTGATATCATCGTAGTAACTTCCTAGTAGATTGTTCCAATCCAGCGACTCTGCCAACAGTCTCACTATTCAGCATTTGTTGTTCTTATATATGCTAAATATTCTCACCTTATCGCTGCCTTACTGTGATAGTTTAACGACATCATTTTTATATTTTACTTTCTGTACGTGGACTGTGTGCTCGTTTGTCACCCTATCCTATAAAAAAACACGCAAGCGGCGTTGACACACACACACACACACACACACACACACACACACACACACACACACACACACACACACACACACACACACACACACACACACACACAAGATCGTCATAATCGTGTCAAATGCACGTCTATAGTCTCTGCCTACTACACTGGCTGATGAGCGTGAGAGTTTATATTATGTTATGTATTTTCCTTGCTTATTTTGATTTATATCTACTCTGTGGTTAAATTCTTTCGACTAAGTAATATTGGAACTATTATAATTATTCATCAACATCACAAGTAAGTCTCCCTCAAGGAATGACACTAAGCACTATGTCATCTTAAAAATGTATAAAGTATGGTTCATTATTTTTAATAATTTTATAATTTAAAAAGAAGAAGAAGAAAGAAGATAGATGTAGGTTGTAGTTAAAGATCGTGTTTTGTTGCATTCCTTAAGGGAGCACAAGAATTGTGAGGCACTGTAACTTTGAGTGTTAAACCAATGAATACTCAAAGCGCTGTAATGATGACGGTGATTTTTTTTTATAAAAATCTGATGAGAATGTTATCGTGTGATAACTAACGATAATATAAAAAATTGTTGGACTGGTAAATTAAACATATAAAATAAATAGTAGACAGGCTAGTAAAACGCCACGTGTGCTAAGGTCCTGCCAAATAAGCACCCCAGGGAACTTTGGCAGAGGGCAACCGCGTCTGCGATGGCAGCCAACTCAATGTTTTGACTGGATCTTTGTTTATACTCAGGGGAAACGTTGCCGTGTGTAAGTGTGTAACGGTAATGTTACAACGACTAATCATCTCTACGCGTGCGTTTACTCTGTAATTTTCATTTAGAATTTTTATGTTTACATGTTAAACATCAGTCTGTTGTAGACCTTGGATCAGTTTATGGAGGCGCTTATATTTTTTTTATAGAATGGGGGTTACAAATGAGCACACGGAGCATCCAATAGTAAGTGGATACTGTGTGTGAAGTCTACATCCTTGATTAGGAATCAAAATACAATTGCGTTGTCACTCCTGGGGACTAATATGGAGTGCCTCGTTTCTGGTGAATATATCCCCGGTTCTCAACACTCATCATACGAAACGCAACAGCATTATGCTGCTATTTCACGCTGGTGTTCTGTGAGAGCGTAGTGCTTCCCCGGTCCAGCCGACTCATTCGTGCTGCAACCATAATATAGCTACAGTATGGCTTTACCACGTTTGTGAAATTATGGGTAACGCTATTGTTTTTTTTTATTATTACAAGCCAGTGCTCAACTTCTATCCCACCTGATGGTATAATAATAATGTCCTCCAGACCGAATTTCGAGCACGGCGGCCAGCCTCAACGGAGACTAGCCATCGGCGCAGGACAGGATTATTGTGCCCAAGTGTATGCGCAAGCACAGGTGCACTCTCTATTCCTTCACTCTCATAATACGATGGGACGGTAAACCGACACAACTGGAGAAGATCAGGCGCAGGACCAACGGCTTTACGTGCTTTCCGACGGGGGTGAGACACCGCCAACTTATGTATTCTTGTCTTTTGCACCAGTTTCAAAATTTGAAATTATTTTTTCTTATTATTTATTCGAAATCGGCTTTTAATTTTTAATATTAAAAGTAGTTTTTTTTATACGTGCCAGTTGTCAATCTTATAAGGGCCAAAATTTTGACGTAAAAAAATAAATTAAATACAACTTTGCTTTATTATACGATAAATTTATTTAATTTTCAGTTATTGGGCCGTGAGAAAATCCGTATCCTAGAGTAGAAGTGCTAGAGCTCCAGGAACTAATTAGTATTGCTTTTGTATACTCGTACCTACGCGGCGTCGGCCATCTTAACGCAGACTGTAAAGGAAACAGGTTGACGATATCTATAATAGTTAAGTTATAATATGCGTATTCCTAATCATTACTTTTGCATTGTAATAAGACAATGTCTGCTCGCCCTACACAAATGTTCCTTTCATTTTAATACACTCCCTTTCAATTAATAGTTAAAGTAAAATATTCTTTGAATTTTAGTTTTTAAGTTATCTACTGTTAGTGGTTGATAAAGATTGTTTGCAAATTGTGTTTTTATTTCACTTAAAAATATTTTTGCGGGGTTCAACTAAAATGTTGTTTATAAAAGAATTCAAGAGAATTTTGAGCTTGTTATTAAAAATTAGTTTTATGTAAAGTTGGTTTACGAAAGATAGTTTAACGTGACAACGTCCTAACAAAACATTGATGAAATGATTGCATACTTTTATGTATAAAATTGAATCATTTTTATTGAATTATCACTCATTATCAATCATCAATTTTGTATGGATACAAAGAAAGAGTGAAATGAAATCTACATTTTACTTAAGCCGATCGTGACTTTCGCTCGCTCGTGCAGCGCTCTCGCCTCGATCGTAACGTTACATTTAGCGTAACGTTACAATTAGTAATCCTTTTTCGTGCGTGTAGCCGGCGTTCATCGATTTGTTAGACGTTGTCACGTTAAAAGGCTTATTAAATCACAAAATTTAAAAACTGCGTACAGTCTATAGACAAATATATATATATATATATATCATATGTCACAACTCGTTTAGGCTTCAGTGCGTGCCAAAAAATGAACATACATAACATAAATCTAAATAACGTTACCCTCTTTCTGGAACAGTCAAGTAAAAATATAAAAGTGTGTTAAATATCTTTCAGGAAACTTAAATATTGCTGCTTGCTTGTATTGGCATCTTCTTTTATCATTGTCTGTTCTTCGAACTATACGACTGTTTCCTTGCCATTTTAACTTATTGATCTGCTAAGTTACATGCAATTTATCCTTGTTTTTACAGAGATTATCCTTGATACGGATTTTTCATCCCACGTTGAGTGATTTTGAGATACCTCATTCAACCAGCAGTGAAGGACCACGTTTCGGTCCCGTAAGTCATAATTGGAAGCACGCACTCGTAGTCCACTTTCATTTTAAGGTTCTGTGAAATATCGATCAAATATATTTATCGCTCATGAAATAGATAAGTCCTCGCATCCGCATTTTGAGTCTTAATTGAGGATAAATGTAGATGTTACCATCAGGTAGACTGTGTGCTCATTTGTTTCCCTTATTCTACAAAAAAAAAAAAAAAAACTCCCAAAACGCAGCCCAGCCAAATTGAATTTGCTGGTTGACCTCATGGTCGTTATTGGATTTACCTAAGTAGATATTTTGAGGTACGCATACTCCTCTTCAAGTTTAGTGATTCAAATTAATACCGGTGTAGGTGTAACATGGATGTTAGACATTTGTCTTGTCCGTGTACATCTTAAGACCTGCCCGTTGAGAAACACTACTGAGGTCATTGAGTACTCTACTTTACATTGCTTATTTAAGGCCCTTAAGGGATAGCCAACATATCTTTATAGTAATATTCTAGTGTAATATTTTCATTATTGTCAACACAGCCTATGTCAATACTACTGCTGAATACATATCGGCCTCCTACAAGAAACGCCACAAAGCACTTTTCTTAGCCACCTGCATTTATCAACTTCCTGAATCTACTACCTCGTTCCAATTGATCAGTAAGTTGCAGTGGTAACACTAACCCACTAGCCAGCTATGTAGCTCAAAGAACTGACAACCTATGAGGAAGAAAGTATCTCGAGTGACAGCCTGGCATAGGTAAGAGAAGTGTATGGCGGTTCCCAGTTAGTAAGTGACAGCCTGGTAATAGTTGCAGGTAGCCCACATACCAGTATAAATATTTAGTCATGCCATCATTCAGGTATATGTGACTGTTTGTCACTCCTACTTCTATAAAAGTTCGTTATGAGCTTTTACTGTATACTGTACTTAATAAATAAATATCTCCGACATGTTTTATTGACCAGGAATTCTTTTACGAATAACTTTTTAGCGATGGATTGCTGACAGAATCTTAAATTCAGTTCAGCTTATAGGTCAGGTCTTCACATCCTCATAAAATAAGAGGTCAGTTGAATATTCACTTCTAAGCCTAAGTAAACAAACAATCGCGAATTCCAGCCCGCGGCCCGCCCGCTTGTCCTGCAGTAAATCACATCGACACATTTGCATATATTATGTTATGATTCAAGCGGTATAACAATACAGTATTTGCCCGACGTGTACGTGATGAATACTCGATTGGTTCGTGTTTTTTCGAACATGACACACGTCAATGTGAGATTTATAAAGAAAGATAGAACTTCGACACAACTAAAAGCGTCAATCAAAGACTACAATATTATATACTGAAGGCGTGAATGTTACGCCTTACCCAGAATGGAAGTTGGTTTCTGGTATAAATAATTTGTTAAAAACAAAGAGCTTTCAAGTATATTATTTTCTTTTATACTTTCTTTTGTTTATTTTGTTGTAAAATACAGTATCAATTTATTCAATATTATACAAATAATAAACTATTTTCATTTTATGCAGTATTAACGTATTTTATAAAATAGAACGGAATAAATAACGTACATAATTATGATGCTAATGGAAAAACTACGAAAGTATTTTACACAATTTAGTAGAAATAAAAACTTTTTTAATCAATACAGATTATAAGCGATACTTATTGAAAGTCACTGTTATGTTTAACTTACCACTGGTTCGTAAAATACCTCTGTCCTGGGAAAACCCAGTAAGAAACCCAGCGGAACAAAGTAGTAATAGCTTGGTAGCTATCACCACATTCCCAGGGCTTATTATAATCTACATTATAGTACACTGGTTTTACGTTAACAATTTACTTTTAAGCGGTAGTAAAACGAAATGTAATAAGTTCACCACACCTAAACTTTAGCAGGTGAACTGTGAAAGTGCGCTTTTAAACGAGGAGGAGCTTAGTCTTGTTGAATCCACTGTTTTTGGCGGAATTATAGTTGACGCGAAGCTTCAATGGGGCCCTCATATATCCAAACTAGCGAGTAAACTTAGTTCAGCTAGATATGCTGTAAAAAGATTAGAGGCCTTACATGTGTTGTACAAGCTAGTTTAGTTTATTTTAGTTATACCATAGCAAAATGTCACATGAAATCTTGCTATGGGGTAAAGAGACTGACATTGAAACTATCTTTGATTTGCAGAAGAAAGCCATAAGAACAATTTAGGTCTTAGATCCAAAGGAATCCTTTATAGAAAAAGTTAAAGAAATAAATAAATTAACTTTGACTTCTCAGTATATTTACGTAAATTTAATGGATATACACAAAAACAAAAATAGGTTTATTAAAAATAGTAATGTACATTCTGTAAATACTAGGAACAAGCACAAGTTAGTTATACTAGCAGGCATTTAGCATTAGCATTTAGTTGCCTGTCTTATAGCTTCTCACGAACTGTGAGGCATTCCATCTTATTCCTCACAGGACTAAACATTTGGGGGTTTGGTGGTGGGATATAATAGAATCTAACTATTTCGTTTTTAGATGTAATCACACGTATTTAGGTAGGAGGACTCTTTTATATTTTTAAGCTATGTGTTATACGCATAACTATCTTTGGCTATGTCGATACTTACCACCAAACAATTGGTTATTATATAAAAAAATCTGTTTTAAAGTATCCTGTAATTTGATTGTATGATTTGTCGGTCGGTAAGAGTGTAATGATTTCTTGTATTTACGCGAACACTACAAATTGAATAAAAATACTTTCACGCATCCCTCGGACCTATGGAGTCCACAGTGACCGGGGAAAATACCCAAAACTTTGGAAATTAAAAAATAATTACAACTAAACGCGATAAATCCTTTTAAAGTAGATTTATTCGACGTTAAGAGTATTTTAATAATCTCGGTCGCAGTGATTTTTCGTTGCTTTCTATAACCGCCTAATAAATAATAATGTCATGACAAGATATGAAACAATCATATGTGATATAGTCACGCTGCAGCTATATTATGGTTGCAGCATGAATGTGTCGGCACGACCGCAGAAGGATCACGCTCTCACAGAATCATCATCATCATCATTACAGCCCTTTACAAGTCCACTGCTGAACATAGGCCTCCCCCAAGGTATGCCACAAAGCACGGTCCTGAGCCACCTGCATCCATCGACTTTCTGCATGTCTTACCAGGTCGTCACTCCGTCTAGTGGGGGGTCGCCCTACACTTGGTCTACCGGTACGAGGCTGCCACTCGAGACTCACAGAATACTAGCGTAAAATAGCAGCTTAAGAGGAAACCTTCAAAATGAATCGTAGTTTTAGTTTTTAGCGTCACTTATCCCTTTGTGGGTAAAGCTCACGGACGACTGAGGTATTGGCAAAATGAAAGTGATGCAATGACTTCGCAAATGACGAGAAAGATATACCTACCGAGCACGTGCTCGGAAAAAACTAAGAAAGCGCCAAACATTTTTTAAAATAAAACTTTGTTATGGTTAAATGGTTTATGAGAACTTAGATATGATTATTTAATATGCTTTAAAAACCCATGAACTTATTCGTAAAAATATTGTAGTATCATGGAGAAATGTAACTATGTAGTTAGAGCCCACTTTGCAAATTTTTTCTATCAAGAAAATTACATGTTATCGTGTTTTCCTTTTATGAAATTCAAGATCATATAGTCAAAAATTCATATACCGAAATTTTTTTTCGTAATCTATAAAACTTAAAAATATATAGAAAACAGCATAATATTAAAAACTACCAAATTTTCGAGGTATCACCTTAATGCTGCTGTGTTTCGTATGGTGAGTATAGAGAACTGGAGACAACAACACATCCACACTTTTATTCTTCTATTATATGAGGAAATATATAGTTTAGATTGTCTATAAGGTACAATATCCACTTACTATTGGGTGGGTTCTGTTATAGTTTGTTATCAATACTAATAAAAAGCATGACCTACAAAACTGCTCTTTTCACTGATTAACTTATCTTAATTTATACCGAAAAAGCGCAATTAATATACTGATGCTATTTGCATAAGAAAATAACAAAAAAAATAGTGTCCTTCGAGTAAGCAAGCCCAGTGGGCGCCATGCACATAAACGGTGCTGGGAAAAACAGTATGGCGTCAAGTAATACGTCGTATTGTGTGCCTAATATAATATTAAGACTGACTTCCTCCTTGAGGTTAAATACTCAAGCGTTGCTTCGAGTGAAAACCAATACATTAGTCAGAGGACATTATCATTCTTTATTCTATAAGTGATTTGTAGTACGTAGGAAATTATGTGGTTAATAAATAAAACACCGTCAATTAATACACATTTTGATTATTTTACAGTAACAATCGTAGCACGAGTTTCTCTCGATCCATCGACAATAATTTTATAAAGCTATCATACCACATTCGATTCTGAATTGTGGTCAAAATTTCAAAGATTCCTCAGTGCTGGTTTACATAATGCTTTCTTATATTTACGCGAACACTACACATTGATTAAAACTACTTTCACGGATTTTATTAGATTATAAATAATCATATATAATAAATATCAAGGATGATACGTGAGGCTATTGATATTAAAAAAAACATCCTAATTTCAATAGAGAATGAGGCTGGGTACTACCACCTGCTTGGGATCTTATAATTAAGAAAATTAAAACTAAACCCAAGCATACCACTGCAAGACTTCAAAACAAAGTTAGTTCATTCTGCGTAGATCGGACCAAAGACAATAATTAAAAAGCTGAAGGTATTCCGGGTTAACTTTGACATCGGGACGTCTGTCACCTCAGTTTCCCGTGACCATGGGTGCTGGAAAGCACCCGAAACGTCGGGTATTAAAAATAAAATAAATAAACGCGATAAAATCCGTAAAAGTAGTTTTAAATTTTAATCAAGGTCCCTCAGATCAATTCCGACTTCTAAATAGCGTGGGAGTTTTTCTACCGTGCAGGACATGTCACAGTGTGTACAAATGTGTGTGTGTAAAAAAAGTGGGTGTACAAACTTGAAGGCACTTGCTTATTTTTATTCAAACTGAGTTAAGAGGTGGCTTTTATTTAGAATGCATTTTTATGTATTACATAATATCTTCACCAATGAGAATATTCACGAGTTTTTTTTAAACGGGCGGCTTTCCTCTTAGTAACGAGTTGAAATATTTGACAGACTAATTTCATAGCGGTGGAAGTTCATTTGTTAGATAAGTGTAGAGTAAGAGATAAAGTAAACTACGAATTTTCATAAAAGGAGAATAATAAACAATGTTAAAATAAAAAATAAATAAAGAATACTGCACCGATTCATAGTTTTTATAATATGTATATACACACTATGTAAAGCGCATCTTTTCAGTGGTGATCATACTGTCTGACCACCTGCGCCGCAAAAAGGTACGCCGGTAAAGCCACGCTGTAGTTATAGTATAAAACCCATTCGTGCTACGAATGGGTCAGCTCGGCCTGGGCAGGACCACGCTCTCACAGAATACCAGCGTTAAATAGCAGCGTAATGCTTCTTATGGTGAGTGAGACACTTTTTACTGGAATCGAGGCATTCTATCTTAGTCCTCATGGGTGACAACGCATTTGAATTTTGATTCTTAATTGAGGATAAATGTGGATGTCTATGGACCACAGTATCCATTTACCATCAGGTAGACTGTGACTAGGTTTGTTTGTAACCCAAGTGGTAATAAAAATTTACTAGCAATACCCCTATGTAACGCTTGTACGATCGGAAGATAAAACGCAAAGTCACAAACATGGCAATCTATCATAACCGAAATACTCGAAAATATAATGTATTTTCGCACAAATATTGCTCCCAGCTGGGATGTAAACCAACGACAGTAGATGCCAAAGCTCAATAATAGATTTTTTTGAATACGATAAGTTTTGGTATAGTTATATCTGGCCAGAATAAATTTTCAGTGATATGCTATTTAATTATCAATTGTGATGAGACATTTGGTTAGGCTGCAAACTGTAAATGATGATTTTAATGTTAAGTCCTTACGCCATTTTAACTTTTTGCCACGCTGCACCTATATTATGGTAATAGCGCGAATGGGTCTGCTCGACCGGGGAAGGATCACGTCCTCACAGAATACCGGAGTAAAATAGCAGCTTAATACTGCTGTGTTTTGTGTGGTGAGTGTAGGGATCCGGAGGCTTTTTTTACTGGACGCGAGGCATTCCATCTTAGTCCTCAGGGGTGACAACGCATTTGCGTTTTGATTTTTAATCGAGGATAAATGTAGATGTCTATGGGCCACAACATCCACGTACCATCGGGTGGACTGTGTGCCCGTTAGTCACCCTTATTCTATAAAAAAAACAGTACGCTAAATTGAAGAACTTATATTTACGGTGCAATGACTATTATCAGATTAAAAACACATATTAATATAAAAAGCGCACTTTGAACTATGAATAACACATTATTTTAATTATATATAACTGGCGACGCTCTAGTCGCAGTGGTACGTGGAAATTTTGATATAAATAGCTATCAAACAAATACTATTCCCTGACCGTGAGTTTTCTATCGTATTCTTTAAAGAATTCATATCGAGTTCGAGTGATTTTGTATGACAAAACATAGTTCCGTTTACATCCGTTAGGAGCGCTGTTTATATTACGAAAACTTTAGTGTCAAAACATTCTGTTAAGGGCAGCATATAAAATGACAGCTTTTAAACGTCCAAGAGCTTTACATAAAAGTAACCATATTATTTTCTTTTAAAGTATAAATGGAAGTGGGGTAGTGATGTCTTTTATTTATGGTAGAAATTAGTTTTTTCTTCGCAAATGTTATTTTTTTCCTCACGATGTTTTTCTTTACGGTCTTTTCCATGCTAAATCAATATTAAAACAGAAATTAACCATTTCAGTAATGCCGGAGCCAGAGTATCCAAGGTATTCAGTAAACACTGGTCGCTTTATGGTTAATGTAAATTATAAAAGATATCAGACCACAATTTTTTTTAATCTATAGACGTTCTAATATAAAGTTAATGCTAAGAATATGTATACACAAGATTTCTTGACTTTACGCAGAAAGATTTTGATCACAAATTTAAAACGGACGCAAAATATGCTTACGATACATTTTAATACTTTCTACTTCTACCAAAACGAACGTATTAGGTATTCCACTATTGGCAAATTAAGACGCAGTCCGAAAAAAAATATAAACACGTTCGTGAGTTTAAGGGATGAGTTTTCTGTCATCAAATAAATTCATTATTATGATAAAATATAACATACACAAATTAAAGTCTACATTTGTATAATATAATCTAATAGTTCTCATTTAAATTCAGTTAGGTTATAATTTATTCGATGAATAACTTGTTGCAAAAATCTGCACATAAAGAACTATAATGACGATATTTTTTAAAGTAACAAGACCCAAGTTTGGTTTTTAGATTAGACCGATTTATAGATACAAACAGTACCGGGACATGATGTTGCTAACATAGGAAAATTAATATCTTGTTTGAAGGATAACAGGAAAGTAGTACGCTCGTGGATAAGGGTCATCCTTTGTAAGCTTTTTCTTTGTATAACCCAGTAATATGAAGAGTGCATGTGACTTGATAATGCTGATTTCTCTAAGATAATTATTCTGATGTAAATTTTTAAAAGTGTTTTGCATTAAATTTATAGTGGTATATTTCTTGCTTCATATTGTAAAAAAATAAACACACAAGTGATTTTTAATTTAGAGTCATAATATCTTAATATGTGTTTCGTTGTAGCTTTAATATTAAAAGAGTATTTATTGGCATTAAATTCAGTTAAATTATTAAAATTTAAAAAAATGTAGTTTTAAATTTAGAACTATAGAAGTATTTCAAATAAATAAAAAAAATTTGAAATTCAAAAATAATTTTTGCGAAATGGCGCGGCTCCACGTTGGGTGCCAGTATAGTAAAGGTGTTAGTAATGTCGTTAAAGCTCGTTTGATTGCTTGAATGTTCACAGGACGAGTTCCATCCGTTCATAGAGGCCCTGATGCCTTTTGTAAAGTCCTTTTCGTATACGTGGTTCAATTTACAAGCGGCAAAAAGGAAATACTATAAGAAACACGAAAAACGGATGAGTCTCGAGGAGGAGCGGCATACAAAATATGAGTTACAGGTAAAGTTATGTCTATATTATCTTTTCGTCATCAGCCTTTAAAAATCCATTGCGGGGCATGGTCCTCTTCCGTTGATAGAGGGATTTCCCTTAATAGCAACGCTTGGCAGGCAAATTGACGATCGTCTTGCACCTTTTATTCTTCCGCCCGTCTTTGATCCGGATATTTTACGTCTGTGTTTAAAAGTTACTGTGTAAAGCAATGTAAGAATATCTATTTCCCCATATCATCCCGAAGCTGTGGTAAGAGGCAACAGAGGGAACCATATCAGAGAATAGGCAGCGGCTTCTTTCTAATAACTCTTGCCAAGCGTGGCAACTATGTGACAGATATGACCCCTATGAGGCCATCTATGGGGGAGGCCTATGTTCAGCAGTGGACTTTAATATACCATCAGATTTTTCTTGTATTCCTCATAATCGCTTATTACGACACCCACGAAACAAAAGACAGTAACTTGACTGGCCTGTTGGTCTAGTGGTTAGTGACCCTGACTGCTATGCCGGAGGTCGTGAGTTCGATTCCCACCCAGGACAAATGTTTGTGTGATGAGCACGATCGTTTGTTCTGTGTCTGGGTGTAATTTATCTATAATATTTATGTATTTAGAAATATATAAGTATGTTTATCAGTTGTCTAGTACCCATAACACAAGCTCTGCTTAGCTTGGGACTAGATGGCGTTGTGTGTAAAAAAAAGACAGTAGTTTGGTACTCTTACGCCGCCACAACATGGCCGAAATTAATAATTACTTACTATGAGTATCATATCCGTGGAGCGTATACTGGCGATATGAGAATGTCCACTTTCCCATATCTTCCCGTGGATTTAAGAGTACGAGAGCGTAAGAGGCGCCAGAGGGATGTGGAAGCAGCATCTTTCTGATATCAGTTCAAAATAATTAAGAACTGGGTTGCTAATTCACCTGCTGCTAGCGTGACTACCGGATGGACGGAAGAGTGTCATAAAAGGTGAAAGCTTATGTCCTCTGTAAATACTGGAATTTTCGTCTTGTTCACATCCGGTGAAATAACCAAACATAAGCAGGGAAGCAGTGCAAATAGAGCGTCTGGTACTCCAATTGTCAAACGTGGCGTTTTACGTCGACGTCACACAGCAGTCTCTTGACGGACTAAAAAGGAGAGAATAAAGAACCATGCCGACCCATTCGTGCTGTAGCACGAAACGCTCTCACAGAATACCAGCGTTAAATAGTAGCTAAACGCTGCTGTGTTTCGTATGGTGAGTGTAGAGAACCAGCGATCTTATTTACTGGAAACGAGACATTCCATCTTAATCCTCACGAGTGCATCACGCATTTTGATTCGTAATCGAGGCTAGATTTAGATGCTTATGAGCCACTTACCATCAGGTGGAATGTGTGCTCGTTTGTCACCCTATACTATAAAAATGTAATTATAATCTAAGGTCAAAATGCTGGTCGCTGAGGAAGCTCAAATTCGCTCAGTGAGTGATGGAGAGGGCTATGCTCTGAGCTCTATTTCTCTGCACGAAAAGCTTCGTAATGAGGATATCTGCAGAAAACCCGGATTATCTGACAAAATACATAGAATCAGTGAACTGAAGTTGCAATGGATGGCTATATAGTTCGAGGAACCAAAAACGATATGTAAGAAAGGTTCTCGAGTGCCAACCTCGTACCGGTAAGCGACGTGCATGGCGGTCTCCCACTAGATGGAGTGATGACTTGGTAAGAGATGCAGGAAGATCGATGAAAGCTGTTTGCTAAGAAACGTGCTTCCTAGCATTAATGGAAGAGGCATTTGTTCAGCTGTGGACTTATGATGGGCTGTAATGATGATGATAATGTTTTGTTTTATAGCCAGAAATACACAATTTCTGAATATAGTATTGAGGGTAAAGGATTCAGTGATAGTTGAAGTATATGATTATAAAGCGATGTTCTATACAATGTTGATGTTCTATGCCAACGTGTAGTTTGTTATGGTAGGATCAACTCGACTGGGGAAGGAATGTGCTTACACAAAATACTAAAGTGAAAGAGCAGTGTAATGTTGCTTTGTTACGTGTGGTAAATGATGAGAACTGGTGACCATTTAACTGGAATAAGACATTATTTATACGTGGTAGAGCCATGCTACAGTTATATTAGTAGTATAGTTGTAGCACGAATGGGTCGGCTCGACCGGGGAAGGACCACGCTCTCACAGAATACTTGCGTGAAATAGTAGCTTAATGCTGCTGTATTTCGTATGGTGAGTGTAGAGAACCGGAGACCCTTTTTACTGGAAACGAGGCATTCCATATTAGTTCTCACGGGTGACAACGCATCTGCATTTTGATTCGTAATCGAGGATAGATGTAGATGTCTATGGGCCACAGTAACCACTTACCATCAGGTGGACTGTGTGCTCGATTGTCACCCTATCCTATAAAAAAAAATTCTGTAATAGTTAGGTGGTGTCAATAAGAGACCCGTGTTTTATTCTATATTTTTGATGAGACTATCTCTACTAAATATAAATGTCGTGTGGGCTATTAAATTACAATTGTTCTAATCTTAGAGTAGACAACGCAACTGTATTTTTTTTAAATCGGGGATAGATTTAAGTATCTAAGGGCCTTAAATCTATCCCCGATTATCTAACCGTTGCTCGTTTGTCAACCTTATTTCTATAAAAAATAAGTTGTTTTCACCGTTTTGCTATTGAACGCTAATCTTAGGTAAATAATTTACTTATATTTATCTCGTAAAAACATGTAAAAAAGTTACCGTGCGTAAAAGCGTTAAGAGGACATCGTAACCGATAAATAATATAGTTCCTTTTAAATTTTCAGAACGAAAAAGCTGAAGTTAAACAAAAATGGGCCTCACGATTACTAGGAAAACTAAGAAAAGATATAACACAGGACTGCCGGGAAGATTTCGTCCTGAGTATAACTGGGAAGAGGCCGGCAGTATGCGTCTTATCCAATCCAGACCAGAAGGGGAAAATGAGGAGAATAGACTGTTTGAGGCAGGCGGATAAGGTAATACGTGTTCTACTAATTTAATTAAGGCAAAGTTATGTTTCTTTTGGTTCAATGTTCAGTTCTTCCTTAGTATATGTATGTATATAAAAATATAGATCTAAGACTAAGAAATGACAAAGGGAAACGGAAACAGGAGGTGGGCAGCAGCATCTTCTTGATAAAAACTCAAAATTATAAAAGGCTGCGCTTGCCAACTCGTGGCAACTATGGCAAAATCCCCCCTATGAAAAAATGAGGGGGAGGCCTATGTTCACCACTGAATTTTTACGGCCTGTAATGGATGGATGTTCTTTTTTAACTTTTATGGCTGATATTTATGGCCAATTAAAACCAAAAATGTCAACTCCAGCTGTATTATGCTTGCAGCATAAATAAAGCGGCCTGTCTGGGAATTGACCGTGGTTATATAAAATATCTGCGTTAATAACTGCGTAAGACTGTTGTAGGGTGTGTGAGTGACGGATACCCTTTTTAATGGTAATGAGGTATTCTAATTTAGTTACGACTTTTTACGGTTAAAACGAGTTAGCGTTATGATTTTTTTATTGAAGGTGTAGGTGTCAATGGGTCATAATATTCACCTTATATCAGGTGGACTGTGTGCTCACTTGTTATCCTTTTTTGTAAAAAGCTAAGAAGTATAGTTAATTTGATGTTTTCATTCCATAGCATGCGAATAAAATAATATAGTAAAAATGCGGTCCTTTAGAAGTTTGTTAGGTGTGATTGAATATTAGTTGAGATTGAATTGTGTGATAAGAGAAAAGTGTGGTTTGTAAAAAGTTATAGATTTTAGCGTAGTATAGCCTACTACAGCAACATTACGGCTAAAACACGAATGCGTCGACTTGATCGAGGAAGAATTATGCACTCACAGAATACTAGCGTAAAATAGCAGCTTCATGTTGCTGTCTTTCGTACGGTATTTGTGACTGTAGAGTACCAAGAACTCTTTTTACTGGAAGCGAGGTATTCATCTTAGTCCTCAAGGGTGACAGCACATCCTCACTTTGATTCTCATTGGAGGATAGATGTAGATTTCAATGGGATGCAGCATACACTTCACATCAGGAGGATTGTGTGCATATCAAGCCAATTGTGTGTCGTCCTCAATCTGTAAAAAAATGTTGTGACCTAAGAAATTTGTTGGTGTGTTGAATTTTGGTGGCAAAGGTATGCTGTAGATGTGAGTAGCAAAGTCGGCAAAGGGAACCCTTGACGAAGTTAGACGAATATGTTGAAGGTGGGCCAAATTATACCTAATAGTGTTAATTGAGTTGAATGTATGCGTAGATGTATGGTTGTGTTGGAAGCGAAAGAAGTGTGTCAAGATTGTGACAATTGAAAGTCCGTAGTCTCCGCCTATCCCTTTGAGGGACAGGCATGAGAGTTTTTATATTGTTATTTATGTATATATCTAAGTTTTCATGTATTTTGTAGTTGAATAAATCTACAATTTGAGCATCGAAACTATTGTCATATATAATATTTTACGTTCTCTAATACAGTTCATGGCCAAAATATATCGTGAAATACATCAAAATATTTTACTATCGCAGTGGCTCGCAATGTTTCCCCGGGGAACTAGCTGAATATTCCGAAAGCGTAGTTCGCAATGACCTTGTGCTGTCCGGGGGTAGAGTTTCTGTTATGAACAAATGACTTTTGCATATTAGTTACGTAGTTTTCTCAATGTTGTAAACAGGGAAAACTTTTAACAATAATGTATTTATGCTTGTCAGCATAATTAATTTTTCTAAGAATAGATTACAGAAAACTATATTACTTTTCAAGTATCTTATATATAATTTGAATAAAGTATGGGATTGTAGCGATGTGGTTGCATAGAATAGATTTTTTTTTACTTTTATCAGTGGTTCGGAAAAAAATTCCTGGTAAGAACCAACAAGAAAAGAGAGACTCTTTTAAAGCAAAATTATATGTTGTATAATACATTTTATATTATAATAGACTATGATCTGAGCATAGGCCTCCTTTAGGGAACGCCACCAAACACAATACTGAGCTTCCTGCATCCCTTGACATCTTTCATGTCTTACCAGCTTACCACATCAGCTTAGAAGTCGCGTCTACTAGCGCGAGTCGTACGCCAACAGTTTGTGTTTACCAATGTTGCTTTCGGCTAGGATACGGATACCAAGAAACCATAATGTAGAAGCCAGATTTTTTTTGAAGTAAACTACGTGGTAGAGCCACGCTGCAGCTATACTGTGGTATTAGCACAAATGGATCGGCTCGACCGGGGAAGTACCACGCTCTCATAGAAGACCAGCGTAAAATAGCAGCTTAATACTGCTGCTTAATACTGCTGCCGAGATGTGTTTTGACGTTAAATCGTTTCCAAATTTCGCATACAAATTATTTCAAAAATGCCGAATTGTACCCTATTTAAAAATAAATATGTATCAAAATTTAAACGATTTTTTTAATGGTGATCTTGAACATCAATCAAAAGTCTAAAGTGTATAAATTTATTCAGTCTGTCAACGCAGCGAATCGGGTTTGGCGACGCCAAGCCTCGTACAGCCATTCTATTGTGTATTATAGTACTCTATGACACTTGCCATAGCTACCTCGCTTGGCATGCGAGTTGGCATATGTGTGAAACTTGTGTGGAATTCCGGTGTGCGTGTGTTCAGGAGCACTCCTTAACTCCTTAACTCTCCTCATAAACATCTTGACCGATTGAAGAAATTTTTATGGGCTACTTATGGGGTTGCCGGAATTGAAAGACTATATTTGGACCCGTTTTGTAGCCTATAATGTGCGTCGCCGGTGCAGATCGCGTGTACACACTTAAATTTCGTAGAGGTAATACTTTCGAGAATTCACATAGAGTTGTGCTGGATATGAAACTGGGTACCGAAACGCCGTAAAAACTTCTGATTTTTTATTACTGTGGTATCGAACCGTCAATCTAATGGACGCCACACACGGTCAGTTCAACTAATCATTCCAACTAATCAGTTCAAACTAAAAATGTAGATATTTTTTTAAAATACTGAATTTTCGATATATCGATAATTATAAATGTATCAATATTGGAGTTTTATATATAATTTTGTTTATAAATATATCAAAAATACAATATTTTAAAAAGTATCAACAGTTTTAGTTTGAACTGATATGTTAGAATGATCAGTTGAACTGACCGTGTGTGGCGACCATAACATCAGATGTTATTAAAAATTTGAATATTAGGTATTTTAAAAAATGATCATCCACTCACAGTTTTACGCTAGGACAGTTCATTTATCAACGCCATTATACTCGTAACAAGTAGAATAACAACTAAAATTAAAAGATCAAGGAAGCGTCAGAATAGTCAGAATGTTTTAGATCTATAAAAAAAATAAGGTGCCAAATAAATAGATACAACTATTTTAGTTATTTTTTTAATTTACAAATATATTTTATTCTTTATTGCACAAAAGATTTTGTAGAAAAGGTGAGCTCAATGCTATATGACATTCTCTACCAGCTAACCTTGGGTAGATATAGAGATATAGAAGCTTTTATAGATAAAAAACGACGGGTTGCACTCCGGGAGTGCCGGCAGAAGGGAAAACTTGAATATTAACGTTGTGCATTTTTGATATTTTGGAATGATTAGGGAATAATTTCGCACGAATTGCTTTAATTATTACATACGAACAGTCAGCGCAGACCGAACTGCAAAATGCTCGCGCATGCTCGAGCAAAATTTTGACTACTCGACCATGCAGGCGGCATCCGCGCGCCTCCGTGAGCAAGATCCATTGAAAGTGCTCTGGGTTGCAAAGGGGGCGTGCGTACCCAATTTGATGCCAAAATCCGACGTCGATAGACGTGTTCAATATGATCGATTGAGACTCCGTCATTTGTGTACATGAAGAACATATTAATGAAATCAGACGTCAGAATATTAGAAGAACAGTATGGGTAGAAGAAACGTGGAGATTCTTTCCCAAGCATTGGCTTTTAACATACAATCGCTGTATGTTGGACTTGATTTATTGTACAGATACTCAAAACGCTGCACCAAACTTATCAACTTTTCTTCGTCCATGTGACTCTGACTTATGTGACGCGCTTATATAAACTAAACACACGTCCAAACAGTTTTTTCGCTGTGGCAATACTGAGCGCGGGCGGTGACGAACATGCATCCTGCAAGCTCGAGCATGGTCGAGCATCACGTTTGGGCGTGTATATAATTTTGCACCAACTGTCAATAGTCATAAAACTAATATTTTAGTGTTCTCAAAAAATGCTCTGCTCTGCTCTGCTCTTGGTGTGCGCTGACCCTAAACAAAACAGCAGGCGCAGGCATACATTTTCGCCGCGCCGTAGAAAGAGAGGGGGATTCTTCCTCTACTACGCCGCGCCGGCTGTTTCTCTCTCTCACTCCATCCGTCTTACAAATTTTCGATCAGGGTCACGTGTCCTGACGCGAGTATAAAACATTTTACCCATTACAAACAAGTGTACAACGCCGCTAAAGAAGTTTTCACTTCAAACATTTTTTTGGAAAACATTTAATTTTTTTCTGTCTTCAGCAGTGTTAATACATAATTTACATTGTATAGCGTAAGATACCTTTACCTGCGTCGATATTATAAGCTGATTAGACAAACAAAAAGGGTTCAATGCTAAAAAAGTATTTATTATATTATGTTCTTAGTACTCTATTTGTAACAGAGTTATTTGCATAGTTTGTATAGGTTAGTGGTACATAAAATAATTCCCATTTGTTCTACAACCATAATATAGTTCCAGCGTAGCCCTACCACCTAAAGATATTAACTGCGGTAAAATAAATTTTAACAGTTCCACGATCTATAATCATCTTTATCTTCATTAGTTTATAAACCTTAAGAAATATTTGATGGATAGGTAGATAGATAAATAATTCTTTATTGTACACCAAATCAATACATAAACGAAAGAAGAAGAAAAAAAATAGTGGCACAATGGGCGGTCTTATCGCTAAAAGCGATTTCTTCCAGACAACCTTTGGATGGACAGGATCGCAAAAAATAGTAAATTGTGTGGTTTGGTGATGCAGAAACAATATTTATAAATATATCCATATTTTATGTAATATAATTAGAAATAAACACAAATAAATACAAAAAAATACGAATGTATACTACATATATAAATGGCACGAAATCAAAGATTAAGATAGTGACTGTGTACAAGTTTCTGAAAAACAGGTAAAGACTGGGCGCGTCTCACTGACAGAGGTAGGGCATTCCATAGACGGACTGCTTGGATACTAAACGACCTGTCCATAAATTTGCTATTATGGGCAGGCATTTTTAATGTAAAATTCTCTGATGATCTCAAAACTTTCGAATGGGAATAGTGAAGGAATTCAAAATGATCCTTAAGATAAGAAGGATAGGAAGGATTAAAGAGAACATTGTAAAGAAGTGACAGAATATGAATAAACTTGGCAAGATTGATGATGATGAGATGATCAATTCGGTGAAGTTCATTACTTAATGTTTCATATCTCAGACGTTCGCTTATACGATAATTGGTATAATATTCGTATATGTTGAATGTATCGTGTAGCAGCGGAGTAAGAAATTTACTACCCCAGATCATATCGTGGATGTCGTAAGAGACGACAAAGGGAAACAGAAGCAGGAGATGGGCAGCAGCATCTTCTCATAACAGCTTAAAATAATGATAAAGCCGGTGGTTGCCAACCCGTCTGTCAAGCGTGGCATCTATGCCAAAATCGACTCTCGAGAGGAAATCGATGGGGGAGGCTTAGGTTCAGCAGTGAACTTTTATATGTAGTAAGGGATAGTGGATATGTTGAATAAACACCCTTTACAACCTATAATGAACGACACCGCTTCATAGCAGCACAATGTCGTATGGTCTACGATCTTGGTCTCTCTTTTTCCTCTTTGAATAGGGCGAGGAGTGGGACGTTGGCTACCTTTACAACCTTAAACCTGACGCCAGGATTGTCATCAACAGCATGGACCTTACGATCGAAACCTGCTACCAAAACTTCATCGTCCTCTTCAATATGGTTTAAACAACCGGCACGGGGCACGAATGCTGCCACTTTCTTTTTGTTTTTTTTTTTAATAAGATGGGGTGACAAACGAGCACACACCTGATGGTAAGTGGTTGCTGCGGCCCATAGACATCTACATCTATCCTCGATTACAAATCAAAATGCAGATGCGTTGCCACCCGTGAGTACTAAGATGGAATGCCCCGTTTCCAGTTAAAAGGGTCTCTGGTTCTCTACACTCACCATATGAAACACAGCAGCATTAAGCCACTATTTTACGCTGGTATTCTGTGAGAGCGTGGTCCTTCCTCGGTCGAGCCAAGCCCATTCGTGCTACAACTATACTACTAATATAACTGCAGCATGGCTCTACGTGGTAGCTCAGTGGTTAACGCTCGCTGTAAATATAACAGAACGCGAGTAACCCGGGTTCGATCCCCGCCGGCACCATTGAAATTGTTAATTGCAATTTTAAGTGCTGATTTACCACGTGCTCGGCATCGTGAGGAAACCTGCATGTCTGAGGAATAAGAAAAAAAAATATTTCGAAGACATGTGAAGTTCGTCAACACGCATTTGGGCACTTCCTTGCCCTAAACCCTCTCAGAAATGAGGGGAGGCCTGAGCCCAGCAGTGGGACGTATATAGGCTGTAACTTTACTTTACTTTACATGGCTCTACCACGTATAAACTTCTTTCTCACGTATAACTTTCTTGCCGTTTTTGATCAGTTGCACTCTGACACACTTGCGGATGGCAGAGTTAGGTTGCTTGGCCTCAACACCAACTTTTTCTAGGACAATGCCCTTAGCGTGAGATGCACCATCGAAGGGATTGGCAATCTCGTGCCCATGTGAGCTTTTTTGTAATTTTTATCTGCCCATCGTTGTTCGCGGCGGTGGTCCACGTGCTTCCGCGTCGTCCTTATACCATGGGGTTTACCTATTGGCTAACACGACAGCAATCGGCTACGAATGGGAAAAAAAGTTTATTCCTTAATATATATTTTATATGTTACAGGTGTGGCGGCTAGACCTGGTAATGGTGATACTGTTCAAAGCGATACCGCTAGAAAGCACAGACGGTGAACGACTCGAGAAACACCCAGAGTGCACCCAGCCGGGCCTGTGTGTGAACCCGTACCACATCAACGTATCCGTGCGCGAACTGGACCTGTACCTCGCCAATTTCATCAACAGCTATGGTAATGGAAGCGACGGTCTGCCAGGTCTATCGCTCAGCTATTGTTGATCGCTTTGCTTGATTTTGGGTTTCGCCGTTAGGGAGTGAGTGTACGATGCAATTGGAATTGTTAGTGAAAAAACTATAAAGTATAAATAAATATAAGAATATTAATTAGTTATTTTAATTAAAAACTTAAAGCACACGCATTGACTAATTCTAAGTTACTAGGATATTATAAAGAACACTAGGATAGTTTTATTAAATTATTGTCCTTGGTACGAGTGCTAATTTTAAGTCAATCAGCTGTTTACAAGTTGGTGAAAATTACATTAAAAGATTCCGTTACATAGATACATATACGCGAAGCTAATAAAAACGTGCTGAAAAGGATTAGTTACTTGCTAGTGTTCAATATGAAATTTCGAATATGAAACTCGTTTGACTTTTATCGTTTTATGCCACGACTAAGAATAAAATACTTAAACAATTGAAATTTAAATTCTAGTCTAAAGATGGATCTAGATTTGCTTGATAACTAACTTATATTTGGAATGTATCTAATATTTCTTCAAAAATTATCGGTCCTTATGCTCACTCCTTAACAAATTTTTTATAGATTTTAAGTACTCTCTTAGAGATCACAATTTAAATTGTATTAAGTGCACGTTCTTTAAGTTGTTCTTAATTTCCAGAGACTAACATTTCTTTGTTGCTAAGTATGTAATTAATTTCTGATGGCTTTTTTGATGGACATTTTTGAAAGTTAATTTAGATGTGGATGATTAGGTAATTCAATTAAATCATGCCAATGAGACAAGAACAATGTTTTTTTTTTAACTAAAAGGAAGGACTATTTACATTTCATCTCGACAGGCCTGTTGGTCTAGTGGTTAGTGACCCTGAATGCTATGCCAGAGGTCGTGGGTTCGATTCCCAACCAGGACAAATGTTTGTGTGATGAGCAACGATCATTTGTTCTGTGTCTGGGTGTAATTTATCTATAATATTTATGTATTTAGAAATATATAAGTATGTTTATCAGTCGTCTAGTACCCATAACACAAGCTCTGCTTAGCTTGGGACTAGATGGCGTTGTGTGATGGTTGTGGAATATTATTATTATTATTATTATTATTATTATTATCTTGACTACATTATCGTATGAAATGAATTTAAAGTAAAAAAGGTGAAAGAACATTACGTCAGTAAATGGTTTATAACGTCTTCCCGTTTTGTATGTTATGATATTAATCTTGATTTAATAAGAAGTTATTGCGAAAGAAGGATCTAAATATAATTTCTTCTTGCTAACTATGATTTCCATAATTTTATTAGTACTTACATTAATTAACTAGAGACGTATTTATTTTGTGAAATATGTCAAAATTTTGACTTATTTCCACTTATTTCAAATTTTATGTATTAGACTCAATTATTTTTAAAATTAGGAATTTCTATTAGAGGAATGATTGAACTTGCGAAGTTATTAATCAATTATATATAGTTTTTATATGATGAATGTAAAAAAATTATAAATTTAAAATGTACAAAAATGACATCGGATATGAATGATTTCAAAATAAAACTTTTTCATTTGTATAACTGTAGACCGTAGCAGAAAATTGTTGAAAATAAGAAAATGATCATTCGGCCTATTACAATATTTGTCACATTATAGAAGATGTCCAACATATACTTTCAGAATGTGTCAAATATTAAAGGAAAAGGGAGAATCTGGTGCAAAAATTTTATATTAATTTGTGCGAAAGGTGTTGGATTTTGAGCACATTCCTACCATATTGATTCCCCCTTTCTAAATACCTACTTAGGATTTGTGTAACAGGAACAAGATATGTTAGGATAAAGCTGACCTATTCTTGTAGGCTAAAGCCTTTTTAAATAAAGATAGATAATAAAAAAGTGATACTTGTATGAGTGGTTTTTTTGGTGTGGAGTGTGTTAAGGGTATTCCACAAAAAGCAGTTGTTTGATTCCTTTGTGCTTTATGGACAGTATAGATGACCCGGTGTGCTTTCAGATATCCTAAGCGGTTCTCTGTCGCCCCACCCTCCTAGGGACAAAGAGAATGAACACGACGCTAAAAGCAAAGGTAACAGCGTCTGACGGACCCGTGTTGGTGTCGTGACGTGCTCGTGACGTTCTCTCTATAGTTCTGTGGCTATGAACGTTATTTACTATACTTACACTTTTTTTTATATACTTACACTTATTCAGAATATCATCTTATAATTTATTATAACCTCAAAGCAAATATAACCGTTTTATGACGTGGTTCCATGTATGTAAACATACTTATATCTTAAATCTACATAAAATGCTGAAGTCGGGTGCTTGTAGGTAACCGAAAGGTGGTGGTAGGACGGTCTGGGAATCCTTTTGGGTCTTACTTATTTCTGCTGCTATTTCTGATTTTAATGTATAAGACATTAAATCAAATTTGAAAAAAAAAAACAACAAATGATTTTTGTAAAAATAAAAAATCGTTTAAAATAGTAGTAAGTTGACAATGTTTCTAAATTAAAATAAAACAAATAAATTAAATATTTAGGCGAATTAAAGTTCTACAGTTCAATTCAGAGAAAAATGGAATACTATGCTATTTTTTATCGATATTACTTGATTAACGTGTTAATTAATGAATGATTGTACTAAATTGAAATAAGTATACACATAATATATGTATTTTTAATATGATAAGCCAGTGATAAAAACTATTATTACGGGTTTTATCGCATGTAATTTATACGATTTCTAATTCCCGACGTTTCCGGTGCTTTTCAGCACCCATGATCAAGGGGGACTGAGGTGATTGACGTCCCCATATCAGTGTTAACCCAGAGTACCTTCCCAGCTTTTTAATATTATTTATTTATTATTCTCTTAGCGAAGGAGGCAGGGTACTACCACCTGCTTGGGACCCTGTAATTAATAAAATTAAAACTAAACCCAAGCATACCATTGCAAGACTTCAAGACGCAGTAAGTTCATTCTGCGTAGATGGGACCATAAATAATAATTAAAACGCTGAAGGTACTCTGGGTTAACACTGACATTGGGACGTCAGTCACCTTAGTCCGCTGTGACCATGAGTGCTGGAAATTACCCGAAACGTCGGGAATTAAAAATCATATAAATTACACGCGATAAAACCCGTAAAAGTAGTTTTATTCAATGCGTAGTGTTCGCGTAAATGTAAGAAATCATTATGATAAGCCAGTACTTCATTAATAACCTGATGGCGAATAAGCTGATGGTATGTGGTGATGTAGCCGGGATGGTAAACGCACTGACATAGTTTAACAAACTCTCTTTTTGAGGGAGTTTGTTAAACTAAATTAGTGCGTTTACCATCATGAAGCCTAATTATTTTATTTTTGTCTTGAAGTCACCCAGATTATAATTGAAATTTACTCAACTCCCTTGCTGCACGCATGACGTCAACAAAAGGGTGTAGACTGGCCAAGCACTTGGTTGACATATGGCGGATGGGAGAGGTTTTAATTAAATTAATTCGTGCAATTCCTACAAAAATTTTTCGAAATAAATCCTGTAGAAACACATAAAGATTGCGGAATAATTGACTATATATTTTATTTCTATCTTTATCTATTAACATGGAACGTTCCTAGCCACAAGTTTGACAGAGAGAGAACTTACTTTGATTGGAGTTTTGCACAAAATTTTGTTGTGACTATCACACTATAGTTGTATATCGAAACATGCATTTTTTTTGGAAAATTTTGACATATATCTAATCCCAGCATTGGCTTGCACTCACCCGTCATGCTTTTGTTGTTAAAAAGGAGATGATCTTATTGTTGTCGTTGGTCGTTGTTTTTCGAATTAGTATCAGTAGTCGGTGTTCCTTCTCTTTCACTCTTTTTATATTGACCTTTGTCAGTGCTCTTCTTAATATGTTTTACCTTTTTTTTAATTTTTCAATATTTTTTTTTCGAAAACTTTACGAAATTTAAAATATTTTCAAACTCTCTTCAAATATCAGTATCAGTATCAATCATAAACTATGTTGTTAGTTAAATATGAGAAGTACGCTGACAAAATTCTCTTTTTTATTATTGTTTGTTGGTTTAGTTATAAACACTTCTCTTGGCTTGTGTGTTCCTCTGAAACCCCAGTAGACTGTCTTGGTACAACTTGATGTTTAGATACTAACCAATGAATATTATCTGAATAGATGTAGATTTATTTTGAATTTCTATCTTTCGAGTGTTTAAAAAAAATAAACGGGCTTCATGCCCTCCAACTTTGAAATTCGCATTCGAATTTCAAAGTCAAAATGTTTTTTATAATTTGCATTCTTATTTGAATGGCTTTGAGTCATAAGCCATTCAAGTAAGAATTTGAAATACTTAATTTTTCAATTGTGTGAAATGTTGTCGTTGATAGTTGCACAAATATTTATTATTATAATAATATTTACTTGTTGTAAAACCTTTTTGATTGCATCTACAATTATTTATTAATCATCAAATTTAGAATTTTTTATAACAAGTAAATATTTGTAAACTATAGCTGTTGTGACCCCACCTCCATAGTTTTTTTTATCGAGATGACGTTTTGGAGCAAAAATTTTCGTAAAAATAATGCGAAGTGCTGGGTTGCAGGCTATACCCACAATCCCTACAACGGTGTCATTTGCAACGATATTATTCTAGCAACCGGTGTCTTCTCCTCGAAGGAACTATGGAAGTTGAGTAAAGGTATGTTTATGTTTAACTATATTAACCCGTTTTAATTTTTGTTATATAACTTTTAATTTATTTATATAACTTTGTAACGTAACAGTAAAAATAATACTCTCTAGACCGAATGTCGTTCACGGCGTAAGGTCTCAATGAAGCTTACTAGCCTTTTGCGCAGGTCAGGGTTATATTGGCCAAGTGTATGCGCAAACACATATCTATTCTTTCACTCTCATAGTGCGATGGGACGGCAATACGGCACTAACGTAGGTAGAGAGATCAGGCGCAGGATCAACGACTATACGTGCTTTCCGAGGCATGGGGGTGAAACACCGCCAACTTCCTGACTCCGGGATACTACTGAGAATTTCTTGACAGAAAAACCCAATAACATATTTTGGTCCGTCCCGGGATTCAAACCCCGGGCCCCACGATCAGCAGTAGCACTCTCGACTACTACACCAACGAGAGGACAATAGGCAGCATAACTGTAAGGCCGATAAGGGTAAGCCAAAATATAAAAAAAAAGCTTGAATAAACAACATAAAACTTTCAGTACGAAGAGCTTCAAATTAATGCAGTTTCACAGAACTACAGTTAAAAGATTGTTACAGCACTTGATACATTTATTTTATATAATATACTTTGACATGGTCAGGCAAACAAGGTTGAGAGTTTGAAGAAGTTGCATAAAATCAGCTATGATTACATTTTCTATATAATAAGGATGACAAACGAGTAACGGTGGTAAGTGGATTCTATGTCTCATAAACACCTACATCTATTCTCGTTGTCATCCATGAGGACTAAGACGGAATGCCTCTTTTCCAATAAATAGGGCCTCCAGTTTTCTACACTCATCATATGAAACACAGCAACAATGTTAATGATCGTAAAACTTCGGAACAATGTGATTTATTGAGGTCATATTCATGAAACCTATATGTTTTGTAGAGACAATAGTTCATAATTATGTGTAGTGTCTGCATTTTGATTCTTAATCGAGTATAGATGTAGATATCTATGGGCCAGAGCACCCACTATCAAATGGTCTATGTCCACGTTCGTCATCTTATATCTATAAGAGTAGTCCCTTTGATCAGAATCGTAGTACATCTTACGCGGTATCCATAACTCAAATAAAATTTCAGCGTCAATCCTCCAAGAGACCGGTTCAGAGTCTCCTGGCGGGTCGGGTGGCATAAAGCTGGAGTCGAGTTACTACTGCGGCTACAACAGTCCGGCGCCGCCCGCCTTCGAGCCGCCCGCCGAGCGAGCCACACCGTCCACCATGCTTGTCGGACAATGTTTCAGTAAGTTACATCACTTATACCGTCTATACCGTGTATTGACATTGTAACAATATGTTCTAACTAATATCATCCCGTGGGTGTCGTAAGAGGCGTGCCAAGCGTGGCAACTATGATAAATATCCCCCCCCCCCTTGAGGCTTCATGAGGAAGGCGTATGTTCAGCAGTGGACTTAAATAGGCTGTAAAGATAACAGTAACATCTCTTATAAGGTCAAAGTCAAACTTCTTCAACGATGAGTGACTTAAAAACAGATCACCCGGCCTACTGGTAATAGGCTGGGTGGTCTGTGTTTAAAAGACACAAAAAGTCTGTGATTTTAAATAAGCAAGTCTTTTAGGTTCACGTACTGATTGTAATTGTGTATTATCTATACTTATAAATAAATTTGAAATGACTGTCTGTGTTATTAAAATAACTGCCTTTTATTGGCCTGAGGTGGTTATTTGCATGCTTTTAAGTCGCGAATAACAATTTTTGAAAACTTTTGTCTGTCTGTTTGTCAGGGATAATATTCAAAATGGCTGAACTGATTGTAATGAAACTTAAGGGAAAGAAAGATAGTAATGCCTGTAGTAATCTAGGCTAAATTTTATCCAAAAAACTTGGAGTTTGTTTTAAAAAATCGAAAAATTGATAAAAGAAATTGTCTTTGATTATTATTTTAAATCTAAATAACGCCATATTAATAGATCCAACCGAAGCCGGGCTGGTCGCTAGAAGAGTATAGATACCTAAGTTTGATGTATTGCGCGTAGGATATACACGTTTAGACGCTTTTTGAATGGGTAAGATCTTATGAGTTCTCGTCACTGATATGTTAATATTAACAGTATATCTATAGCAGTAAGGAACACGATAAAATCGGTATAAATGGTTTTATTCAATCATAAATAATACTTATTGAATGTAATTATTAATGTTTAAATTACCATTGGTTCGGAAAATACCTCTGTCCTGGGAAGAACCAGCAGAAAATCCAGCGGGACATTTACTTATAACGCGGTCACATTAACTTGACGCATGGCTTTGATGACGTCATTTTGGCAGTCAGGTACGGTGCGAAAAAAAAGCATGTAGCTAAATAAAAACTATATTTTTGATTTTGGTTTTATTTGTTAATCTTGCAATATGTTGCATCATGTATTTTTTTAATACAATATGATGGTAATCGCCAGTAGTACTTTTGCATTTGTGTAGCAAATCTGCATCTGGGATAAATCCGTTTTCTCCTCCAGCATGCACCAGAATCCACCGTTGACCCGGGTTAAAATTTTTATTCACGCTGCTATCTGTGCTGTTTTGCCAGCATTTGCTGACGGTATAATAGGAATGGATCCACGTTTCATCCAGGTAGATAACTGATTTTTTACCTACGCCGAGGTCATTGTTCTCTTTTATTCGGCGCAGGTAGCGTTCTCTCCATGCGGCTATATCGGCTTTTTGAATTAGCACCGAACGCGCACTTTTACATTTTTTAAACTTATAACCCAACTGATTTATTAAAATATTTCTAAGGAAAGTTCTTCCACCTTGAAAATTAAGATCTCTCTTAACAGCTGCCAAGATTTTTTTTAACGTGGGTACTTCCTTTTTACAGTATAAAATCTGTTGATGATATTGCGTATTACGCAAATATCAAAATCATCCACGACAATTTTTTTCGCTGATTGTTTACGCTTTTTACCCGGTGTAAAAAGTAAAGTAAAGTTACAGCCTATGTACGTCCCACTGCTGGGCACAGGCCTCCTTTCATTTCTGAGAGGGTTATAACTTTATTTCCCTCATTGGATTGTCTGTAGTACTCGGACTGGGACAAATGTCAGTGCTTGGAACGGTGCTAGTACTTGGGGCCGTACTAGTACTTGGAGTCGTGCTAGTGCTTGGACTAGCGTTGGGCGAAGAACCCGACGGTGGTACACATGCCTTTTTGGCCTCCCTTTTTATACGAGTAAGAGTACTTCTTGATATCCCAGTTGCTGCACAGGTTCGTTTATCAACCTGATCTACAGGTATGCAAAAGCGTCTATTTTTCTTCTCATTCTTGAAGATACAAGATTTTTCCCTTCACTGTGTATAGTTTTCCCCATGTTAAAAAATTAGTAGTAACAAAAATAGTCCAAAATTAACAAAAACAGTCCAAACTTAAACAATAACGAAAACGTAACAAAATATCCATTATCAACAATAGCAACAGAAACTAATCAAAATATCGACGCGCGTATCAGTAACAGAGATGCTAACCATACTGATGATTGTCTGGCGAGCTAAGGGAGTGCGGGGGGAAGCGGGTGGGGCCTCGAATTCCAGCGCTGCGTCAAGTTAATGTGACCGCGTTGTATATAGTTTTCACTTCTGTCAGCAGTCCCCAATGACTGCAAAATAGACCTAACTTTTAATTTAGGTCTGGTTAAAAAAGCTCTTATGAATGTCAAAATCTGTACCGGTGCGCCAAACAAGGCAATGTCAAACGTTTCGCAACTTTGATAACATCGTCAACTGCAAGATATTTGGTTGTCAAAGTTGCGAGACATATTGCATGCGTACATACTGTGATTTTTTGCAACGGAAGAGGCCTGTGACCAGCAGTGGCTTAATTTAGGTAGATGATGAGAAAGAAGAAGCACGAATCATATGAATACCAGCTTTGCGACCAGTGGCTTGTCTTATACCGCAACATTAGATAAATAAATATAAAATTGACGGTGCGGGAGCGTGGTAGCCAGTTAGAATGCGACTCTGCACGCCACAAGTTAAAGTCCTGCAAGTCCAGGAAACGAAAGAGTATTTGTTCCGCTTACAAATAATTTTAGATTTTTTCATATGAATGTGCAATTTGCGTCTGTAGAACTCCTTTAGGTACACTGTAAATTCTTAGTGTGTCGACCATATGTTTGAAATACCGACCGCTAATATAAAAAATTTAATTTTAATTATTTTATTCATATTTATGTCAGAATTATATTCATTTATATCGTGGATCAGAGTCAGATTTGTATAAAATAATATTAAACTATGCCTATTGGCGTACTGAGGTATATATTTTTTTGTATATCAATTAAAGTAGGTACTTAATAGATAACTGTATCGAATGCAATCAAAGCATTGAAAGTCCACAAAACATAAATGGATACAGAGAGAAAAATTGTTAAGCATGCGATATTAAGTTTAAATGTCTATTGTGATTTTATCAGACCCGCGAATCATTAAAAGCTAATAAGAAATTATAATTAATACTTGGACATAAAACATATTTTTCGATTTTTAAGTATTTTTTTTTATAAAAAGAAGAGAATAATACTTATTTCATACGAAGATGTGTTACAGAAGTGTAGCAAAAAACACGTTAAAGCAGGTAAAATAAAACGAAATTACATAAATGATGTTTCTATACCAAATTATTTAGTTTAATAAATGGTCGCATTATGAGCAGATGCGATACTAGTGTTATTAATCACGTGTACAAGTGTCAATGACACATTGTAGTCTTATAAAGCTGAATAAAACAAAAGAAGCATTAGTATTCAGCAGCACATTGACCGTATCGTACGACACCACTCCAATACTATATATAGATCGTTAAAATTAGCACTCCCAGTGTGTAGACGCCCTAATTTAGATACTATTTGATACTTTCAACATGAATTTTATCTTTAATTATAGTTCATAATACTTGTAATAGAATGCTAACGTGTAAGAAATAATGATTATTAAAGTTGAAGTTCTGTATACTGAAATAATAATATTGTTTCTTTTAATTTAATTAAATTTTATCGTGGCAGCTCAGGGGATAAAAGCCTTAAATTTCATAGGACACGAGCAATCCAAGTTCAAACCTTATCAATACGAATTAAAAAGTTAATTGCAAGTTTAAACGCTTGTTTATCATGTGCTCGTCTTGAAATAGTTGAATAAGGAAATATTTTTCAAACAAATATTAAAAATTTTAAAATTAATTTTAGGAAAACCTGTATCTACTGAAACCACGTAATCACGTTGCGTTCAGCTATGTAAGGGAGTAGGTGACAAAAAGGGAAAAAACCTATTTTGTCTTGTAGGTGTCATCAGAGACATCTATACCTACCAGAAGGAAGAAAACGGAGGTTTCAAATAAGAAATTTATTTAAGCTTACCTATCTTTTTTTATACAACTATACTACTAATATAACTGCAGCATGGCTCTACCACGTAAAAATCTTATTTGAAGCCTCCGGTACTTTCAAGCAGTGGGTTTGAATATCGCTCTAAAAAGCTAAGATTAGAAACAATAATTGTTTTAAGTCTTATCTCTATGACGATCGAGAGCCATCTTTTGGCATGTTTCCTCTTACAACATCCATGGGTGTATAGTGTAATTTATTGTATAATGGAAAATAATTTATTAAGGTTTCCCGTGCACAGGCATCCCGCACAGCTCCGCGGGGCTGAGCGCGCAGTCCCCGCTGGTGTCCTCCAACACCATCTTCTACCAGCACGCGCCGCCGCCCACCGACACTCACCCTACTGGTAACTTAACGCCAAAGATCTATGTACATAACTAGACCGGCAATTCTGCACAAAAAACTAAGTTAACTGACATGGTAAATATGTAATTTCATTTACGGTATTTATTGTTTTCAGGCAAATACAAAATAACATTACGTACTCATCTGAAATAAACTTTAAACATAATCTGCAAAGAGTGCACATAAACAATGGCAACGTTTTATTAGTAATACAAAATCAGTGTTAGTTTGTTGAAAACAACGGTTTGCGGTTTATAAAACAAAGAATTAGTGCGCAATGTATTAAGTTCGCAAAACTCTAAACAAAATCAGAGCATTAAAAAAAATCAGTGTTAGATAGTCGAAAACAACGATCGCGGTTTACAAAACAAAGAGTTATTACGCAATGTATTAAGTTTGAAGTTCTCTAAACAAAATCAAAGCATTAAACAAAATCAGAGTATTAAACAAAATCAGTGTTAGGTAGTCGGAAACAACGGTCGCGGTTTACAAAACAAAGAATTAGTGCGCGATGTATTAAGTTCGCAAAACTAAACAAAATCGGAGCATTAAGCAAAATCAGTGTTAGATAGTCGAAAACAACGGACACTGTTTACAAAACAAAGAGTTATTGCGTAATGTATTAAGTTCGAAGAGCTCTAAACAAAATTAAAGCATTAAACAAAATCTGAGCATTAAACAAAATCAGAGCATTAAACAAAATCAAGGTTAGATTGTCGAAAGCAACTTCGCAGTTTACAAAACAAGGATTTAGTGCGCAGTGTGTTGTGTTGTGTAAGTCCGCAGAGTCCTAAACATAATCAGAGCATTAAACAAAATCAGTGTTAGATAGTTGAGAACAACGTTCGCGGTTTACAAAACAAATAATTAGTGCGCAATATATTAAGCCCATAGAGCCCTAAAGAAAATCAGACCATTAAACAAAATCAGTGTTAGGTTGTCGAAAACAACAAAACAAAGAGTTAGTGCGCAATATATTAAAATGAGAGCATTAAACAAAAACAGTGTTAGATAGTCGAAAACTACGTTCGCGGTTTACAAAACAAATAATTAGCACGCAATATATTAAGTTCGCTAGTAGTATACATAGAAGTCTTTGCTAAACACTCATAATTTTTTCTACCCTGTGTATGTAACATTATTGAAACATAATGTGAACAAGTGACAAATAAGCACACTGTCCATGTAATAGTAACTAAGTGATGTGGTCACTAGACATTTAAATATATCATCGATTAAAAAATAATACGTTAGACTCGTTGTCACATCTGTGGCCCAAGAAGGAATGCCTTGTTACCAGTAAAAATAATTTTCAATTCTCTACACTCACTTTATGATAAACTGCAGCAATATGGTGCAATTTTACGTTGGTATTCTGAAAGTGCACTGAGCCATTAACACTCCGGAAAGTACTCTATATGTTTTAAGTGCTAAGCTTGGTGGCGGATTAATGATCAAGGTACCAAATGTCTCGACGTGTCGTCTATTGAGGTGTCGTGAATTTTACGTGGTAGAGGCATGCTGCTGCTATATTATGGTTGTGGTGCAAATGGGTCGGCTCGGCCGGGGCTTTCACAGAATACCACCGTCACATAGCAGCTTATTGCTGCTGTGTTTCGAATGGTGAATGTAGAGAACCGGAGAACCGGTAAAAAGGTACTGAAAATGAGACGTTCCATCTTAATCGTAGTATTTCAATTGTTAACTGAGGACATGTGTAGATGTCTATAGTCCGCAGTGTCCACATACGATCAGAGGACTATGTGCTCGTTTGTTACACTTATTTTTTAAAAGCTAAAACAACGCTCCCCGTCACCGGTTTGGGTAACATCAGTCAATATACCGCTATCTTTGGGAAGCCACGAGGTATTTCTGATCTTTCGTATAATCGCCTCGTCCATAGTACAAATTGAGGGTGATGATTTTATTTTGCTTCAAATTGTTATTATTTATTATAGTAATACTGTGGTAGTGGTATTAGACAATCTATTTCTTTTTTATTAATTCTGTGAGTGTTGTAAGATGAGACTGAGGGTAATTGTAGAAAAATCTTATATTTCCCAATAGATGGCGGTATAACTATCTCGTTTAGGCCTAACGTGAAATACCCAGGACAGGAGATGAATTGCAGCGTCAAAGGTGCTTACCTATTTTATTGCGATCGTCAATCCTCCTAATAAACGTGACGATTGAGACAAATGAAAATTTACAACGAGAGAGAGAGAGAGAGTGAGAGAGAGGGGAGAGAGAGAGAGAAAGAGAGAGAGAGAGAGAAAGACAGACAAATACAACGGGAATAGCCCATGACCGTCAACGAACATTGCATGCTGATGGAGATGAAGGAGATGCTTGCATTTAAAATAATTTAAATATTTGCTTATAGCGTCAGAGCTGTCGAGTCAACATTCTAGTGGGAAATACGATGGCGCTCCTCAGGACTCTCTTGGAGACTTCGTGACTTTCGTGTGTCAAGAGCCGTCTACGGATGTCCAGCAAATACAGGTTTGTAGTATTTAAAGTTAAAAGTAATAAATATGAGTATAGATAGAAAAAAAATAATTGATTGTACAAACACTATTATATAATGAATATAAAACATTGGTAATTTAAGGGTTACCAACGGTCTTACTTATAAAAATCATAAAATTTAAAACATATATAAAGTTGCTATTTCACTTTCCACTATGTGAAAATAGAAAGACATAGGTACATAGGTATAGGTACAGAGATAATTAATTATTGTTTTAAGTAAACAAGCGGGATTTAGAAAGGGATTGGGGTGTATAGATTAAGTCTTTTCCATGCGCATGATCGCAGAGAAGTTTTTGGAAAAAAGCAAAAAGTTTTTTGTGTGTTCATAGACTTGGAAAAGGCTTATGACAGAATGGACAGGGATGTGTTGAACTCATTTAGGTTGAACGCTAGGTTGATACAGACATTAAAGTCTCTGTATAGGGACTCGAGTGCTTGTGTTAGGATCAACGGGACCTACTCGGACTGGTTTGGCATTCATAAAGGTGTCATATAGGGGTGTGTAGCTTTCCCGTGGTTATTAAACCTATTTATGGAGTTATTTGGAAAATTTGAAAGTTGAAGAATGCGGGTTAAGAATGGGAGAGTTAACCGTCAAATGCCTTTTGTACGCCGATGATCAAGTCATACTTGCGTCGTCGGCGGCCGAATTGCAAATGATGGTTACATTAATGAACAGGTCTTTAAAAAAGGGGTATGAAAGTGAATGCAAGTAAGATGAAAGTTATGGTTTTCGAAAGAGAAGAAATTAAAACGGTATGTGAAATAAAAATAGAAGGGGAGATGGTCAAGCAAGTAGATGATTTATATTTGGGATGGGTATTCAGCAGGGAAAGGAGATATGATAAGGATATTGAACGACGAGTGAATGTAGGAAATAAAGTAAATGGGGCTCTTCACTCAATTGTGAAAAGTCATAATGTGTCAAAAAAGGTAGGTAGGTGTGGCACGTATGGCAATTCATAATGCTGTATTAGTCCCTACTATAACGTATAGTAGTGAAAGTTGGGTGTGGCAGAAGAAGCACGAGAGTAGAATAAATGCAGTAGAAATGCGGTCCCTAAGGAGTATGTTAGGGCTGAATCTGAGTGACAGGGTGAGAAACTGTGTGATAAAAGAGAATGTGTTTTGCAAGACGATGCGGTGACCAGGATTAAGAAAGGAATGCTTCGGTGGTTTGGTCATGTAGAAAGAATGAATGAGGAAAGACTGACAAAGCAAATATATGTTGCAGAAGTGAATGGAAGGGTCGGAAAGGGACGTCTTAGGCGAAAGTTTGTCGACCAAATTGGCGATATATTAAAAATGGGCCAAATTAAGAGTACCCTTAACCGACGAGTACGTATGCGTAGGTATATGGTTGTGGAAGAGGCGAGAGAGGTATATCAGGATCGTGGATAATGGGAGACTGTAGTCTCTGCCTACCCCTTTGGGTGACAGGCGTGAGTGTTTATGTTATGTAATTTAAGTAAACGATAATTAAGGAAAATCAGTAAAGCCATGTTTTATCCATAGTTCCCTAATTCAAATACGGCTTAAAGGACCAACACGTAGGACTTTCCTTAACACTTATGATAATTATTGCAAGATTTTGGACGTAGGACGGCACTTATGGACGGCAGCGCTGAGTGCTGATTATGCAGACACCTAAACCAGATAAAAGATGTAGAAACCTAAGCTATGCACACATACAAAATAATGCTGTTTATACGATAGCTTGTATAAAAAGATATTTAACAATATAAATAATAAAACGACTAGTTAAAGAAACAACAGAAAGTAGCAAGAAACTTTACAGGACATCAAAATTAAAAATAATCATTTATATGCATATACAATATCTCTAATAACTTAATTATGTATTATACTGTAAGCTGAGCACTCAGCTTATTGGAGCGGTTAAAAGTACGGCGTTGGTTTTCAGAGGGCCCGCAAAATTAAATTATAATATTCTTCAGTCCGACTTTTGGTAACGGTGGCTAGTCTTAGCGGAGACTAGCCATCTACGCAGGACAGGATTATAGTACAAAAGTGTGATCCAAGCACAGGGGCGCTGGCTATCCGACCCGAGCAACGCAGAATCAACTTCTTGGCTGCTACTGATAATTACTTAGTATGGCATTTTGGCACCTCTCCTACCATTTCCTCGTGTTGTGGGAGAGGTAGCGTCGAGTTCGTCTTCCGTAAATAATGCCTCTATAGCTGTGTTGGCTCCTTGTCGATTTTGTCACTAGAACCCTTTTGACCTCTAGAATCAGGGTGTCATACTAGCACACAGTCCACCTGGTGGTAAGCGTTATTTCGACGATTAAACACTGATTTTTAAATATGATTGTTATTTATATAAATAAGATTAGACTTACTAACATTATTAATTAGCACTTGTTGAAGTTATTTGAAATTTATTTTGAAATAACAAGATACTTTGTAATTCTAATAATAATAGGACTGATCTGGCGTTATATTGCGACGTTAGAACTGTCAATTCAAACCAGGTAGGTAAGGCGAGCAAAACAGAATTTTTAAAATAATATTTATTTATAGTTTTAATCGAAATCTGACACTTAAAATCCGATCATATCTGCGTCACTGCCTGAGTAGACATCATCGTCATAGTCATCGTCATCATCACTGCTGCTTTTCCCTATAAAAATAGAACAACTTTTCATATAGGTGTTCAAAATATTCTACAGACTGTTATTTAAAAGAAAATAGGCATTTTACTATCCATATTTATGATAAAATTAAAGTTATTATCGTCTTGAAAATATCTCCTGTTGCCGGTATTCATTTTCGGTTCCTTTGACGTGTGTTTTTTTCTTCCAATCGTCACTGGCAATTGAAGTGATTGCTTCTGGTATTAGGCTCTCAATTTGGCTTTCTAACTGTTGAACATTTTGTAAATGTAAATTATTTTTAAAACTAATTATGACTTCAATAGATTTGGTAATACTAATTAATTTTCTTTGCTAGCCGTACTTTTCAAGTGATAATTGACAGATCGGCGTCATTCGATCATTGACGTTCCTATTCTTATTCAATTCGCATTTTATTTATCGCTGAATTTGTTGACTTTTAAATCTGATTTTTTTATTTTTTCCAATCTCTCCGATTTTCAGGTGCACGGTCTTTCACGGAGCCCCAAGCCGGCGTATTTCAGTAATTCGATGCTTCCGCCACCTCCCTTACCACCCATGGCCAGGCCTGTGGCCATCATTAGATCAACAGGTAAGCTTTTTATTTAGCTTTTGAGACTAAAGCTTAGTTACACAAAACTTTGTTTCTTTGCTTACATATTGAAACAAATGATTTTTTCAAAAAAAATCCAATATTCAAAACTTTTGTGTATTACCAATTTAAAAATGTATTCAGCGTGATGATGGTATAATCATTTCGTATATATATATATACATATATATATATATATATATATATATATATATATATATATATATATATATATATATATATATATATATATATATATATATATATATATGCTTGGTAAGCTCTGTCATGGCTGTATAAGAGAATTCTCTATCTTATTATCTGCTGGGTATCGTTAGAGCCGACAGAGAAATGTAACACTAGACGGGCAACAGCCATTTGATAAAAGTTCAATCGTAGGCTTTATTTTAAGGCGCTACACTTAGCGAGCGACCTTGAGCATTCGGTCCTATACAATCCACGCGCTCTCGCTGTAACATATCGAGTAAGAAATACGCTCAAATTTTTGAAAAAGAAAAACGAACATAAGAAATTAAATAAAACGTGAATGATATAGATTTTTATATTATCCATCCGTTAGTGTAATTCTCAAATGATTAGAGCATTGCCTTTTGCAAACAGATACATGTAATCAATAATTTTAGTCATTTTTTAAAAGTAGATTTTAAATGTATTTATAACGCATAAAAACAAATTAGAACGTGAAATGTGATGATGAGATATTGAACATAAATAATTTGCTTTTACATGTAGTTCATTTTTCATAACTAATGAGATAATAGTCTGAAAAACGCACTATCGCAAGTTTTTGGTCCCAGTATCGCCTTAATAAACTTTGATGAACTGTAATGATATAATGAATGGTACTTATCAGCGAGCGAGGCGGGGTCGATAGGCGCGGGTGGTGGTGGAGGAGGTGGTGCGGGGGGAAGCTCGCCGGCGTCTCCAGAGGGAAGGTCGCCGGGCGCATCGCCGCGCCGTCGCTCGCCGCACTACCGCGACTGCCATCCACCGCTCACGCACTTCAACCACTTCCATGCGCAGCCGCAGCAGGTAACCAACACGAAACTGCAGCGTAATTATTTTCTTTAGTAATGGACTTATTTACGCGGTAGAGCCACGCTGCAGCTATATTATGTTTGTAGCACGAATGGATCGGCTCGGCCGAGGAAGGACCACGCTCTCATAGCATACCAGCGTAAAATAGCAGCTCAATGTTGCTGTGGTTTGTATGTTGTGTGTAGAGAACGGGCGACCTGTTTTACTGGAAACGAGGCATTTCATCTTAGTCCTCAAGGATTACAACACATCTGCATTTTGATTTTTAATCAAAGATAAATTTAGATGTCTATGGGCCACAGCACTTACATATCATCAGATGGACTGTGTGCTCGTTTGTCATCTTAAAAAAAAACTCGTAGTCGTATTTTTGTCAGTGTCAAGTAATAAAAAATATCCTCATTAATAATTTGTTTAAAAACTACTTCAAAATACATTGATGCATCACATTACGAAGTTTTTGGTAAATTTTGAGAACAGCTTGATCCAGCAGATGGTTGGTGACGATATTATCTCAAGGCGCTTAAACTTCATACCACCATAGGAACTTTTGTTTTATCGTTCCCTTTAATAATTCACATTAACAGATATTTAATACAAAAAATCGCACAACTCTTACGAACAAAACCAATTGCAAATATTTATTTAAGGTTATAGCACGTGCTCGGTATAGTTATCTCATAATTTGCGTGTTATGAAGTCGTTGCATCACTTTCATTTTGATACTCCCTCAGTCGTCCGTGAGCTTCACCGACCAAAGGACAAGCCACGGCCAAAACTACGATTCATTTTCAAGGTATCCTCTTAAACAGTAATATAGGAGCAAAAATTCGGGGCGTGGCGGTGAAGTTCTTGCCAAAACTACAATCTTGTTACTACAGCTGCAACACGAAAGAGTCGACTCGAACGGGGAAGCACCACGCACACACAGAATACTAACATAGGAGCAGCAATTCGGCAGCGGTCAAGTTCTCGCCAAAACTTCAATCTTGTTATTACGGCTACAATACGAAAGAGTCGACTAGAACGGGGAAGGACCACGCTGATACAGAATTAGATAACAATTTACAATGTATGTCACAATGTAAAAATGTGTAATGCTAGTGTGTATGTCACAATGTAAAAACTTGTTGTTTGCTTCCATCGTAAGCGAGACTATTGATCATGTGGCCTCGAGTTCAAATTCCGGGTCGAGTCAAAATCAAGTTTTTCTGGCAAAATATTCTCAGTGGCCGTCCAGTGTCAGAAAGTTCGCCGTATTTCAACCCCGTACCTTGATTCTAAAGAAAAGCTATTGGTTTTGCATCTGATCTCTCTCCAATCATGTAAGATTAACATTCCATCACACTGTGTCAGTCAGACTTCTTACCGTCAGATACGTATATGCAGACAAGTAATAAAGTTAAAATACTTAGATTTTAAAACTCCAGAATAAAACGCGGTAATAAATCAAATATATAATATATTTAGGCAGTACGGCGGACTGCCTAAATATTGTCCTGAAACCCTCATGGGATATAGGCTTTAATAGTTTGTTGTCATGGCAGGCTGAAAAACGGCTAAAGGCACTAATATTACTACATTTATGTATCACTTACGCTTCGTACAGCATTACGTGATAAGAGTTGGGGTACGGGATGCGGTTATTCATACATCATACACTTGTTTCGATGAATTTTAAGAATTGTATACTTTGTTTTTTTTTATATTTTCTGTATTCATTTTAACATTTTAGGATGATTTTTTATTTTAATCGAAGTCGAATGTTATGTGGGTATCTAGATTTCACTGATATTGCAAATCTGATACGTATTTCAATTACGTACGTCTTAATAATATTTATAATACTAGGGTATCGACTCTTAGCTAAAAATGAAGATAGACGACGCGCTGCGTACATTGTGACACTGAAACCAATTCAAAATTATGCTCAATTTATTCTACGAATACGAGTTCTAAGAAAGAGTGCCTACGTGAATTGTACGCATTATTTCTTACACTCACGCACATATATGCATTTAAAATCATTTGCAACTAATGGTAAGTTAGGTTACACATGTTTGCAGCTGTAAACTTTTACTAAACTGTACAATTAAAGTTCCGTTCGTTCCGGGAAAAACAGAGTTTAATTTCCTTTATTGTGCTTACACATGTCGACAAAAAAATTTACTAACTATTAGAAAGGAACGTTTCAAATCACATCTGTGTTTGTTGATCACTGACTATTAAGTGCGTTTAAGATTGGCCTTTAAAACATTTATGGTGGGCTATACTTATTGAGAAATCGAGTATGAACGTTAAGGATCTATGTTTAATTTAATTAAATTTAATGTAGGTATTTGTAAGAATATATTTACTACCACGTGTTATCCCGTGGGAGTCGTGCGAGGCGACAGAGGGAAACAAATTAGGAGACGGGCAGCAGCGTCCTAATAACGACTAAGTATAAAAAACTGCGGTTCCCAACTCGCTTGCTGAGCGTGGCAACTATAGCAAATATCCCCAATATATAAGGCTATGGGGAAGGCAAAGGTGGAAATGTAAAAGTGGACATTTGTTAGGCTCTAACGGTAATGAATTTAATAAAGATATTAATAATTACTTTGCAACCATCCGCTCAATTAAATAATGTGTCTTACCTAGTTTGAAGGGCACCTCCCGCCCTCCCTCAATTGCATGCACTAATCCCGCCACCACTAATCCCAGCATCACTACACCTTACACCACTATTCTAGGAAAGACACACCATCGACGATAATACGACACGTGTTTCGCCTCTACACGAGACATCTTCAGGTGATGTAGACACTACGGCGGCTGACCGCTAAGAGTGACTTACATACAACTTACATACGCATATCTTTCTGCACTCCTTTCCCATATTAAATCTAACAATCAATCTCTAACAATCACTCTAACAGCCAATCTCACACTCGATAAATTTGGTTGTGGATCGGATTTTTGGTGCAAAAGTGACATGGTATATGGTGTATGCAGGTGTTTAGCTACGGCGGGCTGGGCGGCGGCGCCGTGCTGGCGGGCGGCGGCGGCGGCTCGCCGCCCGGCGGTCTCGGCCTCTACGCGCCGCGCCCGCCGCCTCGCGCACCACCCAGGTACGATAACTGCTCTTATTACCTTGTTTGTACGGTTCATTTTCAATTATATGTAATCATACAGCAGTTATAACTGTTCTCGTTCTCGAGCGACAGTATCGTTCCAGTAGACAAAGTGTAGGGCGGCCCTCAAATAGATGGAGTGACGACCTGGTAAGACATGCAGGAAGTCGATGGATGCACGTGGCTGGCTGTGTGTTGGCTCGACCGTTGTAAGACCAAGTTCTCACAGATTGCCAGCGTAAAATAACTGCTTCTAGGTTTCTAGTGTATGTACATATATCGTTTATATACAAAAAATGCCTCTATGTTGTGTTCTTTAACTTATTCGTATTTTTAGCTTTTTTTAATTCTTCTACTTTTGGGTTTATTCCTAGTTTGTTATACATTTCTAATAAAATTAATATAAAATGTGGCGGCGCTATCGTCGTGCCACAAGCGAAACGCACTGAAGCCTAACTCACGCTATGAAAGTTCCGAAGTATTGCGCTATATATAGAACAGCTCTCTTTTCTCGACAATCTTTGATCTCTCAAATATTTCACCTCATTTCAAAGTGGCGACGCCCAAGTGGCAGAAATATTGTGGATGATTTCATTGGGTAGTTATTAATAGATCATCAGTGATCATAAAATGGTAGGAAAGATGAAAGGGATAGAGAGGGAGAGATATATTTAGAGGGACAGATATATTTAGAGGGACAGATATATAAAGACATTGAGTGCAGCTATGAAATATCATCATCATCACAGCATTTTATTTCAGCGTTTTAAATTTTTTAACGAAACATCGTTATGTTTTCAATAACTTGTTGTGTTTGCACTACCAGCAATAATTTAAATATAGTTATTATTACCGTTGTATTTTACATTTAGTTTCTTACATTGTAGTATTATGTTCACAGGTGGAACGCCCCATTTCCAACCTTGGAGGAGGAGTTTAACATAATGACTGCGCCTGGAGGTCCAGATCACGTTGTATTGTTAGACGACGGTAAGTGCTGTTGTTTTTAATTTTGAAAGGACTTCTTGTGCTTTTTTTTTTTTGTTTATTATAAGCCAGTACTTGAACACAATCCCACCAGGTGGTAAGTAGTGATGAAGGTTGTAAAGGAGTTACAAAAACGAAAGATAAAAATATTTTATAAAAAAATAAGCAATATTGCCTGGTGTTGAGGTAATAATAATAACAATAAAGGCGTAGAGAAGTGACGACCCCATCGCTCGCTGACGTAACGGTTACGTGACAAAACCACTACGTGAGCGCAGTCAGTCAGCACCTTGCCAAGAGGTGTTAGTGCCGTGCCTCGGCATAAGTTGAAGGTGCAAAGGCCCGCTTGTGCACATGGCCTCACCATGAAACGGCGCCGGGTCTGGGCGTCTCCCGTTGAATGACGCCCATTAAAATGGATGATGGAATTTGATAGAACGCGCAAAGGGCCGTTGTCTGGGGGTCGCCGGGGCGCATCTGGAGCTGTCGCTGGACGTGACAGCATGCGAACCGCCAGCCGAGCGCGAGGTGCTGTTCGACCACCTAGTAGCCCCTCGCATCCACCATCCCCACCAGCAGGCTTGGTGACGGCAGGGTCTTTGCGGGCCCAGCAATCGGTACCCGCCACTGGTGGAATACGCCGCATGCGTTGGACAATCTCAATGAATAGCAACGCATTGTGGGCGTATTATAGGGCGATGGGGGGAGAAATTGGAGGTTTTGCGTATCGGGCAAGGATGCATCGACTTTTTGCTGAGCTGGAGCCATCTGTAACCGTCACCGAGCAAAACCTGGCAGACCGAGTTCGGTATATCTTGCGCTCAAATATATTTGATGACGCTGAACTCGAACGGCTACGACGTGAGGCTGTTCCCTCATCAAATGAAAATGCTACGGCTGAGGACGTGGTGCCACAAGTTGCAGAACAACCCGCACACGTGGATACCGCCGTAAATGTACCCCAGTGGTGGCTGATTCAAATGATGATGGAACATTCGCACAGGAACTAGAAATAGAGCGAATGAGAAGTACATTGGAAGAGGCGATTATGGAAACGCGCAGTACGCCTCTCGAAAATCTAAGCAAGCGGAATCGGGCTATCGTGAGGGCTCTGAACCTAATGCTGTTGACCTATTTGGAAGCCAGCCGGGGCCTTTGCGATACGGACTCGATTATTTTTGGCGCCGCGCTGGCAGTCTGCCGTATCATAGGCGCCAAGGTTTCCACGGCTGGACGCGCTACCGGCCAAAGTAGCGTTATCCCAGTATGGAGAAAAAGAATTGAGGAGCGTATCGCAAAGGCTAGAGCTCTCATCGGCAGACTGATATGCTTCAGATCAGGCAATAACAGGCCAAGAATTGTGCGCACCGTCAGGATGGCATTTGCTGGGACAAATGTCAGTTTGTCCCAGCCGGATATAATGCAAAAACTGACGGAGCGCATATGATCTGAAGCAGAGAATCGCTGCTTGCTGAAAGCGGATTCGGCGATATACCGAGAGGTCGACTCGGTTCAACCAGAATCGTCTCTTCCAGAGTGATCAGAAGAGGTTCTATGAATCATTGGAGCGACCAATGGCAAGTGGAACGGGCCCAGCACCGAATCAGGCCGACACATGTAACATTCTGGCGCGGCCTGTGGTCAGAGCCCGTAAACCACAGCGAGGGCTCTTGGACGGAAGTTGTGGCGAGTCAGTGTGCGAGTATAACGCCCATGGACCCCGTCATTATAACGCCGGATGACGTAGCTGAGGCGGTCCGTAGGGTCCCGAACTGGAAATGTCCGCGACTCGACGGGCTGCATCACTACTGGTTGAAAGGGTTTGTGGTGTGTCACACTGTGCTCGCCGACAGTTCCAAGAGGCTCTCAACCAGAAGTCGCTCCCGAGCCTCTTCACTACTGGGATCACTCATTTGGTTCCTAAAGACTAGGATACCACAAACCCGAGCAAATACCGCCACATCACGTGTCTACCGACCATATACAAGACACTAACATCCATTTTGAGCGCGAGAATCACTCGTCACCTGGACTCAAATCAGGTGATGTCGCGCGCTCAAAATGGATGTCGGGGCGGTGGTCGTGAAACCAAGGAACCACTTCTCATTGAGGCGGTCATTGGCAAAGTGGTGAAACGCAACTGTCGGAACTTCTCCGCCGCCTGGATAGACTACAGAAAGCCATTCGAATCGGTGTCCCATACATGGCTAAAGAGAGTCCTCGAGCTGTACAAGATAGACTGTACAGTTAGAGACTTCCTCGAGCAGTGTATTGGGAGTGTATTGTGGAGTACGATCCATTGTCATCTAGGCGAGCGGATGATGACTGCGGAAAGCCACATAAGGATAAGAAGAGGTATCTTCCAGGGCGATTGTCTGAGTCCAATCTGGTTCTGCCTCTCTTTGAACCCTCTCAGTACTTTACTGGAGGGCTCCGGGAGGGGTTTTCAGCTACGGAAAGGAGGTACAAAAGTGACGCATCTTTTTTAAATGGATGACCTCAAGTTATTCGCCTCCAGTCGCTCCCATCTTGTGGAAATGCTAAACATCACTTTTGAATTTTTAATTTAGAAAAAAAAAATTTGAAATTTGAATTTAGCAATTTTATTGAAATTGAGCTGGGGACGGATAAGTGTGTGGTCCTCCATGTTGAAAGGGGAAAGGTTGCTAACTCTGAGAGCATAGACTTATCTGTGCCTATCAGTTTAAGGACCCTTTCCGAGGCTGAAACATACCGATACCTGTGTGTGTCAAAGAACATCGGTATCGATGAGGCTGGTATGAAACAGTCAGTTTGCGACGTGTTTTATGCACGCTTGACCAAAGTACTCAACAGCCTTTTGTCTGGTGTGAATAAGACACACGTATATAACGATTGGGTCATGCCTGTCCTCATGTATACCTTTGGCATACTCAGGTGGACTCAGACTGAACTTAACGCCCTGGATAGAAAAGTCCGCACTACTATGACGTCCCATAGGATGCATTATCTGAGATCGTCGGTAATGAGGCTGTACTTGCCGCGAAAGCACGGTGGGCGTGGCTTTCTGAGCGCGCTCACCATGCATAATCGCGAAGTGTGCAGCCTCCGTAATTACTTCCTGGTGAGATCGGATGATCCATTCTATAAGGACGACATTTTTGTGATAAAGGACTTACCTCTCTATCCTTAGCCAACGAGCAATGGCAAGACCCGGCAGTGCAGAGAATTTCCGACCGGGTGACCGTATGGAAGGAGAAGGAGCTCCACGGGAGGTTCTACAAGGCTCTACCATGAGCTTTTCGTAGACGCAGTAGCCTCCCTCCACTGGCTACGTTTTGGTGACCTCTTCGGGGAAACCGAGGGTTTTGTCTGTGCAATACAGGACAGGTTATTAAGACAAACAACTATCGGAGATACATCCTAAAGGATGGCACCGTCGACATTTGTCGAGCTTGTCGCCATCCCGGTGAGTCACTTAGGCATGTCATCTCCGGTTGTTCGGCTCTTTCTAACTCTGAGTACTTGCACAGGCACAACCTAGTAGCCAGAATTCTACACCAGGAGCTCGCTCTGAAATACGGTCTCGTGGACCGGAAATTGCCGTATTACAAGTACTTGCCGGAAGCCGTGCTCGAAAATGATCGCGCCAGGCTCTACTGGGGCCGGGCCATCATCACAGTTAGGACTATTCTTGCTAATAAGCCTGATATTGTGCTGATGAACCAGACACAGTCAAGGATATTTTTGGTCGACATTACCATTCCGTTAGACGAGAACCTCGTGAAAGCCGAAACAGATAAACGAACATAATATCTGAACCTGGCTCACGAGGTGACCGTCATGTGGGGTGGTCTGCCGACTGAAATTATTCCTGTAGTCGTTTCTGCAAACGGACTAATCCCAGTCAGCCTCTCGGGTCATCTGAGGAGGCTAGGACTCCTTGACGGACCGCTCTAGGCTCAAATACAGAACGCGGTGCTTCTCGATACCGCCAGCATCGTCCGCCGGTTTCTCTCCCTTTCCCCCTTACCCTCGGCTGTTTGGTCTCCCCTGCCGAGGGCCTCCATCTGGTTGGGCTTTTATTTATTTATGTATTATTTATTTATTTGTGCTGGTATATGAAATATATATTTATGTATATTTTATCATTTATATATTTATTCAGCCCAACCAGATGAGAATACACTACTAATACCACAATAATAATAGTCAATTGTTATATGAACGAAGTATCGGAAAGAGGAGCCGGCCTGTAGAGACCTACTATACCATCACTATTTTGGATAGACATCCAAAATAGTGATTGGATAAGTCTTATGGTCAAATAATGATATTTTTTTAATTTATTATTTATTAACGAATTTGTAATACAGTAAGTAACACCTTAATTCTAAACTCGCCAAACATTTAAGTTTGATGGCGAGAGGCGTTCTTTTAGATAGCAATGAACCACCTTACGTTCTCCTAATATTGGACACAATAATACACAATAATATAAATAGCAAAAAAATATATAAACCTATGACATCTTGTTGTTACGTTAACTTTATAATCTTATATATATATTTAACTTTATTTATATAAATTAAATACCTAATAATTATTTATTATATTGTTATGGTTTAATATACTAAAATGAATTAGTTCTATTAGCCATTCTGTATAATGTTTTTTAATTTTATATTAAGTGATCTCTTACTAATTTTAACTTTTCCTCTTAATAGATCTATTTTGTTAAACACTTTAGCTACCAAATACTTAGATGTTCTCTTACCATAATAGTTTGTTATTTTTGGTTGAACCAGTTTGTTTTCTCTGTGTGTTGTACTTGTTTTTAACATTAACTTTATATTCATTGTTACAATAATATTCCAGACCTACCAAATAGTCTATTTTTTATCTATGGGAATAATTTTACAAATGGGAAACAGCTTATCATGGTCTTTGTTACAATTGCCTTTAACATTTTTACTAACTAGAAACTTAATCAGTCTTATTTGTATGTCTTTGATTGAATGATGAATGATATCGACGTCTGCTCCCTGCTTCGTAGGAACTAGAAACACTGGAGCGTAGCTAATTTTCATGTGTTCCCCAGATGACAAACTGAAGCTCTATTTATATCCGACGTATACTTATTTATTTATTTATGCTTTCATGCAAAAAGTAGTACATATGGCAGACTTAATGCCATAGAGCATTCTCTTCCAGTCACCATTAAGCTAAACTGAGATAGACATTTTGGAGGCGGTGCAGCAATAATCAAATAGAGAGGATAAAATATATATATCTTTATATATAAAGTACGTGTCACGTTGTTTGTCCGCGATGGACTCCTAAACTACTTAACCGATTTTAATAAAATTTGCTCACCGTGTGCAGTTTGGTCCAACTTGAGAGATAGGATAGTTTTTATGCCCATTTAGTGACCCACAATTTTTTTCTAATTTAAGGATTTTTAATAGGACATGACAAAGAGTCGTCGAAAAGGGCAGAACAACGTCTGCCTGAAAAGCTAGCTATATATATGTATGTATATATATATATATACACAATAGGTACTTATAAATATTATCTATGTCAAAACAAATATGAAATATATACGAAAAAAAAGAGCTGTGCTAGTTCAAACTCGCAAGAATTTTATACTTACTTAAACGGACTTCATTTTTAAAAACGAATTTGTTGGGAGCTTTTTTAATATCAAGAGGGATGTCGTTCCAGAGTCTGATGGCCGTGAGGGCGAAACAGTGAGATAAATATAATACTGTCGAATCGATGCCATTGTGTTTATCGATAATTGACTAGTCGCCTTGATAACTAATTGTAGGTGTAAGATTTGTATGTAAATTACAGTCTACATACATTCTACTCATGATGATGTTTATATCTATAGATTATAGGCTTTCTCACTACATATTCTAATGAACACACGGCAAATTGGAATTTAAAATTGCTAGTAACAATTATTATTTCATTGGTGCTTGCATATAATTTGATTGCCTGGAAATCTAAAACGAGCGATTATTCCTTTGTTTTCTTAAAAAATAAAATAGAAGTCACAAACAAATTTACATTCCACTTGGATGGTAAATGGTTAATACAAACTGTGGACAGCCGTAACCGATTTCAAACAAATATGACTCAAGATGCGTTGTCTTCTCTGAGGATTTAGATGGAATATTTTCAACTTGTATACAAGGGTGGTACCTACTCACTCTAGTTTGACTCCTAGTTTGAAAATTACTTCTACCACCTATTAGCTGTAGTACCTACGTTAACAGAATGAAACAGATCGATAAATTCTACTTACCATACTCTTTAAGCCGGAACCCGGTATAGGAAGCACTGCTCTTTGGTATAAAAATACGTAAAAGGGTGGTTGGTAACTGCTAGTTTGCAAATGACGGGTTGGATTAAGAATCGTGTGGCAGGAATTTGGAGGAGCAAGGTGTTGTACTTGGTAAAGGTTCGGATCCCCATTATAACAACACAACTCGCATTAAAATATTCAATAGTTTGTGCTAGTATAATGAGATTGTGAATTAGCCATTTAATTGTTAATAATTGAAAATTTTCAAATAAAAATCACAAAACAAGAAGATGTTCTGTCGTTCTAATATGTTTTTATGGTGAAATTTTTGGAGAATTAAATGTAATTTAAGTTATTTAGTGTTAGGCTTTACGGATTAGAATTTATCGGATTTTCGGCATGGAGGCATCAGCAAAATATCGTCTAGTACAAGCAATAGAATGGTCTTTATGAAGAATTGAAGAGGAATTTACTTAATTATTGAATAGTGATAGTAGACCTTAGATTTATCAAATGCTATTTACACAAAACTTGAACACTAATGAAAAATGGGATATCTATCCTTTCATCCCTGTCATCGGGGTGTAACAACGGACTGAAATATGCACGAGCTCTTGCTTCACTGGCTTTATAATAGCAGTCATCTATTATTATTAGTTATTAACGCCCCAACGGTTGCAAACATCCTACAAAAAAAAGTCCTGCCATAACTACACATCGTTCCCAAAAAACGAAATAAAATTAACTCTTCAACAATTATTCTCACTCTATCATTTCATTGTAAAAATCTTTGTGAAAACTTTTGTAAAGTTACGTCTCGAATGATCAAAATTGTCGTTCGCACTCGCAAAATTTTTTAAACAACCAATCACGAGTCTCACTGTTGAATGCGAGTCAATGTTCGATGACCGATAACGACGAATTATTAAACTCGCACTCATGAATTGTATTTCCGATTATTGTCACTAGTTGGCGCTTTTTTATTCCATATAAATCGTAGTCAACGCTCCGGGGATCGAACATGAAAAAAAACTCGCACTAGGCACGCAGTTTCGACAAACACGATACGATATAGCCATATGATACAGTGGGTGACGAAAGTGGCAACAAAGGGATACTACAAAGGGAACTAATAACAACTCGAAACTATAAAAAACCGCAGTTTTCAACCCGCCTGCCATGCGTGGCAACCATGGCAAATATGAGAGGTCTATGCACTGATTTCGGGAAAATAAAAAAAATATTATAACCCAAACATGGAAAAACAAATGCAATATTACTCTGTAAGATGGATATCATACATAATTTTGTGTAAGTGTGACAAGGACGTATGCTATATATAAATACGCATGTTAAAGATTCATGTCACAATATTATACTTCTATGGTATTTTTATTCTTCTGTGGTCTATACTATCCTAATAAATAATTGTGTTCACAAACAATAAAGAAATAATTATTGGAGCGGAGCTCCCATGACTCAAGAAAACGATTCTTTGAAATCTATCTCCTCGTAACCCGTAGGCCAATTTACATAACTTTTTCGGCAATATTTGTAGATCAACGCAGACAACGTTTGTAAACAATAAAAATCTGAATTTCTCTAAAAGAGATTAAAAAATAACCAAGAACTAAATTGTCTATGGGAAAATACATGTAAAGCAAAAGCGCGCGCTTTTGTAATAGTTATTGAGAAAAGAATTAATTTAAAACAATTGTAATGTGATTGAATCTTTTGTTGAAATAAAGATAGTTAAAGACTTACTCCGCTCCGTTTATGATGCTAACAAAAGGTTTTACCTTTGCATCTGCATCGGCCCTAGTTATAATACTTTACACCCAAAAATCCCTTCATTTGATTTAAGCTAGAAGCGGGAGCGAAGCGCAGCGCAGCTCTCGCCACAGCCATGTTATTATTTTGAGTTAAATGTTATAATTTTGAGGTTACGTCTATGAGATTTTCTTTTAATTTTTCTAAAGAACGGTGTATTACCGGAGGATCATAACGGAGTGGTGTCAGTGTGTAGGGGACATTTTCTTTTCCCCCACTTCCCCCCTCCCCTCCTGCCAAACGGTTGTAATATTTTTCCAAAATTACTCCTGCCACCTAATAGCCGTAGAATGTTAATAGAATTAAACATATCGATAAATTTCATATATTGTGTCCACAGAGCGGTTTTTCCAATCGAACGTGATTACCTCCGACGCGACCGCAATGGACACGACGTCGGGGGTTGGCCAGGTGGTGGACACGTCGGACGACATCGCGCCCGACAAGCCGCTGCGCTCGCCGTGATGCTCGCCGCCGCGGTGGACGCCCGCGCCGCCGCCGCACTGGCGGCCCGTCGCACACCGGACCCTCTGAACGTCCACTGGTCGCTGATCGCCTGACGCCGGACACCTGTCAAAATGTTTTTTCTTCTTTTGTAGCCAATGGCTGTCATGCGAATTTCCAGCCTTGATATGGATATTGAACTAATATGTTCTACGTACTAGAATAGACATCGTGAACTAAATCTGCACGGGGTCTGTGGAAAGAGACACACAGTGTACTATTTTATAGCACGGACTAAGTAAGTTTGAGCCCATGGACTTTAATATGTGTTGCGAACGACCAAATCTCGGCGTCTCTTCTAGTACATATTAGTTCAATGATTTTATACGATTTTTTTGATAAATAGATTTCTTCAATTTGTTTTTGATATAAAACTCTTAGGTAATTTAATTTTGCTGGTTGAAAAGCTACTTGGAAAAACAATCAGTGGTGTAGATATCCGTTCGTTTCAAAATTGTTTTATAATTTTCGTCATTTATACAAAATGAAAATTTGAATCTAGTAATTATTGAAACACGTTTATAAACGGTTGTTTAGATAAACTCCAATCCTTCAACTTTTTACTAAAAACTTTTCAATTAGCCTGTTTCCTCTGAAGATTTAAAAAAGACTCGCCAGAGGTAGCTCTAGTCATTTTCAGTTATCATTAAAACAAATAAATTAATAAACTGAACGAAAATACAAAAAAATAAATTATCATGCCTACTAAACATTGCGTATTCGCGAATTGCGCTTCTGACAGTCAATAGAAGCAAGATTGTATAAAATTTGTGCCGTTTATAAAACCTCAAGTTGACACAAAAAGTGTTTGGAGTAAAAAACATACTTATGTCTGTATTAAATGTGTATCTCCGAGTGAACAGATAATAATAATTATTTTGAAACTTCTTATCGCAATTAGCCTGTCGTTGGAATATCTGTTAAAGCAGTGTTGGGGACAGATTCAAGAGTAATGGTGAATGTCTGTAATGCAGAAAGTCAGACAGAAGAAGATGTTGAAGTTCAATGGCTAAAAAAATATAATGAAAGTTTAGAAAAAAAAACCGGCACACGTAGTTTTAAATGTAGATTCATATCACACGAATATAAAAGAGATTAAATATTAAACTGTTCTAAAAACAGAAAATTTTGATGCTTTATGGTAATTTCTGGGTAATTACCTCCTTCTCCTGAATCAATAAAAAAGTGGCTTACTACGAATTCAAAAACAAGTCGTCAATCGTTATGGTTACAACAAAAATTTTCGCTAAAATCGGCTTTTTAGACATTAGATAAACTACATTCAAGATTATTACGTGCAAATATGATATGTTTAGATTGAATGTAAGCATTGGATATCTTTCAAAGATTTTCACAACTTGAATTCAATTCAAGTATCAAAAGTTTAAAAATACTAGATATTTTCCCTTCTGCAGATACTATTTAAAAAATAAATCTCCCTAAAGTATTTAGAAAATTTAAAAATATTCGTGTCATAATTGATTGTTTTGAGTGGAATTTGCAAAAGCAAAAATATTTCAACCAGCGACACTTATTCGATAGTCACAGTCAGTTAACATTAAGTTGTTAACACTCAGTTGACATAATCTTCCGTTAATTCAATTTTTATTATATATGTTAAACGTTACTGTCAATACATATACCCTCCCTTCCTACCAGTGCCGCCCCTGGTGGATCTTTTTTAAATCTTCGGAGGAAACAGGCTAATTGGCATATAGCTTTTCTTTTCAGTGATCAAATTAGTGCGTGTGGAGGCTTATGTAAAGTCATACCTAACTTATTCATTACTCGATATTTTTTAAGAAGACAAAAACGGTTTCCCCGCTAAAATTTTCTACTTTGAGTCTAATTTGTTTGTCACATGACGCTTTTTACAATTATTTACCTAAAAGTTACAACGGAAATAACGTAGTAAATGGTTGTTTTATATAATAGTTTAAGCTTTTTAAATTGTTATTTCTTTGTAGGCATTTTAAAAGGTATATTTAATTGACTTTTAATGATCTCTTTGTGTCATATACGTGACTGAAGACAAAAGTTACGTATTTTTCCGGCTAAAACTTTTAACAATATTTACCTTTCCTAGAAATAAGTTTTCATTTTGACTCTTTAGATGTAATTAAGTGTCAAAATTTTTTGTTTTAATATTCTGGTCGTCAAAGGCGGTGGAATAAAATGCGTGGGCGCGTGTAAATATTGTTAAATATATGAGTAATTAAAGAGGACCGCGGCAATGGTTGTAGGAGCAGTAAATTTTAAATTATGTGCGGTATTGATTATCTGTGCTTGTGTCAATATAAAATAACATTGTCGTATCGGCATTGGGGAAATCAAAACTACGCCATCTATATAAAAAAATTGAAATTACTGTAATATAAATACAGACAATCAATACAATTTTCATTCATTAATTGATAAGGTCACAACAGAATACAATACTTCAACGATAATGTTTAAATATGTAAAATATGATGCTACAATAAATACACAACATATATATTCTAATATTTTTATAGAATATAAATCAAGTATAATGAATGATCAAGCCTTCCAGTAATTTAGTGAAATAATAAAAATTAATAAAAGTGCAGCTTATATAGTAATTATTTTGCTGACCTTTAAGGCAGTTTAGGGAAGTTGTATAGAAAACAAATGCTTCCGATCGAAACGTATTTCAATTGACGTAAGTGTGATATTATAAGTTGTTTTTGTTTCATTGTTGTGTGTTTTGTATTTAAAAGTAAATAGTATAAGCTTATTAGTTTACGAAGAGGAAAATTAATTTATTGAACGAATATTTAATAAAGACGAGCCTTGCTTAAGAGTTAGTTTAGTTCTACAAAAGTAGCCGTGAGCCTGTCGTATTTGTTCTTGCTTTTGTTTTGAGACGTTTAACTTAACACCTAATTCATTCGATTTGACATTGCCATTAAAATCCTACATAATTCAGATATGAAACTTCATTCATAAAAGTTCGAATGTTGTTCGGATGTTTTTCCATTTCGAGAGCAAGGATAAATAAAACTAATGTAGTTCGATATCGGTCGAAGGACATTTAATAGGTGCCTTTCATAAATACAACTTATATAAAACTTACTTAGTAGGGAGTTGTAAATTGTAGTGTTCTTTTAAATCCATCCGCTCATACCTGTACTGTGGATAAATCATTATTAACTTTGTATTTAGGATGTATTATTTAGTCAATTATATTACTATAACTTCATTTGATCTGCCATTTTTCAGTTGCAACTAAATACCCATTATTTCCTTTATGATTTGCTAAAATGTATCGCTATCATCTTATAAAATATATTTAGAAGTTGGTATTTTTATCATGCAGTAATAATTTTCGTTCGCAATTCCGTGGCCATACGAGAAAAGCTAGTCATTAGAGTTACAATGTAAATTTAATGTTACTTAAAAATAAAGGTAAAAATATTTACAATTATTAATTAACCCTTACGTTTATTAGTAAAGGGACGAAACTAAAAAATGTTGCCAAATTACACGTAATAAAATCCAAATATATATACACAATTTTTAATAGATTTAGATTTATATAAGTATGGTACGGTTAAGTTTGCGTTTTGGTAGTTGAAACCAATTGGTGAGAATGCAGCTAAGTAAAACTTTGAAGCAAACATGACAATTAAAAAATATCAAAAATATTGACGCAACGTCATTACAAAGTTATGCTACACAACTTCTTGAGAGAAATTTGAGTTGTTCTTGTCACATTTGTATTAAAAGCATCGATCGCCTTTTATGTACTTATTTGAAAACGAGTGCTTTTTTCCAAACTAGTCTAAATTGATAATTTCAAATTTTTTTAAAGAATTTTGCATTCATTTATTTGGCAGTATATTTATATAAGACATTTAGTAAAATAGTAAAGTAGGAACGTAGCAATAAACGACAAGCAATAAATAATTTAAAAATAGTGTTATAAAAAGGCTTTAGTAAAGCTAGAGATTGGTACTGAAGTAGGTTGACCATATATTCGTAACAATTGACTCGCAGAATATTTTTTCTATAGTAAATATGGCTGAGAAACCAAATACCGTATATAAAATGATCAATTTAGTTAGAAAAGCCATTTGGTACAATTCTTACATAGCTATTTCACAAATAGAATCTATAGAGGTATTGTTGATACAGCTGTAATAGTTCAACGAGGCTGGAAAATGGGGATTAGTCAATTGCTAGCTGTAGACATTATTAGAAAATCTATTTAAAAAAAAACCAGAAAATTAAAAAGGTCACTAAAGGCTTGTTGGATACATTATTCGGATTACCTACAAAATTTCGTCGTTTAATATCTGAGTGGTTTAACATTGTACAATCGTTAAGGCAATATAAAAATTGGTGACGAATTTAAAAAGCTCATTGGTGCCGAAAATTCTAGACTGTGATTAAATTGTTCATTCTGAACGTGTCTTATATTGAAATAGTTGTTTTTGTATGATTGGCAAAATGCACGGTAAGTGCTATTGGGAGTTAATAAATAAAACAATGCTGTATATTAAAGCGATACACGAAATCATGTTGTATGAAATGTATTTGTTATTATGACAAATTTATGGTGTTTATTAAGTTTTACAACTCTCATCTTTTTTCATTGGTTATCCAATGAAAAAAGATGAGAGTTGTAAAACTTTTTATTGACAGCCTTAGTAGATTCGGTAGTCGTTTTATTGATAGCTTTGCAATAGTTTGTGTGTGTGTGTGTGACAAGCACAGTATTTTAACGAAATGTAATTATACGTCAAAATTTAAAAATGAACATCGTTGTATACTTTAAAATGGCGTGTTTGTCACAACATGACTTTCGTTCTATTTTTATTAGCACCATTGTTACGATATGGGGAAATAATTGAAAGCCTAAACATTATGTGCCTTAGATACAACAATATTGTATGATATTTATGATGCGTTCTATACAACGTGCTAACTAGAAATAATGATTATCATTGTTTTGAAAGCCTAAAACTTGACTTTTGTCTCCACTGTTAGATTTCATTTTTGCAAAGCTTCTCTGGATCTCATACATGTTATCTAAACAAATTTATACCCAAGAATGATGATTTAATCTGCATAATTGTAAAAGAGGCCCAAGTACTGAAAGGTGTTCTTCATTATTTCTAATACCCCTATTGTTCACTCTCTATTGAACCTTATGTTTTGTCTTAATTAAAATAATAACTGGGCACCCAACAGTCTGGAAATTTATTTCGAATCCAGAATAATGATAACCCTCTTAATAATTATCGTAATTAAGTGACGCTTCGATGCGTAGTTTTGCTGAAATATAAATACTTCTAATATATTCTATAATTTTAGTAATTACCTACATTATACCCACTTAAGTACCTATTATATACTTTACATGGCATGTATATCTTACTATACGCAATATTTGAATTAGGCACGCTTTTGATTTGAGAGAAACGTGGAAAATGTTTTATTCTCGCAAGGCTTTTTAAAATTTTAACAATCAATATTTCAAACAACATTTAATATGTAATTATTAACCTTTTCACTTCGCTGTAACTTTATTTCTTATGTAAATTTTTAATGATGTTTTTAAACAATACAAATCCGTCTTAATATTAAGTTTTGTGGATTCTGAATTGAAATAAGATACATACGTAATTTACTATATTTGTAAGGATAATTATTAACAGTTAGAAAAATACTCCTAGTTACATATTTCTTTGTTTCATCAAATATGATGTGCAATTATAATTGTTTAGCGAATTTATTAATACTTTAGTGTTTTATGATGTGTCCATGACCCAAGATTGTCTGTAAATACCTTCTGAAGTGTATTTATATAATAATTTCCTTTTTGTATATTTTAACAGCGGAATGATAATTACTATTTTAGATAAATCTTCAGAATTCACTCCTCAGTGTATTTTACAATTTTTCTATAGTTTTTTATGTTTTTAAATTTATGTTAAAATCCCACATACCTAAATGAAATGATATATTTTCTTAACAGCGATTATTATAAAAACAACAAAATCATTTTGATGAAGCAGAAAGGATGACATTTAATTTAGGTATGCATAATAAACTAAAGATAGACTTGTAAAAATGTTATGACATGTATTTTTAACCTATACATAGTAAGATATTTATAGAATTTTAGTCGTTTAATTATTTCGAACGACTTGTTATAAAGAAAATTGGTGCTTAAAGCTTAAACAATTATGACGGTACGTTGACGTACTGCGTGTGTATTGTCATGGTGGGTTGGAGCATTTTTGACATAGCATGCGTTGTTATGCTTAGGTTTGATGCCGAATCATTTATTTAATGTAAAGTTTTAAATTGTAGACGTACGAAATTTCTAAATTATTATTAATTTAATATTGCAATGTTCAATTATAAAATTATAATTTATTTATTACGAGGCAATGTTTTGTTATAATTTTTATTTTCCCTATTTAGGAAACTAAATATCTTAAATGATATCAAATATGCAAGAAATATGTATTTTTAGTTTTTAGAGTTTGAACGCTGCTACAAGGTTAGTTTACCACGTTCACTTTTTTTATTTTAAAACTTTTTATTTTAGAACGCATATTGTTTTTAAAGTCATCTATTTAAAAGAAAGAAAGTTTATTCTATCTATTATATAAATAAAAGATTCGACATCAGGGCTTGAGCAGTTATAATAATGTAGGTAAACATTGCTCAATATCGATGAAAACTGAAAGTGTTACAGTTGACGCAATACAAACAAACAAACATTATATAATTGAGTTTTATTTAATGGTACCTTTTTATTCTGTTGTTTTTTTTTTTTTGTTAAAAATATCCAATAAAAATAAGTATTACCTACTGCTTTTATCATATAAAAGTTAACATTGAAAGTTTGTTAGTGATCTATCCATCAATAAATACAGATTATAAAATTTCATTGCTGAACATAGGCCTACAGTTTGCCTTATAGGGGGGATTTTGCCATAGTTGCCACGCTTGGCAAGCGGGTTGGCAACCGCAGTTTTTTATTATTTTGAGTTATTATCAGAAAGATGCTGCTGCCCATCTCCTGCTTCAGTCCGTCGCCTCTAACGACATACAATCAGAGATTGTTAGTTTATTAGTAAAAGAAAATCACTTTTTCAGATGTTGTAGCGTTTACTTATGATAAAATCAATCACATCATATAGTACGTGAGGGTAATATGGTCATCCGGTCAATATCACTTTCTTCTAACTAAAAAACTAACTAAAACTACAGCCTTTTTTGCATAGACGGCTTTGTGAGACGGTAGCTCTCCATCAGTCAATGAAATAATAAAGGGTCAAAAGGGCAATGCTTTATCGACGCCATTTTGACAGTTAACATATAGTAAATATTTTAGTCGATTTTAGTATAATGTAGTGTAGTTAGTATATTTAACTTGATTTTCAGAAGTGTCCCTAATGATTGCCAAAGCTTGTTTGATTTTTTTTTCTTAATATAATAAGGTGGGTGGACCATGGAAGGCAATGCTCCTTCGAAGGCCAATTATTAAAATATCGTAGTTATTGCCATGTAATGACAAATTCCTTCGACTTACACAAACACCCATCGAACTGAAAATCACAGATGCGGCGGCGACTCGCTCGCGCTACTATTTTCGCAATACGGTCCCTCGCTTCATTGATTTCGGGAATCGACGACGTTAAAATAAGGTGGATGTACCATGGAAGGCCACTCTAACAAATAAACAGTTATTATTCGTTTATTTACTGGATAAATGAAACTTACAAATATTTAGGTAATACTTTGTTTTATTACGTAACATATAAACCACCTCTTATTATTGTAGATTTAATCGCTGTTTAATAAACTTTAGTGTTAAATGACCGATTTATTATAATGGCCTTCTAAGAAGCCTTGTTCCTAGTATGGCCATTTGGAAGAGTTTTATGAAACATAAGTTTAATCAATATTGATTAAATCTGCAATTTAAAAAGTGGTTTATATGTTACGTACTAAAACAAAGTATTACTTAAATATTTGTTACTTTCATTTAGCCAGTAAATAAACGAATAGTGACAGTTTATTTGTTAGAGTGGCCTTCCATGGTACACCCACCTTAGTAATAGTATACGACTTTGTGTTTTTGTCTCTATCCTTCTCCTAGTTTTGGTTTTATAGGGCGGCAAAGCTTAAGGTGATCACCATATTACTCTCGCGTACCTTACTTAATTACCAAACAGTTCTTGGTACCTCAACTGATAGGTACTTATTTAACATATGAGATTTAGGCGCGTTGAATAATGGGAAGTTGCAACGTGAAGAAAATTACGATCATTGCTGTCAGATATGGTCTTACCAAGGGTACTAGTGGCATTGAGGTGGCGGCGTTCGGGAATGTACCATCATAAAGATAGGGATAGAAATACCACAAAGATCTAATTACTTCCGGTAGATGGCGGTGACCCGCCGCTAAGATTTCTGTCATTTTGAAATCCTGTCCATACAAAGGTTGTCTGGATCCGCTTTTACCGATAATACCGACCAAGATTGACATTTCTTTTTGGTGTTTTGTTGTGTGCAATAAAGAATTATCTATTGACCTATTTATCGCGTTGGTGATGCATTATCAGGGATGCTTGCAGAAGCACGAACAGATGAGTTCTTCGTAATAATGGGTAAAAAAGTGTTGGAATTTGGGGTCTATCAAATCTGTTGTAATGTCGGGGGCAGTCTAGGATATGATCATATCCTAACTAAACCCAAGCATACCACTGCAAGACTTCAAGACACAGTAAGTTTATTCTGCGTAGGTCGGACCATAAATAATAATTAAAAGCTGAAGGTACTCCGGGTTAACACTCACATCGGGACGTCAATCACCTCGGATCCCCGTGACCATGGGTGCTGGAAAGAAACTGAAATTTTGGGAATTAAAATTAACTAAATTAACGTGATAAACTCATTGACTTATATATTACTAGCGAAAGGACCGGGCCGACCGAACAACTAAATCGGACCAGTGCGCTGGCCCTAAAATAACAGTTTAGGGCCAACGCAAATCGGTCGACAGTGGTGCGCGCGCAGTACAGATTTGCCTTTCATAAATATGTCTAGTTGCGTGGTAAAAGAATGCAAAAATTACAATACAGGGATTAAATGGGAACATGGGATATCTTATCATCGGTAAATAACATTATAATAATTTTGTTACACAAACGCATTTTTAAAGTTTTATTTTACAGTTAGTTTAGTTACGTTACCAAGATTAGACCAGGGTTGGATTCAGAGATCAAAAATATTGTACATGCAAAATAAAATTATACTATTTTTAAAAAATTATATCACGTTTGACGTTTTATGTTTCTTTTTTCCCATGTGACGGGATTTTGAACGTATATAGATAAACTAGGCGCTACGCGTCTAGTTTCTCTATACGTACGTACTATATTTTTATTTCTGTTTAATTTTTGTCTAATGAACTTAGTATAAGTTAAATTTTGAATACTGGTACCTAATATAATTTATATTCAATAAGGGTAAAACGATAAGAGTACGCAAAAGAAACCATATCTGCTTAGTTGAATCTGAAAATCTGATTCATAAAATATTTTGAAATTTTGTTTTCAAACTTGATTGCTTATGGAACATGGAGTTTGTATCGTGGTAGCTCCTCATTATAGTTGTATCGAGGATGCAACATAAATGCATCGATCGAGCACCAATTGACCAGAAAGGGAGTTAATTCTAATTTTATTTAAAAAAAACGCGGTACTCATGTACAATAAGGAAAATGTCGATATCGTAGGGTTAAAAAGACCCAATAATAATACAAGTCGACGTTTAGGTAAAATAATGGTATTATTATATATTCGCTTAGTATTATTACGATATTATATACTACAAACTATGAAATAATGGTACAATTAAGATAATTATAATACGAAATCCGACCCTGGTTACGTAGTGTTATGACATGACGTTTTTATTATGACAGATGCGCTACTTTTTCTTGTATGAAAAAGTTATAAGTAAAATATTTAGATGGGCCCATCGATTAGTGATCGATGGATGGGCCTATCCTTCCTTTTGAAATCATTGGATAAACTCCGTAAAATAGTTTTATTCAATGTGTAGTGTTATAAATATAAGAAATCATTAAGTAATTATACGTAGTTAAGGAACTAATATTAGTATATAAGTTGCACCATGTATAAGGCGAGTCAAACTATGTGTTGAATAAAAATGATTCTATTTTTGTCTCTTACGCTATGCGAGATGATCGATCGTACTATTGATTATGTATCGAAGACTATTTTGATCTTTGTACTTTTGCTTCTTAACACTTCACATACTATTTTTAACATCACATCAAAAACTTAACACTGGGTACTGACGTCGTCACCTTCTGTCGGTGGGTTCGTCGCTTAGTTTCGGTTTAGTAGTCGTTTTTCCATTCAAAAGGATATATTATCAGGCAGAAATCAGAAGTACAGACGGCTTGACAACTCAAGTGGTTTCGAATCCCGCTCGAAACTTTGTATGGCCTAATAATAATTGTTCCGGATTCAAATTTTTGTCCATGTGCAATTTATGTATGTTAACAGCCTCCACGGTACAGAAGAAAATCCTGGTGTGGGGTAGCGTTCATTAAATAAAACGAAATTAAAAAAATTGCTTTAGTTTTGAAGTTCTGTTGCTCAGAGATGACCAGCTGTATCCTTCTTTGCTCGAAGTTAGCTGCAGGTGTCCATGAGCTGCAGAAGCCGCTTACCATCAAATGGACTGTAAGCTCAGTTGTCCCTTCAGTTTCATATTAAAAAAAAAAACAGATTTTATGTCATCAATCACGACGTAGAAGAAGAAATGGACTGTGGTGTGGTTGAAATGGAGAGTTTCGAAGATTACGACACAAATTACGAGTTGAAATGTCCATCAGACCGAGTTTTGATCACGGCCAGTGAGTCATAAGCGCAAGACAAAGTTATAGTGCACGAGTGTGTGCGCAAGCAAAGATGCAATTTCTATTACCTTACTCTCGCAGTTCAATGAGCATCGAACATGCAACTTCCCAAAGACCTACAACTTCCTTACTCCCGGCACCTACTAAGAATTAATTAAAAGCAATATCCGATAACTGACTTTTACAACGCATCCGCAACCTTCTCTGTTGACTGCAGCTGGCCATGGGCTAAAGTAACCACTTACTTCGTTTGTCACTTCAATTAAAAAAACCTTACATAATCACATACAATTTTTAACACTGCAATAAACTTAATAGATATAATAAAAACTACATATTGCTCTCACGATAGTGTAGTTGGCAGTCGTTTGCCACGTCGCCGAGACGAAGCAACTACGTCACGATCACGTGACGACTAAATGTACCTTATGCACTGGCTTATAATAGAAAAAAAAACACTAAGTAGAGGAATTTGTTCGCCAATTTTGCGCTTAGATTAAATTTTACTCGTTTTGCTGGTATGACCTATGGATCTGAGACGTGGTCTTTCACTGTTGGCCGTATAAGGACGCTCAAGGTCGCTCAGCGAGCTATGGAGAGGGCTATGCTCAAGGTTTCTCCGCGTAATAAACTTAGAAATGAGGATATTCGCAGTAGAACCAGGTGACCGACTTAACCCAACGGATTAGTAAGTTGAGTCCATATAGCTCGAAGAACCGACAACCGATGGTGAAAAAGGTACTCGAGTGGCAGCTTCATACCGGTAGGAGTAGTGAAGGGCGAACTCCCACTAGATGCAGTGACGACTTGGTAAGACATGCAATAAGTCGATGGATGCAGGTGGTTCAGGATCGTGCTTTGTAATGATGATGATCATGAATGCTCGTAACGAGACACTACCATATTAGTCGCCAGGAGAGGCAGGGTCTATGATGCCTATGAGCAGCAGTATCTACTTTTTGCAGAATAAGGTTGACAAACGGAATTAATCTAGCTAATGGTAAGTGTATGCTGTGACTCATGGACAGCTTCATTTATCCTCGCTCTGGAAGCAAAATGTAGATGCCTTGTCACCTCTTATTACTAAAATAGAATGCCTTGATACCAGTAAAAAGGGTCATCGTTCTTCTTTATTTATCACTCGATCACGAATCAAAATGCAGGTGTGTTGTCACCCGTGAGGACTAATATGGAATGCCTCGTTTCCAGAAAAAAAGATCTCCGGTTCTTCACACTAGCCATACGAAATACAGTAGCATTAAGCTGCTATTTAACGTTGGTGTTCTGTAAGAGCGTGGTGCTTTCTCAGGCCAATTCGTGCTGAAACCATAATATAGCTACAGTATATTTCTACCATTTATAAAAATTTGTTATAATATATATATATATATATATATATATATATATATATACATATATATATATATATATATATATATATATATATATATATATACATATATATATATATATATATATATATACATACACATATATATATATATATATATATATATATATATATATATATATATATATATATATATATATATATAATATATGTGTTTATTGTAATTTTTGTACCTTATTTAATTTACTACTAATATATTTGTAGTAATAAGTTGAAGTGACTTTATATTTTAAGTAAAAGTAATTAACCCTTATGGATGTACAAGTTGTCCAAAATAAATAATTTCGGCTAATAAACAGCTTCGGATTCGCACGGGTGACTTCTGGATCTCGACAATAGCGCCACCTACCGGCTCCAATTATAAATATAAACTAACCAGTGACCGACTCAAACACACAAGAAATTCATCAAAATTGGTCCAGCCGTTTTTGAGTTTTAGCGACTGACTGACAGCAATTGATTTTTATATAGGTAAAGATTATTATTGTTATTAAAGTACACGAGGGTAGTACGGTCACTTTAAGCTTTGCCGTCCAATAAAACCAAAACTAGGAGGATGATAGATATGTTCAAAAACGCAAAGTCTTATACTATTACTAATATATCAATAAAAATAGGAAACAAGCTTTGGCAATAATTAGGAACACTTCGAAAAATCAACCTAATAAAAACTTACTTCAATACGCGATACTAAAATTGACTAAAATATTTACTATAATATCAACAGTCCCAACGGCTTCGATAAAGCAGCGTCCTTTTGATCCATTATTATTTGATTCACTGATGAAGAGCTATCGAATCATATAGCCTTCTATGCAAACAAGGCTGTAGTTTTTGAGTTAAAAGAAAGTGTAAAAAGGCTGCAGTTTATTAATTAACCAGATAATCATATTAACCTCATGTACTATACTATATAAAAACGAATGAGATTTGAACGCAGATGAACTGATTAGTTGAGAACCACTTTAACCACTCAGCCACTTGTTACTTAATTATGTTGTCCACCTGCAGATGAAAAGTAGACAAAGGATTTTATTCCCATATTGTAAAGGTTACCCGTCCTACACAGAGCAGTTTATTTCTACTTTATGATCTAGTGATTGTAATTTTCTCTATGCGTCCGTACGTTGTCGTTTTCATTACGAAGAAAGTTTCCTTTGAAAATATTGTGCTCATCTTGGATTTTTGTGAATTTGATAAAAAGTTAACGGTTTTAAGGATATTATAAGTATAAGTATTAAATATTTTGAACTATATAAGTGTTTATGATCTACTGCTAAATATAGGCGTTTAAAAACACGTGCAAGCAAAGATTTAAAATCTTTGTGCGCAAGTGGATTATGCGTTTTTTAAGGTAAGGGTGATAAACGAGTACACAGTCAATTTGATAAAAAAAATGTATTTTAATAAAACAATGAGTGATAAAAGCGTACAGTCTTGATGACGTGTGAATACTGTGGCCTATAGAACCATTGGCCATGTTTTTACTCGATTAAAAATCAAATTCAGAGGCGTTGTCACCTCTGAGAACTAAGTTCAAATGCCTCGTTACCAGCAGAAACGGTCTCACTTTCTGGTTACCGACCATATTAAGAACATTTTGCTGGATTCAGGTGCTGGGCATTCTATCTTTGTCCTTAGGGCTCACAACGCATCAGCATTTTGATTCTTAATCGAGGATAGATGTCGGTGTCTATGTTTTATGTTTATGTATGTGTGTGTCTATGTATACTCTAAAACTACCTGTACATAAAAACTAAAAATGTTAATAAGTTATCTTTTTTAATTATTTACTGTTTGTATTGTTATAGTGACTGTTATAGTGTGCAGGGTTTTTTAAACAACATAAACAGTAAGTGCCTTATTTAGCCAAAACACTGTGATAATTATGTTATAAAATTAATTCTATGTATAAAATATACGGCAATAAAATGAATTATTTCTTGATATTTACCCATCTATAAAACGCAATCTGTAGTTATAAATGTGTTAGCTTAAGAATATGTACTTTGTTTCAAATCAAAACAGCAGTATTAAGTATATCCAATAAATCGAACTTTGACATCGTAGGATCGCGAAAATCAATAGTCGATGTACGCCGTGCCGTGCTGTGAAAGTTTAAAAGTATTTTGACTTATATAACTCCAAAATTGTGTTAACGAAAATGATCTTTATGTCATGCGAATATAATTGAAGATTAATAAAATAGAGATTTGAGTTACCACTTTTTATTGTTGGCGAACATGACGCTGAATAGAACGGATAATCGACGCCTAGCCTTGTGCGATATCGATTTTAGTAAGGGCTGTTTATATGTAAACGCAAAAGCCATTATATATTTATTTCATTTCAACTTATTATCCCACACGGGTGTTGAAAAGAGATAGCAATAAAATGTAAACGCGGTATGCGTTAGGCTGCGGCGCGGTTGTCATGACTACGGGTCGCAGCGAGGGTAAGATTTCCGATACAGTAGGATCCCAATTATCAATTTTCGATATTAATTTCTGGGTCATACAGCGATGACGGAGTTCATGCTAGAACTTTGTATAAATGATAAAACTATAACAGTACGTAATAAGGATGAAGAATTGTTATTGGTGGTCGATAAAAAAGATTTTTGTATTGATTCGGTAAGATATTCTTCATTTTTTTCCATTTCGACAAAATGGCGTCGTGCTATTTTCGATACGCGCCATTTCTGTTTAAAAAGTAACAATAATAATTTGAAGTAAAAGCTATTGAATTTTTAGATCATTTTTATTTTAGAGACATGGTTATGAGTATGTTGTAGTAATGGCACCATATAAATTAACATCTTGATTTAAATGAACATTTTTAGACAATAGTTGTTATACAATAATATGTAACTTTTCAACATAAGACACATGTCGTGGTTACATACGATAGCTTAGGGACTGATCCGCTCACCGTAAATCTCATAATACGCGAGCAACTCGGGTTCGATCCCTGCCGGAACCAATGAGTTTTTAATTGGAATTTTACGAGCTGGTTTACCACGAGCTTGAGAACGAAGGAAAATATTTTAAGGAAAACTATATATATGGCTGAGGAATTAAACTTCGAGAACATGTATAGCCTAACAATACGCACTTGCGTAGCGCGGTAGACTAATAGCTCCAGAATCCTCTCAGAAATGAGATGTCTATGCCCAGCAGTGGGAGGTATATAAGCTGTAACTTCACTTCCAACAGCATTTCAGTTGACATTTGGGGAATGAAAAATTACTTTTACCACTGGTTCAGAAAAAAATCTGTCGTGGGAAAGAACCAGCAAGAGGCCCAGAGGGGACTGTTTGTTCAAAGTAAAATTTTACACATATTATACATACAAACTACTACTCAAGAAACTCAATTATACAAATTACCATACTGATTATAATTCCATTACAACCTTTTAAAGTCCACTGCTGAACATAAGCCTCCCCAATAGATTGCCTCATAGGGGGTATATATGCCACTGTTGCCATGCAAGCGGGTTGGCAATTGAAGTTTTTATTTTTGTTTTAAGTCGTTATAATTAGCAGGACGCTGCTGCTCGTCTATTCACATGTTTCCTTCCGTCATTTCTTACGACACCCACGGTATGATATGTGGTAGCGGATATTCTTCCACGCCACTACACGATTCACTTATTATAATAATATTTACTCAATCTATTTACTTACCATAATAAAAAGGTAGTATAAAGTCAGTCTGAAATTTAAACTAGACACTGTTACGCGAAAGAAGTTTTTCTTTATAAGCTAGGGTGACAAACCAGCACACAGTCCACCTGATAGTAAGTTGTTGCTGTGGCCCATAGACATCTACAGCTATCCTCGATTACCAATCAAAATGCAGATGCGTTATCACTACGACTAAGATGGAATGCCTCGTTTCCAGTAAAAACGGTCTCCGGTTAAGCTATTCGCTACGCTGGTATTCCGTGAGAGCGTGGTCCTTCCCCGGTCGAGCCGACCCATTCTTGCTACAACTATACTACTAATATAACTGCAGCATGGCTCTACCACGTGCAAAGTTCTGCAAATGTCAAATTATATATCAACTATTTCAAATATATATAGGAGAGACTTCGGCAGTGAACTTATTTAGGCTGGTCACTTTAATTTTGTAAACAAAATTTAATTAAAATACAAAGTTTATTATATCTAACAGTTATTAGTGCTTGAGACAAACTTATATATAACGTGTTTTTTTTCGTAAGTGCAGTAAGTGGGGAAATCGTTTAGGCTTAAATCCGATTGAACTGATCAGTTTAACTGACTGTGTATGTTAGTTAAACTGATCAGTTCAAATTATATATATGACTTATATTAAAGCTTTGACATTTAAAATAATATACGAGATAAAGAACTTAACACGCATTGACCATGAGCTGTAATGATCCATATTATTATATTATCTCATTATCCAGATCAGGATACTAGGATGAAGTCATTAAATTATTGTAATGTCATCGTTAATTACCGGTAAATTTCCATGTCAAAAGGCCGTCCCAAAGTTAGTGAAAGTTACATTAAAATATTTTTTACATTACATTAAAAGATTTTACGTTGTAGAGCCGTGCTGCAGCTATATAAGTAGTATAGCACGAATGTGTCGGCTCAATCGGGGAAGGACCACGCTTTCAAAGAATACCAGCGTAAAATAGCAACTGTGTTTCGTATGGTGAGTGTAGTGAACCGGAGACTTTGTTTACTAGAAACAAGGCATTCCATCTTAGTCCTCACGGGTGACAACGCATCTGCATTTTGATTCTTAATCGAGGACAGATGTAGATTTCTATGGGCCATAGCAACCACTTACCATCAGGTGGACTCTGTGCTCGTTTGTCACCCCGTTCTATAAAAAAAAACATTAAAAAGATTCTGTTACATAGATTAATACACGAAAGGCCAATAAAAGCGTGTCGATAAAACGCTAACAATGAAACTAACTGGAAAATTATTATTTTTTCTTCTTTGTCAAGCCAAAGCCTGCCCTCCGCTGGACGTAGGCTTCTTCAGTGATTACAATATCAGATGTCTCGCATCTTTTACGTTGTGCCTCGTCGCAGATCAGGGCAGTTCATGCAGATAGTATAGACGAGATCATTATGACCAGAAAGACAACATACTGACGTCATTCTGATCTTTGCCATATTTGCACATAAGAGATCTACATGATAAAATGGAGCGCTCGATTCTCTAGCTACCACTCTCTCTAGTGTTAATATTATACGAACGCTGACAGAGTGAAAATTATGTTATCGTCTCACTATACCTTGCTCGCTTTTTTAACCTGGTCCGTTTTGCTCTAACTAGGTCGGGCTTTCACCGTCCACTACACCGTCTAGGAAAATAAAAGGATGCAGTATTTAGTCGTCTACCTAGGCGTATATAGAAAAGGCCTTACAGTTGAATATACTTCCGGAGAATTTCATAAAGATCTTTCACGGAAAAAATAGTATTGCGACATAGACGTGACTTATTCTTTTTTACTTAGTATTTGGCGATGAATTTGGTTTTTAATGCTACCGCATGGTGATGGTGATGATAATGATGATGTTGTCTTAGAAATTAAACTAAGTATTATAAATTATCTGTTTCGTCATAGGAGATATATTAATGATCTTATAAGATGTTGTAGTTTCCGTAACAGAGCGGTGTAACTACATTTTCAGTTTTTAAGTTCATTATTGGCAATATATCACTATATTGGGGAGAATTTGTCGTAAATGCAATTTCTCCCAAGTCGTGTCGGGTTGCCATCTCTGACTCAGACTCATGATCGGACTATGAGAGTGAGGAAATAAAGAATTCATTAGTGCTTTTGCATATTCTCGTGCATGATAACCCTGCGTGCGCAGATGGATGGTTTCCTGTGTGACAGGCTACCGTGCCCGAAATTTAGTCTATAGGAAATTATTTAATTTAATTTTATGAAAACCGACAATTACAATTACACAATAATATTAATATTATAAAAATTAAAAATTAATATTAAATTAATACTCTGGGCTGGAGGTCCCCAGTACCAGCTCCTTCCACTTGACCGCATCCAGCGCAGAGCGGCTCGAATCGTCGACGACCGCGTGCTTTCCGATCGGCTCGATTCACTGGCGCTGCGAAGAGATGTTGCATCTCTTTGCATTTTCTTTCGCATATACCATGGGGAGTGCTCTGAGGAATTGTTCGGATTAATCCCAGCCGCCAAATTTCGCGAACGCACTACGCGGCAAATGTCCCGATGCCATCCACACCATCTGGATGCTTGGCGTTCCACCACTGTACGTTCCACAAGGAGTTTTCTTCCGCGTACGACCTCTCTGTGGAATAGTTTACCACCGGCGATTTTCCGGACCGGTACGACATGGGGACCTTCAAGAAAAGAGCTTACTCCTTTCTAAAGGGCCGGCAACGCACCCGCAATTCCCCTGGTGTTGTGGTTGATCATGGGCGGCGGTAGTCACTTAACATCAACTGAGCCGCATGCTCGTTTGCCACCTCTTCTATAAAAAAATTTGTCTTATAATATACAATTATCCCTCGCGTAATAGGTAATTATGCAACCAACATAGTTTTCGTAGTTGTAAAGTTTAAAATTAAATTTGCCACTAAGTAAAGTTTTTTGAAAAACCTTAATTAAGAGGATTGTGAAGCTGTAAATTTTCATACAAAAAGCGATAATGTTTTTCTCCCGTAAACATAGTCTAATTTTCATAATTTTTGAAAATGTTGTAGATATTTTATTTTAAAAACGTGGAATTTTACTTCAAAATTAGTCATTTGCTTATTGATTAGCGTTATGTTTTATTGCGTGTGAATCTTTTCCGTCATCATGGATACGTTAAAATTCGAGTAATTATGGAATGTGAATACCGTCGTGGCAGGAAGGCGGCACAAGCGGCACGCAATATCAACGTCATTTACGAAGCGAATACTACAAACGAACGCACCACCTGTTATTGGTTTGCCCGCTTCCTTTATGGAAATTTCGACCTGGAAAATGAACCCCGTGGTCATTTGAAAACTTTGGTCGACTATGACGAATTAAAGGCGATTGTGTAAACTGATGATACTCAATCTATAGATGAATTAACAGCAGCTATCGACGTTAGCATATTCGAGGTAGCAATATTGGTCCATTTGCGTTAAATTGACAAGTTAAAAAAAAGGTTTGAAAAATGGTTGCCCCACGAACTCAATGATTGCCATCGCGAAGTGCGTGTCAAAACGTGTCTTGCGCTGCTTAACAAGCACTCGAACAAAAATTTGAACCACATTGTTACTCTCGACGAAAAATGGATACTAACATGCCAACAATGCCCTATACGAAGGCTTACCCCTAGAAAAGTGATGGTGACTGTTCGGTAGTCAAGCCCCAGTGTGATTCACATAGTTTCTTACCAAAGCGGATTAACATTACTGCAGATGTGTACTGTGAATAACTGAACACAATGATGGAGAAGCTCGCACGTCTCCAACGAGCTTTGGTCAATCGCTCGTCCTCGCTGCTCCTGCACGATACCGCGTGACCTCATACTGCACAACAGACGGTCTCCATGTTACAAGAGCTGAGGTTGGAAGCTCTCCGTCATCCGCCGTACTCACCAGACTTTGCGCCTACAGACTTCTACCTTTTCCATAATTTAGATTACTTTGGCGAGAAAAAAAATTTTACGTGGTAGAGCCATGCTGCGTTATATTAATTGTAGAACGATAAGTCGGCTCGGCTGGGGAGGGACCACACTCCCACAGAATGCCAGCGTAAAATAGTGTTTCGTATGGTGAGTGTAGAGAATCGGCCCTCCTTACCGGAAAGGAGGCATTCCATCTTAGTCCTCACGGGTGACAACGCATCTGCATTTTGATTCGTAATCGAGGAAAGATGAAGATTTCTATAGGACACAGCAACCACTTACCATCAGGTGGACTGTGTGCTCGTTTGTGACCCTTATATAATAAAAAAAGAAATTCAATACCCGAAAGGCAGTACAAAATGTCTTTAAAGAATTTGTTGCCTCGTATCCAGATGATTTCTTTAAGAAGGGCATCAAAAAACTACCACTTCATTAGAAAAGATGCATCGATTTCGCGGGTGATTACTTTAGGTAATAGAAATATAAATAGTAATAGAAATATAATAGAAAAAAATTAACGTTAACTTATTTTATAAAATACGGCAATTTCGTAGGTAAAGACCTAATATTTAATGTACTTTCCCTTTATGCACCGTTCCTTTTTTCTACCCTGTACATACATTATGTCAATGGTAATCATAGTATTTTATGACAGTAAAACCTTCGTGGTAGAATATTTTACATAAAAAAAATAATACTAAAAAAAGAATATGTTTTAGTGATGCTAATAACATTACTAATATTCCCGTTCATAATTCCAAGTAAGCTTAAAATACTTGTATTTGGAGTCACTCGCGTCAGTAGTCGAATGCCCACGACTCTTCGAGTTTACAGTGCGCATACTTAATCATTAGGCTGATGGCGCTTCTGCAAATATCAAAGAATGATTTTTTATATTTAGATATTGTATCTAATATAAATAGTTTAACAAATATTTTTTATTGTAGTAAAACACATGGGAAAATCTAGATGTTATGATGTATGTCAGAATGCTAAAGAAATGCTCGTTGTAAAGATCAAAAATTCAATTCTTCAGTAAATCAAATTCAAAATTCGAATCTTTCAATCACATAAAAAGTACGAGATAAATCCGATTGGCTGAGATATCAATTATATTTTTGCTTATTATAAAACCAAGGCTTAACTACACTACACCTGATTGTATATAGTGATGGAGCCCTGGAGTGTAAACATATTTTTTCCTTAAAATGCATGGGAATACAAACGTCACAGTATTAACTTTAATCCTAAACTGCTTAGTAGGTACACTAATTCGTGATTGGGCAGGCTTCTGTGAAGCGTCGGGTATATAAAAAAGTTGATATACGGCATAAATTCCGTAAAACTAGTATTTTTTAAATGTGTAGTGTTCGCGTAAATATAAGAAATCATTATCTGTTGTAACATGTGTTTACTCGTAAGCGTCAACAAGGTCCCCAACTTTTTTTAGTCGGACACCTTTATGGCTTGAAGGTTGGGAAGCCTTAACAAAAATTTCATATCCTGATTAGGAAGTTTTAAAGAAAAAACAAAGTTCTTTCTTTAATTAAAGTTTTTTTTAAAGTTTTGATTTGGATAGTGGTTATTTGTTGGCTCGGGCTTTACGCCCTTTTTCAATAATGCGAAATCATGTATGAACATATTTTAGCCCCGAGTTTTTTGATTATTCCCAGCCCATAGGCATTTGGATGGTTCAGCTTTTTAATAATTTATGTAAATAATATTAAAATTTAAGAAAATTTTAAAAAACACCCAATAACCACTATGGTTATTTATGTTGGCTCGGGCTTTACGCCCTTTTTCAATAATGCGAAATCATGTATGAACATATTTTAGCCCCGAGTTTTTTGATTATTCCCAGCCCATAGGCATTTGGGTGGTTCAGCTTTTTAATAATTTATGTAAATAATATTAAAATTTAAGAAAATTTTAAAAAACACGCATTAATCAATGGTAAGCCTGATCAGAATAATAATTTATTACACTTTAACTTGTAGAACCTACATACAGAAAAAAAAAAACAATAGATAGCAATAAAATTAGGTAAAAACATTAGGATACTATGGTAAAGTTATTAATTATTGTATTGTCATCGGTCATTAATATAACATAAACACTCACGCCTGTCACCCAGAGGGGTAGGCAGAGACTACAGACTTCCATTTAGCACGATCCAAACACACCTCTCTCGCCTCTTCCACATTCATATACCTATTCATACATGCTCGTCGATTAAGGGTGCTCTTAATTTGACCCATTTTTAATATATTACCAATTTGGTCGACAAACTTTCGCCTAGGACGTCCCTTTCCGAATCTTCCATTCACTTCTGCAACATATATTTGCTTTGTCAGTGGTAACGCCAGTTAACAATCTACTTTATCAACATTACATTACATATCGCATTGAGTTCGTCCTAAGTTATATCTACTTTATCAACATGACTAGTGCATATTTTTTGTTTCCTTCCTTCCTTCCCTTTCCTACCGCACGCGCTGCCGCCGAGGTGAAAAAGAGGGTCTCGGCGCGCGTCATTATACTAAGTGATATTACGTTCTCCGCACCGCACGGCCACCCGTCGCGTCTTAACCGCAAACCGCGCAGGACGAACATTGAGTTCTCCTGTTTATCTTTAATACTCACCGCATCAGACATTGTGTCTTTGTAACTTATAAAAGTGTGAGACGCCCCCGTAAGGGCAAAGGTCGAGAGTGTGGGACTTCACGAAACTGTTAACCGAGAGTGCGTGTGCGCCGAACCACGTGGCGAGCTTGCTGTATAGCAGACACTCCAGGAGGAAGGCGCGGCAGCCCTCATCAGGTCAGTGCGTGCTATCCCACCTATTTATTTTCCCCTTTGCCGTATGCACCAAAATTACAGTCCACTAAATCTTTATCGAAGATACCTTAAGTTACTGGCGTCTCCATTTTTAATGGTCCTTCGAGCCGGATTGACCTTGACTTTCCATTTTTAATGGTCACTTCTCGCTGGATTGACCTTGACTTTCCGCCCTTATTAGATCGTTATCGTAATAAGCGTTTATATAATTAATTATTTATATTTTTAATCCGACTTCGGATTAACCCCGCCCTTATTAGAACACTAGAATAGGTCCTAATAGGTGACATTCATAGTAATTTTAAAACTATATTCATAGAATGAATAAGCATATAATTATCTATATAAATTATTTGCTGTATGTTCACATCACGTCATCAACTTTTAACTACATCTATAGATTATACTGTTAAATTACATTTATTATTTGCACATATATTTAAGCATTATATTCGTTATAAATAACTTCATAATTATTATAAAAGTTGATAATTAAAGTTCATCGTTAACAAAACTAATATTTAATAATTCAACCGCGTAGCGAGGTCGCTTACAGACTACCCGCTTATAATTATATTATTTTACGCCGCATAACTTAAGTTGTAATGCCGCCTAAAAAACAAATAGCATCGAATAATAGCGATTCCTCGGATAATGAGGGCACACCTGATGCTGAGTTGGTTTTATTGTTAGCTAAACGAGATGCTTTATTTGAAATAGTGCAAAAAATATATGATATGTCCTCGGACATCCACACAAACACTTCCACGATGGAGCGTTTTCTTGATGGAAGTTCTAATATTAATGCTTTACGTATTGAGTTTAAACAGGTCTTAGATAATTATAATTCACATTTATTAAAAATAAACCCTATTGCTAAACCTGATTATAACAGCCTCATTGCGTTTGAGTCTCTTTGCGGTAGAATAAATAGGCTTTATTTACAATATTCGCAATCTAATTCACAAAGTACTAGTACACCATCTAAAGCCAGATTCTCACTTCCGCCTATCGAACTTATGCCATTTTCGGGTGACATTCGCTCATGGCCTTTATTTTATGCTAGCTTTAAATCAACCGTCCATGACAACACATCGCTTACCGACGCTGAAAAGTTATACTATTTGCTAGGTAAACTAACGGGCAAAGCCCTATCTGTATGCTCAGGTATAACTCCTTGCGCTGAAAATTATAAAATTTTATTGCAAGCACTCGTTGACAAATATGAAGACCGGCGTATGCTAGCATCTACATATATTAATCAGATGTTCGAATTTAAGCCATTGCAATCGGTCACCGCAAATAATTTTGATTTATTTACTGATAACTTTATAAGTGCAGTGCGCGCTTTACAAAACTTAAAGTTAGATAATCTCGCGGACTCAATTGTCCTTCATATCGCGCTTAAGAAGCTGGACCCGGATACCATTCGCTCTTTCGAATATAGTCATAACTCGATGGTACCTACCTTTGATGATTTAGTAAATTTTATTAAGACCCGCTCCAAAGTTTTGCAACGCACCGATTCTAGTACGAATTCTAATAGCGCACCAAACAATCGACGAGGTAACGGTAATAATCGTCGCTGTAATAATACTTCGTCGCCGAAGTATCAGGCGTACGTAAGCACGACGACTAGTTGCTCAAAGTGTCTGTGCGATAATATTGTGCATCAACACCTATTTAAGTGTGCAGACTTTAATAAAATGACGCCGCAGGAACGATTTAAATGCGTAAAGAGTAACAATGCATGTGTGAATTGTCTCAGTTTAAGTCATCGAGTGTCTAGTTGCTCTTCAAATTATAGTTGTCGAGTTTGTAAATTTAAACATCACACATTGTTGCACTTCCACCGCAGAAGCGATAATGCTTCCCCTACGCTGGCGCGTTCTCCACCGCTTCAGCCAGTTACACTGAAGTCTACAACCCCCGCGCCCGCACACTCGCCACCCCTCACCGCAGGTGCGCGTTCAGACGTCGCGCTGTGTACTTCGTTCAAGAATGTTTCTCAACGTTCACCGCCTCCCGCGCGCGCAAGTCGTTCGCAGAGAACTGTTTTATTATCAACCGCTCAAGTATTTGCTTACGATGCTAAGGGAGAGAAACAAATTATTCGTATATTATTAGACTCCGCGGCTCAAAGCCATTTTATGACTAAAGAGTGCTGTCATCATTTAGGCGTTCAACAACACGATACCGAATGTACTGTAGTAAAGGGATTCGGTGGAGTTGAAAAAATTGTAAAATCGAAATCGATTGATATTAAAATTTTCTCACGATTCGACTCGAATATTAACTTCAATATTTCAACGCTAGTTGTTGATCAAATCACCGACCTTTTGCCCACCGCTGTGGTAGACACATCTGTCTTATCACACTTCCATGGCATAAGACTCGCTGATGAATGTTATAGCATGCCTAATAAAATTGATGTTTTGATAGGCGCATCCCTTTTCCCGCACTTACTATGTCCAGACATAATTTATTCGTCTAACGACTTGTCCGGGCCCTCGGCTTTGAATACGGTATTTGGTTACGTTATTATGGGCTCAGTGCCGACACTTCAGGTAAATCATTCTTTAACGTGCTGCTCAGTTCTAGAGTCTCCTGTCGTTGACAGATTAGTGCAACGATTTTGGGAGCTTGAACAGCCACCCTCCGCACCGCCCATTCAGTGTCCTTCAGACATTGAATGTGAAGAGTTTTATAAATCTACGACATCCCGCGATCCTTTTACTGGTAGATATATTGTTGGCCTGCCATTTAAGGATGACGTTTACTCTCTCGGAGATTCTTATGAAACCTCTCGACGACGATTCATGTGCTTGGAGAGGAAACTTCAAGCCTCGCCTACATTAAGGTTAGCATATGATGACGTCATAAAGGAATACTTAGCTAAAAATTATATATCCCCCGCACCGCCGTATGACTCTCATGAACCCGCTCCAATATATGTCATACCGCATCATGGAGTCTTACGCGAAGATAAGAAGTCAACGCGTCTGCGCATCGTCCTGGATGCTAGCAGTAAGACTAGCACTGGGCGATCATTAAATGATATTCTTCATTCAGGACCAAATTTGCAAGGCGACTTGTTCAATATAATTTTAACTTTCCGCTTACATCCAATCGCTATGACAGCCGACTGTCGCCAACAATTTCTGCAAATAGTTGTTCGCGATTCTGATCGTCGTTACCAATGCTTCCTATACCGCTTCCGTCCACAAGACCCACTTGTGTTATACCACTTCAATCGCGTGTGCTTCGGTTTAACTTCGAGTCCATACCATGCATTGCGTACGGTAAGACAGCTCATTGATGACGACGGCGCAAAGTATCCACTTGCGAGTCGTATCGCATTTACTTCGCTATATATGGACGACATCGCGTTCTCTATGCCCAGTGAATCCGAGGCCAGTGAGACCTCTCGGCAGCTGATAGACTTATTCAAGGGTGCCCAATGGGACCTGATAAAATGGCATAGCAACCGTCGATCTGTTTTAGATGACCTCCCTACTTCCCATAAAATTACAGGAGAAGTAGAGTTCGATAAATCAATGCCACATAAAATACTAAGCTTGCATTGGTCTACCGATAGTGACGCCTTTTATTTTAAGATATCTGTTCCCGCTGATGTGACGTGCACTAAGCGCGCCATCTTATCTACTGTCGCTCGCCTGTGGGACATAATGGGTTTCGTTGCTCCCACAGTAGCGTACGCCAAATTGTTAATAAAGCAGCTTTGGCAACTTAATTTAGATTGGGACGACATACCACCACCGCCAATTATTAAGATGTGGAGGCAATTCTGTGCTGAATTACCAGCTCTTAATGATTTACGTATCCCGCGACATGTTGGTGTATCCAAAAACTGTACTGCGTCACTCCTGGGGTTTTCCGACGCCAGCGAGCACGCATACGGTGCCGTAGTCTACATACATGTAAAGAGCGTCAATGGTAACACCGTCCAGTTGATTTGTGCAAAGACTAAAGTCGCACCGACGAAACCACTATCTATTGCACGCCTTGAGCTTTGTGGAGCGGTTTTACTCTCAAAATTGCTTCGCAGAGTACTCGACAATTATTCTCTTGACCTTGCAATATCAGTCTATGCCTTTGTAGATTCAAAAGTAGCTCTGTACTGGATAAAGAGTTCGCCACACAAGTGGCAGACCTTTGTTGCAAACCGCGTTGTTCAGATTACCGACAATATTCGCGCCGATAACTTTTATCATGTCGCAGGTACTGAGAATCCCGCTGATATACTTTCACGTGGCGTTACGCCAAATAAATTAGTTTCAAACCCCCTGTGGCTCCATGGGCCTCAGTGGACTTCGTTAGATCCATCTCAATGGCCTCTTCGTACTTTAGACAATGAGGTTATTGCAAATATGCCTGAGAAGAAGATTTTGTCGCACACTGTGTGCACATCCGTCTGTAATTCTGCGATTTATGAGCTCGCACTCCGCATCTCTTCTTGGAGTAAACTTCTACGTATAATTGCGTACGTGTGTAAGTTTGCTAAATTATTGCCCCGCCGCAGCACTACTGTAGTGACTGCTGATGATCTCAGTTTCTCAGTGGAATATTTAAATATTGAAGGTAACAAACCTTGCTCGCCCGCTTTCAATCGTTTAAGGCCTTTTATTGAGAATGGTTTATTCCGCATTGGTGGTCGTCTTTCGAACTCCGCATTAGATTACACGCAAAAACATCCAATTATACTCCCGCGCAGTGATCATGTAGTGAACATGATCATTGACTATTATCATATTAAAAATTTACACGCTGGGCCTGAATTTTTATTGTCATTGCTCCGTCAAAAATTTTGGATACTTTCCGCACGCCGCACTGTGAGAAGCAGAGTCTACAAATGTAATATATGTTTCCGGCTTAGACCCCGTCCAACTTACCCTTTGATGGCTGATCTTCCCCATAGTCGTGTAAGACAAGCTATTAAGGCATTTACACACACGGGCTGCGATTATGCCGGTCCTATCGCATACACTCCTGTACGTCGTCGTGGTGTACGCAGCGAGAAGGCGTACTTATGTGTTTTCACATGCCTCACGACTCGAGCTGTACATATAGAAATCGCTACAGATCTTAGTAGTTCTAGTTTCCTCGCTGCGCTTAAACGTTTCCTCTCTAGACGAGGGCCGATTCAGTTTTTATATTCGGATAATGGAACGAATTTTAAAGGTGCCGCTTCGTATCTTCGCGATCTCTATAAATTTCTAAACGTTGAATACCGCCCAAAGCTTGAGCAAGAGTGTGCTGAGAATCGTATAACATGGAAGTTCATCTGTCCCAACTCTCCTCATTTTGGAGGCGCCTGGGAGAGTATGATCAAAGTCGTAAAAACGCATCTGTTCCGAGTTATCGGACATCAGTTACTTTCATACTGTGACGGCTCAATATTATTATTAATAATTAAATTCAATATAAAGGGGCGTCAAAAATAGTTTTAAAACATATATATTAAGCAAATAAGTTAAATTAATAAACATAAAGTTAATATATTTCAGACATTATCCCAATAACATAGCAAATTAAAGGCAAAATTATTGTTTCTCGTAATAGGTAAATTTATTATAAAAAAACTTGTAAAAATATTTAAAATAAAATAAATAATAGAAATACAAGTCAAAAAATATTATAAAATTAAGTTAAATAACGTTTATAAGATAATTAGAAAAATTGTTAAAAATTGTTTAAGTCATGGGAGGTGTTCGTGTATAAAAGAAAATTTTTCTAAGTTGTGGAAGGAGTTCACGTATAGATGAAATTTTCTAAGTTGTTGAACGAGTTCATGTATTAAAGAAAATTTTCCTAAGTTATGGAAGGTGTTCACGTATAGACGTCTTGTATGGATGAGGTGCCGGAGATACATACCTGCAGTTGTACATATATATGGGGTGGTCGGGAGCCTGACTGCCTGAAGTACTGTAGCATAATGACTAGTCCTATATTAGGGACTTATGATATTAAACTCAATGATACAAAAGCAATACTATAGAAGGTCTCCATGATGAATTTGCATTACAATAGTAGGGTCGTGGGTTCGAACCCTATATATGAATGATTTATGAAAGTAAGGTCTATGATTCAAAAGCAATACTATAGAAGGTCTCTATGATTAATATGCATTACAATAGTAGGGTCGTGGGTTCGAATCCTATATAGGAATGACTTATGAAAGTAAGGTCTATGATTCAAAAGCAATACTATAGAAGGTCTCTATGATTAATATGCATTACAATAGTAGGGTCGTGGGTTCGAAACCTATATAGGAATGACTTATGAAAGTAAGGTCTATGATACAAAAGCAATATTATAGGAGGTCTCCTTGATGCATAAGCATTGTATGGGGTGACTGACTGCTCCTAGTGCTGTAGCAAAATGACTAGTCCTTATTAGGGACTTGAAAAGGAATATTATGGTGGCGTGTGTGCTGCTTCACGAGCAATTGGTCCGAGGTAAACTTGGACTCGCTAACCGATGTGTCCTAGACATATCATCTTAGTGTCGGTGGTAGCGGGTTTGTTGTAGCAATACGACTTTCCCGTGGACATCGCACACCCATACCGTTTGTGGGCGGCGTAGTAGCGCATAGCGATGCGTCGTCTATATTTCGGATTGGGATGATGAGTGTGTTTGGTAGCACTTTTAAGTGTAACAGGCATACTCAACTTCATGTCTTAGTGCATTAGCGCTATGATACGTGGAGTTTTGTTCATTGACGTCTTAGTAACGTGCTACTATGATACGTTAGTGATATTTTTTATATAACAACAATACCAACTTTGTTGCCAAAGTCGATAGGAGTCATGTGGGTGTGTTGTGAGGGTGCGCCGCCCGTATGATAGTTGCATTGATGCTTACTGCTGCTTGCGGTATTGCGTCTTGTGATGGATCTGCGGGTGTGCTGCGCCTGATTCGACGCTCTCTTGTGGTTCTGGTCGATGGAGGTATACAATTAACATCTTAGTGTCGGTGGTAAGCGGGTTTGTTGTAGCAATACGGCTTTCCCGTGGACATCGCACACCCATACCGTTTGTGGGCGGCGTAGTAGCGCATAGCGATGCGTCGTCTATATTTCGGATTGGGATGATGAGTGTGTTTGGTAGCACTTTTAAGTGTAACAGGCATACTCAACTTCATGTCTTAGTGCATTAGCGCTATGATACGTGGAGTTTTGTTCATTGGCGTCTTAGTAGCGTGCTACTATGATACGTTGGTGACATTTTTATATAACAACAATACTAACTTTGTTGCCAAAGTCGATAGGAGTCATGTGGGTGTGTTGTGAGGGGGGCGCCACCTGTATGATAGTTGCATTGATGCTTACTGCTACTTGCGGTATTGCGTCTTGTGATGGATCTGCGGGTGTGCTGCGCCTGATTCGACGCATTCCTGTTGTTCTCGTCGATGGAGGTATACAATTAACATCTTAGTGCTGGTGGTAAGCGGGTTTGTTGTAGCAATACGGCTTTCCCGTGGACATCGCACACCCATACCGTTTGTGGGCGACGTCGTTGCGCATAGCGATGTGTCGTCTATCTTTCGGATGGGGATGATGAGTGTGTTTGGTAGCACTTTTAAGTGTAACAGGCATACTCAGCTTCATGTCTTAGTGCATTAGCGCTATGATACGTGGAGTTTTGTTCATTGACGTCTTAGTAGCGTGCTACTATGATACGTTGGTGATATTTTTATATAACAACAATACTAACTTTGTTGCCAAAGTCGATAGGAGTCATGTGGGTGTGTTGTGAGGGTGCGCCGCCCGTATGATAGTTGCATTGATGCTTACTGCTATTTGCGGTATTGCGTCTTGTGATGGATCTGCGGGTGTGCTGCGCCTGAATCGACGCATTCCTGTTGTTCTGGTCGATGGAGGTGTACAATTAACATCTTAGTGTCGGTGGTAAGCGGGTTTGTTGTAGCAATACGGCTTTCCCGTGGACATCGCACACCCATACCGTTTGTGGGCGACGTCGTTGCGCATAGCGATGTGTCGTCTATCTTTCGGATGGGGATGATGAGTGTGTTTGGTAGTACTTTTAAGTGTAACAGGCATACTCAGCTTCATGTCTTAGTGCATTAGCGCTATGATACGTGGAGTTTTGTTCATTGACGTCTTAGTAGCGTGCTACTATGATACGTTGGTGATATTTTTATATAAAAACAATACTAACTTTGTTGCCAAAGTCGATAGGAGTCATGTGGGTGTGTTGTGAGGGTGCGCCGCCCGTATGATAGTTGCATTGATGCTTACTGCTATTTGCGGTATTGCGTCTTGTGATGGATCTGCGGGTGTGCTGCGCCTGAATCGACGCATTCCTGTTGTTCTGGTCGATGGAGGTATACGGGTGGTGATGTCTGCTGGGATGTATGGGGGACCTTGGAATGGTGTAAGCCCGACGATAGTCGTATTGATGCTTGTTGCGTTCTGCAGCATTGCGTCTTTGCGATGGTTGTTTGGTGGGACGCTATTCTCAATGGCGCTCTCTGCGTCTTGGTTTGACTCACACCTAAGTAGCTTTGCCCAAGTCGGGTCCCTTCATTGCGGGGCTGCAGACTGTTTGCCCTCCACGATGTTTTATATAACAACATAATATTATATCTCTGTAACTTTCCCACCTTTGAATGATTGAAGGCAACTTGTTGGTGGGTGAGACAAACATGATCGAAAATGCATTTACTCAACGTCAGTGACACAAACCCTTTCTGATGGCGAATTATTACTCTTATCTTATAACTGCCTTTTGGCTATATCTGCCGTTGTATTGGTTGGTGGAGCATATGTGTCGACCTCATGCGGGTGGTAGCTGGCGGGAGGATCTGAGGAGACTCTCAAGGCTGCGGCCGAAAGCCGCACAACGTGGGACCCCATTCCCTTGAGGTGAGCAGTAGTCTCATGACACGCTCTGCGGCTAGTAGCCGTGCTGATCATGCAATTGGTGGTAATGCCATACACTTACATCACGTCTGCAGGAGCGGCGGTCTGGCAGGTGGTGGCGCTCACGGAGGGTTTACGGCCAGTGTGCCTATTTGCCTAAACCGTGTGACGTACATTCACTGTGGCTGGATTCGTTCGTATTCTGTATGGCGTTTACACGCATTGACATGCGCGACTTCGGTCGATGTTTGTGCTTACGCACTAACAAGGGGCCAAGCCTCCTTTACTGGTTCGCCAGTTATTTTGCTGTGGACTACGGTCCAGTTCCCGAATTAGCGTTCCCTTCGGGGGGAGTGCATCAAAATGGTTGGCACTCACCGTGCACGGCGTGTGTGGGGCCGTGTACCTCCCCTACATTTTTTTTAAAATAAATGTAGGAGAGCGAAGCCCTTGTATCGGGTATTTTGTATAAATATATTGTGAGCCTTTTCCAAGCGGGAAGGGATAAATAATAATAAATAAATAATGTAAACCTGATACAAGTGGAATACGGACGTTTTATGTTCTTAACCTTTTTCGAGCCCTGTCTTCGTGAACGGGGTTCACTTAGCTTATAAGGCACTACCAACAGCTTTCAATTGCCCTAGTGAATATTCATTCTTCCAAAAGACACCTAAAAGAACTAAGTTACTAAACAAACACAACGTAAATAAGGGTCCTAACTAAGACGATCACGCCAAATTATTAAAAACGGCCTATTAATAAACCTTTTTGAATGATCACTTAGAAAGATCAAAACATATTTTATTAATCCCGGTCACATATATAATGTTATTGAAAAGGGGATATTATTAATATTATAAAATTTTTATTTTATATAGAGGGGGGGGGGGAGCGTTACAATACGAAGAGCTTAATACTGTTCTTGCGCAAATTGAGTGCTTGCTAAACTCGCGGCCCTTGACAGTATTAAGTTCTGATCCTGCAGAGCCTTCAGCTCTTACTCCGAGTCATTTTTTGAATACCGCACCTTTATTGTCATTACCCGCACCCAAAGTCAAATCTGACTCTACCAGTCTGTTACACAGGCATTCTTTACTGGATAAATTAGTTCAGTCGTTTTGGGACCGGTGGAGGACGGAATACCTTCACGGATTACAAGTTCGTCAGAAGTGGAACACCCCGTCTACGGCTATCGTACCAGGCATGGTTGTAATTATGATAAATGATAATGAACCGCCCCTTGCTTGGCCATTAGCGATTGTCGAGTCTGTTCATCCTTCGAAGGATGGCGTAGTTCGAGTAGTGACCGTGAGAACTACTAAGGGAACATATCTCCGTCCTGTTGCTCGTATTTGCCCTCTCCCAAGACAATAAATCACGATTATTTTGATTATAATTATTTATCTAAATTAGGAATTAAGTTTATATTTATATATATTAAAAAAGTATTAAACCGCAATATTATATTTATGTATACATTTTCTCGCTTACCAAGTAAGGTTAGGAGATGAGACATGCGCATTGAGCGCATCCTCTCACTTTATATACCGCTTATTTATTTGTTTTCCTTTTACTTTTATATTACGTTTGTCTTTTAAAGGTGACCCTTTAAGGGCGGGAGGAAATGGTAACGCCAGTTAACAATCTACTTTATCAACATTACATTACATATCGCATTGAGTTCGTCCTAAGTTATATCTACTTTATCAACATGACTAGTGCATATTTTTTGTTTCCTTCCTTCCTTCCCTTTCCTACCGCACGCGCTGCCGCCGAGGTGAAAAAGAGGATCTCGGCGCGCGTCATTATACTAAGTGATATTAGTATTACGTTCTCCGCACCGCACGGCCACCCGTCGCGTCTTAACCGCAAACCGCGCAGGACGAACATTGAGTTCTCCTGTTTATCTTTAATACTCACCGCATCAGACATTGTGTCTTTGTCACTTATAAAAGTGTGAGACGCCCCCGTAAGGGCAAAGGTCGAGAGTGTGGGACTTCACGAAACTGTTAACCGAGAGTGCGTGTGCGCCGAACCACGTGGCGAGCTTGCTGTATAGCAGACACTCCAGGAGGAAGGCGCGGCAGCCCTCATCAGGTCAGTGCGTGCTATCCCACCTATTTATTTTCCCCTTTGCCGTATGCACCAAAATTACAGTCCACTAAATCTTTATCGAAGATACCTTAAGTTACTGGCGTCTCCAGTCAGTATTTCCACATTCATTCTTTCTACATGACCAAACCACCAAAGCATTCCTTCCTTAATCCTGGTCACCGCACCATCTTGCAAACCACACTCTTCTTTTGTGACAGAATTTTGTTTGTGGTTAAAATAACATTAAAAGATTCCGTTACGTAGATAGATAAATACACGCAAAGCTAATAAAAGTGTGTTTAAAAAGGTTAGCGGTGCCGTAATATAAATCACTAATCAATATCGTCTCGTGAGTGTCGCAAGGGGCACACAAAGAGAGATGAAATTGGAGATGGGCAGGAGCATCCTCACGATAGTGACTCAAAATAATAAACCATTCGGCTACCAGGCTTGGCTACTATAGCATTATAGTATATACTATAGCATATTTCCCCTATGAGGTTTGTATATAGGGGAGACCTAAGTTTAGCAGTGGACTTTTGGTATAACAATGAGGTAACAAGTGGTAAAATTAACAAAATTCTACAACCGACTTCAATACGACCGAATCAATGTATTCGAAGTCAATTAAATACGCATTATTAAAAACTCTCTCAGATCTTGATCAAATTTATACGGCACTACACCAGAAGGACCAACCTTAAAAAAAAAGAATCATAAAAATCGGTTCACCCCGAGAAAAGTTATAACACACACAAAAAAAGAAAATACAGTCGAATGCCTCCTCTTTTTTTGAAGTCGGTAAAAAGCGAGATAATAGTCCACGTGGTTGTAGGTAGCTTCTGTAGCTCAACTGCAACCAACTTCAAATAAAGAAAGTTAAAAATATGTTGTCACCTGTGAGTACTAGGATGAAACCTCACAGCTAAAAGCTTTTTTATTATTTTCAGGTTTTTTGCTGGTTCTTCCCAAAACTAGCTTACTTAGACTATTTGAGGGGTATACTGGCTATAATAAAAGCATAGTGTAGTTTTTTTAATCAAGTACTTTACGTCTGGCGTAAACAAGATACCACCAGAAACCTAGTTCGGTACCGACATTCGACTTTGTCGGCTTCGCCTATAAAGGAGTTGTGATCTGAACGGGCGTCAAGTTTCACAGCAGTTGCTTAAATTGTAGGCTTAAATCATAATCATCATGTCATAACGACGTCGAATCCGAATCGAATCATCAAATCGATCATCGAATCGATGTCAATGCTTAAAGTTGCTCTCTCATTTTTCACTAAATGACAATGGAAAGAGAGAAGTGTACTGATAATTAATATTTAAGATAATTAATAGTAGAGATGGGCCAAATATTCGTTTTATATTCGGTATTCGGCATATTCAGAAGGTTTACCGAATATTCGAATTCAGCCGAATATTCGGCTAAATCACCGAATATTCGTTAAAGTGGTACCCAAAGTGTCCACTGGATGGAAATGTACGAATTGAGTAATGCCATGTCTTTCATCACTTTACTGTTGAAAGTATATATATTTATGGGTTAAATCTACTTGCACCATCCCCAGCACCACTATTCCCAGCATCACTACACTAGAGAAGACATACCACGGTCGATAATACGATACGTGTTTCGCTTCCGCACGAGGCATCCTTAGTTGAAGTAGACTCCGCGGTGCTGTACCTAGTTAGTGGTGACGGAGATACTGCACGCAATTGAGGTAGGGCGGGAGGTGCTCTTTAAATTACAATTATAGGTACGCCACATTATTTTGTTTTATTATGCGGATTTTCTTTAATGATATTTAAATTAATGAATTTCTCCAAAGTAACGCCTGATTATAACTCAAAAGTTACAGCCTTGTTTGCATAGATGGCTCTGGGATTATTTAGATTGAAGGATAGCTCTCCATTATTCAATAAAATATTAAAGTGTCAAAAGGGTGCTGCTTCATTGACGCCATTTAACAGTTGACATAATAGTAAATATTTTAGTCGATTTTAGTATTGTGTAGTGTAGTTAGTTTTTTTCAGGTTGGTTTCTCGAAGTGTTCCTAATTATTGCCAAAGCTTGTTTGCTATTTTTTTCTTGATGCCTTAGTATACGGCATGTATACGGCATTGTTTTTTTGTCTCTGTCCTTCACCTAGTTTTGGTTTTATAGGCCGTTAAAGCTTAAGGTGAACATGTTACCCTCACGTACCTTATTAATTATTTTAAATATCATAGCAAACTAATTTTTAAGTGCTTTAATTAAAATTTAAGTAGGTGATAGTCAACGATTATAAGTAAGGCGAAGGATTTTTATTAACGGACATCATTCTTCGTAGCAGTTGCTACTGAGCTTAGAGCACTGTTTGATCTTGACCGCCTTTTCAAATTAATATTTTCAGTGGGATAATTTTTTAAACCTTTATCCTATATAAAAACCGCACCAGTAACTTTGGCGACATTTTTCCGACACCGTATATCATGTATGACATAACTACATCAATAGTTTATTTTTTAATTATTAGTGAATTTTAATAGCTTACAAATTTAATTCACGACTAATTTTTAAAACATATTTTAAATGAAAGTCTATAAAGCTAAGCAAACAAAAAGGTCAATGCTCCGGGAAGACAGCATGGCACGAGCCGCACAGGTGTGCGGTCGATATGATCGATTAAAAAAAAATCGATGGGGGTGACGTCACAAGCGAAACAAATGGCGGGCGCGCAGCTGTCACCCGATAAAAAGCATGTTATGCTAATAAAATAGGGTGATACCGCGAGGGTTGGTAAAATGTATATTTTAAAATAAACATTTTTTTAGATGGACGATAGGGTTTCAAGTCTAAGTTATTATGGAAATTAAAAGTAAAAGGTGTGCCATATAGTTTTGTGCACATTGCTCATTTGTGCTCATTTTTGAACAAAAGGGTTGACTTTTTATAATGTACGATTAACGCTTGTACAATTTGGGCCTAGCCGATTCTTTTCACTTTAACTGTTTTCGTCTCTTTATGACTGCCTCGTCGGTTCAGTGGTTGTTAGTACGACTTTTGATCATGTGGCTCCGGATTTAAATCCCGGTTCGGGCCAAAATCAGGCCAATTTGAGTTTTTCTGTCAAGGTTTTTTTATAGGAGAGCGGGCAAACGAGCATACGGCTCACCTGATGGTAAGTGATTACCGCCGCCCATGAACAACTGCAACACCAGGGGAATTGCAAATGCGTTGCCGGCTTTTTAAAAAGGAGTAGTCTTTTTTGTTGAAGGTCCCTAAGTCGTATCGGTCCGGAAAAATCACTGGTGGTAGTCGATTCCACAAGGAAGTTGTACGAGGAAGAAAACTTCTTTTAAATCGCACGGTGGTGGACCGATCGAGAGTTTTGTCTAGATATGCGATGGTGAAATTGTGCGGCAGGAATTAGTCCGAATAATTCCTCGGAGCACTCCCTGTGGTAGACGCGATAAAATACGCAAAGAGATGCAACATCTCTTCGCAGTGAAAGTGAGTCAAGCCGATGGGCTGATTGATGAGCTCGGTCGCCGACGATTCGTACAGCTCTGCGCTGGATGCGATTAAATGGAAGGAGCTGGCACTGGGGAGTAATTTCAAGAGTAATTCTCAATACCTGCCCGGAGTTAAGAAGTAGGCGGCATTACCTCCGTGAGGTAAAAAAAACACGTAAAATTGTTTATCCTGCCTCTGATCTCTTTCCGGTCGTGTCTAATTGCCATCCCATTGGACTACGAGAGTGAGAGAATTGAGCATATGCCTGTGTTTGCGCGCAAATACGTGCAATATTGTATTGTCTTGCGCAGATGGCTAGTCTCCGTTAGGTTGGCCGCCATGACCGACGTTCGGTCTAGAGGACATTATTCTAGTCTGCATATAATATGTTGTAATATACTGTTTCTTCTTCTGAGTTGTAAACGACATTCCTCACCTTCACGGAACTTTATCGGTCTGTTTGGCGATAAAATGATGACGGGCCTAATTCAAAGTACCCATTACAGATGATTGTGTATGAATATATGTGTGTTAAAGATGCGAGAGAATTGTTTCAGGATCGTGGCAAAAAGAAGTCGGTAGTCTCTTCCTACCTCTCTATTCAACTCTAAGTTTTTTTATTTTATAGGATAGGGTGATAAACGAGCACACAGTCCACCTGGTGGTAAGTGGTTGTTGCGGCCCATAGACATCTACATCTATCCTCGATTACAAATCAAAATGCAGATGCGTTGTCACCCGTGAGGACTAAGATGGAATGCCTCGTTTCCAGTAAAAAGGGTCTCCGGTTCTCTACACTGATCATACGAAACACAGCATCATTAAGCTACTATTTCATGTTGGTATACTGTGAGAGCGTGGTCCTTCCCCGGTCGAGCCGACCCATTCGTGCTACAACTATACTACTAATATAACTGCCGCATGGATCTACCACGTATAAAAAGTATCAAGTTATTGGAAGTTTTCAAGTTAACCTTGCAATTTTTTTAAATACGTGGTGGAGCCAGCCTGCAGCTATGTTACGGTTGTATCACGAGTGTGTCGACCGGGCCAGGACCATACTGTAAGAGAATAACAGTGTTAAGAAGCTTAATGCTGCTGTGTTTGCCATCCGAGCGTGGCAGCTGTGGCAAATATTCTTTAAGGCAATTTATGGGTGAGGCTTATATTCGGCAGTGGACTTTTGGTATTCAGTGAAGTAGAAAGTATTAATCTAAGTTTCAGCAAAAAAAAAAGAGAAATTAGTTAAATGTAATGTATGATACAAATTATATACGTGGTTGAGGACTACGCTCTCTAAGCATACCAGAGTAAAATAACAGCTTAATTTTACTGTTTCGTATGGTGAGTGTAGAGAACCGGAGACCCTTTTTACTTCAAACGAGGCATTCAATTTTGGTCCATAGGGTGACAACGCTACTGTGTTTTGATTCTTAGCTGAGGCTGAATGTACCTTACCATCATGTGGACATGGTCCACCTCGTTTGTCACCCTTATACTATTAAAACATCAGGACGGCTTGCTAGCGCGGTGACCTAACGTTTGACTGTGGTGCTAGGGACCACGGTTTCAAACTCTCGCAGTACAAGTGATTGTATAAGCTAAAAATAACAAATCTGGGTCTAGATGTACCTATGTATATGTGCTACTTGTGTATGAAAGACCTAGAGTGAGAGAGAAGTGAAGAAATTGTTAACGATATAAAATTGTCAAAATATGGACTAGCTCATACCAACTGTTGGCAAACCTTTTTTTTAATGGAGTTATGTTGACAAACTAGCACACAGTCCACCTGATGGTAAATGGATGCTGTGGCCCATAGACATCTACATTTATCCTCGATTAAGAATCAAAACGCAGATGCGTTGTCACCCGTGAGGACTAAGATGGAATGCCTCGTTTCCAGTAAAAAAGGGTCTCCGGATCTCTACACTCACCATACGAAATACAGTAGTATAAAGCTGCTTTTTTATGCTGGTATTCTGTGAGAGCGTGGTCCTTCTCCGGTCGAGTCGACCCATTCGTGCTACAACCATAATATAGCTGCAGCGTGGATTTACCACGCTGATTTTTGAAATACATTACCTCCACACTAAGATTTTCTCCTCTCCTGTCCTCTCCTCCTCCAGGATAGTTTACGTCCTTAAATTTCACAAGTACACACCCGGTACAATTATTTGTAGGCCATACAAATACTTGTTAGGAGCGGGATTCGAACCCGCAGTCTCTAGAGATGCAACTCATTGCTAAGCCAATACGCCCCGGAGCCGTCAAACATCACACCTTTAATTCTCATATCAAATCCTGAACAAAGGCTTCCTCCACAGATTGCCTCATAGTGCTTAGCAGACAGGTTAATAACCGTAGCTTTTTATTAACTTCCCAGTGGGAAGTTATTGTAATTGGTCCGATTTTGCAAATTGGAAATTTTAACATATCTCCACGTGTCAAGGTCTTTAGAGTCGAAGTCGTGTATGGTTTATAAGAGGTTGTTTGTGTGTGAACATTTACGTATGTATGTAAGTATGTATGTATGTAAGTACGAGTATGTAAGTATGTATGTATGTAAGTATGTATGTATGTATGTATATTCGGATTCAATTTTCGCCTCGTGTATCTCGAGAACAAAGAATGATATTGATATGGGACCAGTTTCATTTAATGCATAATTATGTAACTTAGAGCTCATGTGCCGAATGAAAAATTGCATAAAATATTAAAACTCTCCACTGAGAAGTAAGTCGTGTGGACCTTTAGGGTCGCATCTAGACCGCTTTTTGTTGAGTTGATATTAGAAAGACGCTGCTATTCGTCAGCTGTTTTAATTTTGCTATGTGTATGTACAGTGGATATTCCTACATCGCCATTATACGGTGAATGTAATGGTTTAACTTTAGATAAGCTCTCTGAGCGTCTCTTAGGGTCGTGGTTTCTCGGGGAATACGAGCTTCGCTAGTTAACAAAGTTCAATCCCTGCCAAATCAAAACCAATGAAATTGTATTTGTAGTTTTAAGTACTGATTTACTATGTGCTTGGTGGTAAAGGAAAACAATGTAGAAAAATGTCTGAGAAATAAAAAAATATGTCTCGAGCGCAAAAAGGGCGGCGGGTACGTCATTGCCTTAAAATCTAAACAGCAATGAGAGGAAGCATGTGCCCGAAAGTAGGACGTAAATTTGCTCACTCTTTTAATATCATGTTACGCACTTTTGATATTTGTAATAACCAGAAATAAAATATTTGATACAATATTGAACTATTTTAGTGCCTGTTTAATTATTAATTAATCTATAATATAAAAATGAATCGCAAAATGTGTTGGTAAGCGCATAACTCAATAACGCCTGGACCAATTTGGCCAATTTTTTTTAAAAATGTTCGTTGAAGTTCAAGGATGGTTTTTACGGCGAGAAAAATTAGAATAATTGCCGGAAAAACCCTTAAAACATCCCTTTTCTTTTCCCCATACAAACGTTTTCTAACTAAATCGTAGTCAATTTGAGCTTTATTGCTATTGTATAAAGTTCATATTAAATTTCTTTTGTTTTACTATCGGCACGCGATATAAAATGCATCAGTTTTCACGTATAATATAAAAATATAATATAAATATAATCACGTATAATATAAAATATACAAACCGCGTTAATAAAAGTTTTAATATCCCTATTTTACAGACTTAAAACATTGGTACGGCTTGAAAGACTTCAAGTTAAATCAAATAAAGAAAAAAAAAACAACAACAAACTGACAATGTCGATATGCCGTTGTACATTGTGTTGTTTTTCTTGGATTTTCTGCAACCTAATGTACTGAGTTTGCTTTTGTTAACTAATAACACGAAACACATTCGTATATCGTGCATTGTGCAGAGTGTTTACTTAATTAGTGTTTAGTGACACAATAATTTATATTTGATATGCCTCCTATAAGACGAAGCAATTTAGGTAGAAGAACATGAAATACTACAAACCAAGCTAATTACCGATCTAATCGTAATTAGCTTTGTTTGTATTCTTCCAGCAACATACATCGGAAGCCCTCGGCATATGCACGAATATGCACAAGATGCAAGTCATATGTTCGTCATTTATGATACAGCAGATTTGTACATTACATTTACATGCAATCCGCAATGGATAGAAATCAAGCAGGAGTTATTCGCTGGAAAATCACCCATTGATCGTCATGATATTACAGCCAGAGTCTTTAGACAAAAGTCGAAATCTTTAATGGATTTCATCGTAAAGCATTATGTGTTTGGTGAGCACACTGCTGGATGTATTCTGTGGAGTGGCAGAAACGAGGATTGCCACATGCACACATTTTGATTTGGTTGGTTGAAAAGATAAGGCCAAATGAAGTTAATGCAGTGATATCAGCTGAAATCCCTGATGTACAAGTAGATCCTGGATTGCATGAGGTAATTATCAAAAACATGATACATGGTCCCTGTGAAACTCTTAATCGAAATTCACCGTGTGTGATGGATGGTAAATGTTCAAAACGATATCCACGGATATTAATATCGGAAACAATTACTGGTAATGACGGTTATCCATTGTATCGTCGCCGATCGACAGCAAACAATGGAAAATCAACAATTGTCAAATTAAATCAACAAGATATTGAAATAGATAATCGTCGGATTGTTCTATATTCACCCATTTAATCAAAGACATTCAAAGCACACATCAACATTGAATCTTGCCATTCATGAGAAACATATTAAATACATTTGCAAATATGTAACCAAAGGGAGTGATATGGCTGTGATTTGAATTGGGGTAGAGAATTCCAATCATGAAGTTACCCAATACCAAATGGGCAGCTATGTTAGTAGTAATGAAGCAGTTTGGCGAATATTTTCTTTTCCTATTATTGAGAGACACCCTGTTGTTGTTCACTTAGCTGTGTATTTAGAAAATGGACAAAAAGTGTATTTTACAGCACAGAATGCAGTACAAAGAGCTGCTCAGCCACCATCTACGACATTAACCAGTTTTTTTGAGGCATGCCAAAACGATGATTTTGCACAAACATTGATATATTCTGAAATGCCAAAATATTATACCTGGAATCAATCCTCAAGGAGATTTATACGAAGGTAACAAGGAAAACCAGTTGCAGGATAGCCAGATGTATATTCCACCAATGCGATTGGTCGAATTTATTCAGTACATCTAAGTAATGATGAATGTTTTTATTTACGGCTGCTATTAGTCAATGTACGTGGCCCAACATCATTCCAACATTTACGAACTGTTGATGTTGAATTGTGTGGATCCTACAGAGAAGCCTGTCAACGTTTGCAATTGCTAGAAAATGACTCTCATTGGGATCAAACTCTCAATGAGGCTGTAATATCATCACACGCTCATCAAATACGAACATTGTTTTCAATAATCATATCTACATGCTTCCCATCAAACCCAATTGATTTGCGGATCAAGTACAAGGATTATATGTGTGATGACATTTTATATCAAATAAGGAATAGAATGGGAAATTCAAATATACAAATCAGTAAAGAAATTTACAATGAAGCATTGATTTCTATTGAGGACATATGCTTGATGATATCAAACAAACTATTAATTCAATTAGGTCTGGCCACGCCTAATCGTCCAATGGATGATGCTTTTTACCAAGAGTTGCATCCAGTGCCGTCTTTAGGATCAACGAGGCTATGGGCCAAGGTACTGGCTGGGGCCTATGTAAGGGATGGAAAATCCTTAAATTTTATATCTAATTTTGCTGCGAAGAAATCGAGAAAAAAAGTTTTTTAAGCTGTATATAATTACTGTTATTTTAGTGCAAAAATAAATTTTTAAACAAATTTTCTAAATCTTGTTTCTATTTTACCAAGTGTGTGATTTGATATTTTTCTTATTATGTTATAAAATTTGTTGTTGTATATCGAAAATTTTCAGAATTGTGGGGCCCCTGCCTACCTCGGGGCCTCGGGCCAGGGCCCTGCGGGCCCTGCCTTAAAGACGGCACTGGTTGCATCGAGAAAAACTGTATGATCTCAACACTTTGAAAGAATTAATTCAAACAAATCTTCCACTGTTGTATGAACAACAGAAGTATGTATTTGATACTCTTATGAAAGTAACAAATGATGAAACTGGCGGGATTTACTTCTATAACAACTTCTATAATATTAGCAACAATTCGCTCACAAAATAAAATTGCACTTGCACTCACTTCGTCGGGAATTGCAGCAACTTTACTTGAAGGTGGTCGGACAGCCCATTCAGCACTAAAATTGCCATTAAATATGCAAAGCAATGAAACTCCAACCTGCAACATTTCGAAGAACTCTGCAATGGCAAAGGTTTTGCAGCAATGTAAAATTATTGTTTGGGATGAATGCACGATGGCACATAAAAAATATTTGGAGGCTTTAGACAGAACCTTAAAAGATCTACGGAGCAATTATAACCGATTTGGTGGTGCATTGATTTTATTAGCAGGGATTTTCGTCAAACATTGCCAGTGATTCCACGATCAACGCCAGCAGATGAACTCAATGCATGTCTAAATTCCTCCAATTTGTGGAAACATGTCAAAGTACTTCATTTAAGCAAGAATATGCGTGTCGAGTTGCAAAATGACCAATCTGGAAACATATTCTCTAAACAACTCATTGACATTGGTAATGGCAAATTCCCTATAGACACGTTGACTGGCTGCATTAACTTTCCTCAAAGTTTTTGTCAGTTAACTCGATCAAAAGATGAACTCATTCAGAAGGTGTTTCCAAATGTTTCTCAAAATTACAGAAACCATGATTGGTTGAGCGAACGAGCTATATTGGCTGCAAAAAACATTAATGTAAATGAATTAAATTTCAAAATTCAAGAACAAATGATAGGCGAATCGAGGATAAATAAATCAGTTGATTCGGCTACTAACCAAGATGATGTAGTCAACTATCCACCGGAATTTTTAAACTCGCTGGACTTGCCAGGATTGCCACCTCACAATCTTCAATTAAAGGTTAGATCGGTTGTTATAATGTTTCGAAATATCAACCAACCGCGTCTTTGCCACGGACCACGGTTAGCGATAAAAAAATTACTAAACAACGTGATAGAAGCAACTATACTCAAAGGAAAGTATAAAGGAGAAGATGTTCTCATACCGCGCATCCCAATGATTCCGACTGATGTGCCATTTCAGTTTAAACGACTACAGTTTCCAGTGCGGCTTGCTTTTGCTATGACCATAAACAAGTCCCAGGGGCAATCATTAAGTGTTTGTGGTATTAATCTGGAAAACCCACGTTTCTCACATGGTCAATTGTATGTTGCCTGTTCCCGTGTTGGAAAATCATCAGATTTGTTTGTCTATGCGCCAGGTAATCAAACAAAAAACATCGTATATCATAAAGATATTATATCGTATACATAAACTATTTTTGTTAATAATTATGATTCACATGATTAACAATAAAGCGATTACTTTTAAATCCTTATATAATATGTTTTATTTAATTATTTTTTATTCACAACGCCCTATCACCAGGGTGACGGTTTTGTTCAGGAGAATTTTTTGCCCCGACTATAAAATACGTAGGAACAAAAAACTGCCACATTACAAATCTTTTTGACAGGACGAAGTCTGTCGGGTCCGCTAGTTGTACTTAAAATAACAATTAATATTGCATATATAAGAAGAGGTTGGTATTAAGACATAATATGTATGGAAGTATTAAATTCCCGACTTCTGAAGCTAATATGTGGAAACTATTTTTAATCTTTACAGTTTTTTAAAGTTGGCTTGTTATTTTAAAACTGTGAACCTTTGAATTTCGAATGTCAATGGCGGAGTTGGCTGATAGAGAATGCCTTTAGGAATTAGTCCGCTCCTTATATAAGTTAAAGATTTTAAATAAAACTTGCTGTCCCTCACGATTTCATCCGCGTGGGATTTATTACGATTGCATTACATGAGTTTTAATTTTTTTAAGCGGAATCCTAATTATTTTTCTAAAATAATAGTACCCTAAGTTATTTATTATAACATCAGCTATCTGCCAGTGAAAGTCCGGTCAAAATTGGTCCCGCCGTTTCGAAAACTAGCCGGAACAGACAGACAAATATTTTAAAAATTGATTTTTTTTGTTATAAGTTCCGTATATACCTTCATATCCGTTTAGTAAAAAAAATGTTATTTTCATTTCGAACAGACACTTCACTTTTATTAATGTGTATAGATAAACGTCGACTAAAGAATTACGTGAAAACTTCAAGTCCCTCTTTTTAACCCAAAAGTATAACCCACTTAATAAAGAAAGAATTATCAGAATCGGTCCACAATTGACGGAGGTATTGAGCAAAATACATAAATAAATTGTAAAAGGAGGAAGATCTCAATTCTCCTTTAGTCGGGAGTAGGCTAAAAAGTTTTTAGGTGCAGAATAAATTTTGTATTGTAACGAAAAACGACACATTTCTTAAATATAGGACGCGGATTAGGACTTCCGGTAAACCTTCCGGTAAACTTCGGGTAAACGGATTAAACTATTATATATGTAAAATATTTAGAAATATGTAAAATCAAATAATATAATAAAATCAAATATAATTCAATAGAATCAGGCGTTATTTTGTGGAAATCCATTATATTAAAGTTGGTAAGAATTATCTTGCACACATCCGCTCAGTAAAATAAAATAATGTGTCTTAACTAGTTTAAAGAGCATCTCCCGCCCTCCCTCAATTGCGTGCGCTAATCCCGTCACCACTAACCCCAGCACCACTACTCCCAACACCACTACACTAGGAAAGACACACCATTGACAATAATACGAAACGTGTTTCGTCTCTACACGGGGCATCCTCATCATAGAATACATAACCTGAGGATGCCTTAACTTCTTTCATGTAAGAAATGTAAACATCATTATTCAAATGTCTTTTTTTTAAACCTAACTAATAATTGAAAATGAGATATTTTTTATAAAGCTAAAAAAGAAAAAATAGATAATACCTATAATATACTATGTATATTACAGGTATTATCCATTGTTACTAAGGTTAATTTGATTTGAGAAAGAACAGCGTAAGAAACGAGGTTTCTTTTTTATGTTTAATATTACAATAACATACCTTTTTTATAGAATAAGAGGGACAAACGAGCACACAGTCCACCTAATGGTAAGTGGATGTTTTGTGATACATTCACATTTAACCTCGATTAAGAATCAAAATGCAGATGCGCTGCCACCCCTGAGGACTAAGATGCAATACCCCGATTCCAGTAAAACGGGTCTCCGGTTCTCTACACTTACCATACGAAACACAGCAGCATAAGACGTTTCCCCTAGCGAACGACCTTGAGCGTTCGGTCCTATACAATCCACGCGCTCACGTAAAAATACGCCCGAATTTTTGGAATTATTTCAATTAAAAAAGAAAAGCGAACTTAAGAAATTAAATAAAACGTGAATAACATAGATTTTTAAATTATCTATTTATTAGTATAATCCTCAAATGATTAGAGCGTTGCCTTTAGTAACAGATGCATGTAATCAGTAATTTTAATCGTTTTTTAAAAGTAGATTTTGAATGTATTTATAATACATAGAAACAAATTAATTAGATATAGTATTTATAACACATAAACGTGGAATGTGATGATAGGATATCGAACATTAATAATTTGCTTTTTGATGTGGCTTATTTCTCATAACTAATGAGATAATAGTCTCTGAAAAACGCACTTTTCCAAGGTTTTGGGGCGGTACTGCTATTTTACGCTGGTAGAGCGTGGTCCCTCCCCGGTTGAGCCGACCCATCCGTGCTACAACTATAATATAGCTGTAGCCTAGCTCTACCACGAATAAAAAAAAGAATACAAAGGGCGGACTTAATTGGAAACGAGGCATTCCTTCTTAGTCCTCAAGGATGACAACGCGTCTCCATTTTGATTCTTGATCGATGATGGATGTAGATATCTACGAGCCACAGTATCTATTTACCATCAGGTGGACTGTGTATTTGTTTTTCACCCTTATTCCAAATAAAAAAAAACAGGCAATTAAAAATCCAAAAAAGACCTTAAGGAATTCTCTACCAGGCAACCCATGGAGTGGTGAGAATTTGACGTGTAGCAATATAGAATAAAAGAAAACAACAAACAGAACAGATAATGACAAAACAGAAATGATAAATAACTACGTAATATATGCATATTATTAATAAATAAACTATACAAATATAAACCATACATAAATAAATATACATACGTAACATAACTGAATCATTTCCTGTAATTTTCATTTGTTTAGTTAACAAATCCAATCAGACAAGCTCCGCAAACGTAGTGTTCACATGTATGAGACATGTGGTAGCAATCTCGTTTCCATCTATATATATATTTTAATTTATTCAAGAGAAATAGTCAAAATCAACACACTATGGTATATTGAGTGTAGAAAACTAGATATGATTTGATCTGGTAACAAGATATTTCATCTTGATGAGTAAAACGCGTTTGCATTATAAAATGTAATCAAGTATTTATGCAGATATCAACGGTCACAGAAATAATAATAATTTCATGTTCTAAGATAAAAGTTTCTTGTTTAAACTATTCAAATAGACATATTTTTAACTGAAAAAATATTCCCCAGACCGAATTTCAGTCATGGCGGTCAGTCTCAACTCTCAACGGAGGCTAGCCATCTGCGCTGGACAGGATTATAATGCCCGAGTGTATGCGCAAGCAGAAGTGCACTCTCTATTCCCTCACTCTCATAGTCCGATGAGATGTTATTACCTCACTACGGGAGAGAGATCAGGTGCAGGACCAACGGTCTCCGGGCTGCTACTGAGAATTTCTTGGCAGAAAAACTCATAATTGTTATTGGCTAGACCCGTGGTTCGAACCTGGATGCTTACGATCAGTAATAACATTTACAACCATTAAGCCAACGGGGCAGTTACGAGTATTCACTTAGAATTAGGTGGACTGTTTGTCCTGGTGCGCTTGCGCCCTTTCCTATAAAACATTTGGATGTGGTAACGGAAGGCATAGTAACGTAAATGCCATATCCCGTCACGAGAACAATTACTGGCCTCGGCCGCACACCACATCCTGATGGTATTATTCTTACACGAACTCACGCTTGACTGCTTTTTTCAAACACAAGTTAATTTTTAATAGAGAGATTCTTTAAGTTTATTCTCTTTTTTACAACGTTACAACCTTTTTATTGTTAGGATTTTCTCCTGTACCTTGGAGGCAGTTTACAAACATAAATTGCACAAGGACAAACATTAGTTTCATCATTTCAATCATCATTTCAATTATGATGATTAACATCGTAATTTTCGACGCGTATTATTTTTGTATGTTCATCGAATTCTTGGAAATTAATACTGATTTTAATTATTGTTTTTTTACTAAATAGATTTTACTTCAGGAGTTGTTCTATAATTTTTTTTAGAAAAAATAGTTTGCAAAATCCAAAAGTGCACGCCTAATGACAGTTTAAATTTTTTTCATTGAAATTTAATTTAATTTTGATGAAATGGATAAATATTTAAAAAAAAGTCTGTGTCTCATAACAACCAGCAAGAGAGATCATTCTGAGCACAAATGGAAACTTATTCAGAAATATTTATTTCATTCCTTTACGTATATATTTTTGAAACTTTACGATACGATACGACCTGGGGACCTTCAAGAAAAGAGTTTACTCCTTTATAAAGGGCCGGCAACGCACCTGCGATTCCCCTGGTGTTGCGGTTGATCATGGGCGGCGGTAGTCACATAACATGAGGTGAGCCGCATGCTCGTTTGCTCCCTCTTCTATATATAAAAAAAAACTTGAATTCCGATAAGTGCACAGACAAATTGAGAGCCGTAGTAATAATTTTTATCTACATTTTTTGTAAATATAACTAAACAAATGATTAAAAACACTGACTTTATAATTTAATATAACTAGTTTTCAAAACATCCCTTTTTTGTTTTGGAGACTAAATTGAGACATAGGTACCAAGAATTTCATATTGCAAAATCGTCACATAGCGCCATGTCGAGAGTAGAGCATTCCCATACGCTCGTGCGTTGTAAGGCGTGCAATAAGTTTTTTTTTTTTTTTTATAGAAGAGGGGGCAAACGAGCATGCGGCTCACCTGATGTTAAGTGACTACCGCCGCCCATGATCAACCGCAACACCAGGAGAATTGCGGGTGCGTTGCCGGGCCTTTAGAAAGGAGTAAGCTCTTTTCTTGAAGGTCCCCAGGTCGTATCGGTCCGGAAAAATCGCCGGTGGTAAATTATTCCACAGAGAGGTTGTACGTGGAAGAAAACTCCTTGTGAAACGTACAGTGGTGGACCGCCAAGCATCCAGATGGTGTGGATGGTATCGGGACGTTTGCCGTGTAGTGCGTTCACGAAATTTGGCGGCTGGGATTAATCCGAACAATTCCTCAGAGCACTCCCCGTGATAGATGCGATAAAATACGCAAAGAGATGCAACATCTCTTCGCAGCGCCAGTGAATCGAGCCGATCGGAAAGCACTCGGTCGTCGACGATTCGAGCCGCTCTGCGCTGGATGCGGTCAAGTGGAAGGAGCTGGTACTGGGGAGCCCCAGCCCAGAGATGGGAACAGTATTCCATGTGCGGCCGAACCTGCGCCTTGTAAAGTTGCAGGCGGTGTGCCGGCATGAAATACTGTCCCTATAGTATTGCCACAGGTGGAAAAACAGGGGATGAAGACCGAAAAACAACATTGCTGTCACTGCTAATTGGCTGCAGACATAGGTAAGAGAGTACTATCAATTCAGACGGACTTCTGGGTAAAAGAGGAGTCCTACCAGTCCTGACGTAGCTCAGTGTTGGGCAACCACCACCAGATGAGAGAGAGATTGTACTTTGTGGTAGTCTATTGGGGTGGCTTACGTTACTCGGGGGAATAAGACATGAATGCTGGATAGATGCTGCATATATTTGTATACACGCCTCTTAAATACCTAAGTTTATAGATACTTAAATAGTTTGATAGATAACATTTTATTGTGCGCCAAAAAATGTATATAAATATGATCTAAAAAGAAGAAAAAAGAAGTGTTGTACAATGGGCGTTATCCTATAGCTTAAAGCGAGTTCTTCCAGACAATATTTTAAAGGATAACGTTATTTTTAGTATAATATAGTTTATATTTTTATATAATCCATCTAAATAACTATTTAGATGGATTATATAAAAATATATAAATATATTAATATATAATAGTATAAAATTATATATACGTAAATACATACGTAGTTAAACATAATTATTAATATATTTGTCTTTATATATGAAAGTACAAGTAGAAATATATATGTATTTATTTAACACATACACACTAATATATTTAGTTTCTACATCTTAATAGCGATAAAAGGTATTTTACATAGTTGTTTTGTGCGGGATATGAAGCTAAACAAGCTACTGCGTTACCGAACTGCCAGCTTCATAAAAGTGATGGAAATTTTATAAACTTAACTGCATGTTTTCTTCACCTGTAGTTAAGCTCTACTTCCACTCGCGTTCCAAAGTGTGCAGAAAAAGAGATATGTGGCATTGCTATACAGGTATCTTATCTCTGACGAGAATGTCGGTGGTGTGCAGTTACAACTGCTGACGTAAGAGAAAATTACCCACACTTCGGTGCGGGCAGGACGTGTTATAGGGGCGAAAGTAGACACGCGGTCATACGTGTAGTAAGGGCACAGTTTAATATCTGAAAGTCGATATCGATAGTTTTTATTTTAGTTAGAAGTTTTTCGATAAGTAATTAAAATTCACCAACCTATGAGGTGGTAGAGCTACGCCGTAATTGTATTATTATAGTTGTTGCGCGAATGGTACGGACCGGAAAATAACAAAGCTTTCACAGAATACCAGTGTTACATAGTAATTGTAAAGAATAATATAAATGACATTGAATGAGGCATTTCGGATTAGTTTTCAGAACTTTTCGAACTTATATAGAAATTTGTTTTTACCTATTCGTAAAGAGTATGGCATCTGTTTATTGTTAGGCCTTAATTGATAATTAAAGTAGATGTCTATGGTCATAGCATACACTTTTTTTATAGAATTGGGTGACAAATGTGCACACAGTCTACCTGATGGTAATTGAATACTGTGGCCCATAGACATCCACATTTATCTTCAACTAAGGATTAAAAGGGTAAAAAGGGACACTGGTTCTCTACACTCACCATACGTAACAAAGCAGCATTACGCTGGTATTTTACGCTGGTATTCTGTGAGAGCGTGGTCCGGCCCCAGTCGAGCCGACCCAACTATAATAGAGCTGTAGCGTGGCTCTACCACTTATCATCAGTTGGATTGTATACTTTTTTCACCCTTATATTTCAAAAAGAAACGGTTTAATCCGATTTAACAAATGTTTTAAAATTGTAAATATTAGCGCGACTATTAAATTTGCTGCAACTTCCGTTAACCAATTCTAGTGACCGCAGTCGAATGGCTCGGTTGAATTCGAAGCAATGATTTCAAAAGGAAGGATAGGCCCATCTAAATATTTTACTCATAACTTTTTCATACAAGAAATCTGTCATAATACAAACATCATATCAAAACACGACGTAACCAGAGTCGGATATCTTAGTATAATTATCCTAATTGTATCATTATTTCATAGTTTGTAGTAGGTATATAGTATCTTAGCGAAAATACCATAATTTTATCTAAAGGTCTACTTGTATTATTATTGGCTCCCTTTACATTTTAATATTAACCCTACGATATCGAGAATTTCGGTATTGTTCATGAGAACCGCGTTTTTTTAAATAAAATTAGAATTAGCTCCCTTTCTGGTCAATCGATGCCCGAACGATGCATTTATGTTGCATCCTTGATACAACTATAATGACTACCACGATAAAAACAATATGCTCCAGAAACAATCGGTCTGAAAACAGATTTTCAAAATATTTTATGAATCAGATTTTCAAATTCAATTTAGCAGATATAGTTTCTTTTGTACTCTTTTCGTTTTACCCTTATTGAATTTAAAATATGTTAGGTACCAATATTCAAAATTTAACTTACACTAAGTTCTTAGACAAAAATTAAACAGAAATAAAAATAAAAACGTCAAAAAACGAAACGTATATATAAACTAGAGGCGTAACGCGAAACGTTAAACGTGATGTAATTTTTTTTTATAATAGTATAATTTTATTTTTAATTTACAATATCTGGCCTAATATTGGTAACGTAACTAAACTAACTGTAAAATAAAACTTTAAAAATACGTCTATATAATAATTTAATTGTAACAAAATTTGTATAAGGTACTGATGATACGCTATCCCATGTTTTTTAAAATCTTTGTTTCGTAATTTTTGAATTCTTTTACCCCACAACTAGACATATTTATGACAGGCAAATCCGTCCTGCACGCGCACCACTGTCCACCGATTCGCGTTGGCCCTAAACTGTAATTTTAGGGCCAGCGCACTGGTCCGTTTTAGTTGTTCGGTCGGCCCGGTCCTTACGCTAGTAATATATAAGTCAATGATTCGAAGTCAGTACTTAGGAGTTCTCGGTCTATACTATTACGCTATAGTCGCTGCTGTTTGTACTGTGTTATTTTACTACCATTTGATGTCGGCAAAAGAGAAACCACCTCTCGATTTCGTACTATAGGTGCCTTAAGAAGCGTTAGAAGGATCTTATGGCTTCCGAAAGTAAAATACCCATATTGGTGAAGGGCAGGAGCGTCGAATGTGCGAGACTTTAGGTACTGCGATCGTTAATGCACCTGCCAAACATGATGATTGAAGCAAATTCTCCCTTATATTAGTAGAGGCCCAAGTCAACAGTTGACCTTTACGTGCTGATGATGACTTTCGGTATGAATAGAGTCTCTGTTGAATGAATGAATCGATTTAGGATTCGACAAAAACTGAAACTAGCTTTATTATTGACACGTCATATTTCTTACGAAGTTAGTACTTTTCTTATTGCAACATCAACAAAGTTAAAGATTTTATCATATTTTTTTTAAATTAGCCCACAAACAATTAGGAAAATTAGTGTGTTTAAACAACACTGACATATACGCAAGTCCACTGTTCAACTAAGACTAAGTATCTATCGATATTCGATATTTAAAAAAGCATACAGCACTAGAAATCCCTTTGTCGGAGCCAGGTGTCGGTTCGGGTCATTGCGGGGCTCCTGTGCGTATCCGTCGACAGTAGCTATGGCTTACATTGCATTAAATTTTTTGTATAGTTTCTTTTCATTAATAACATTAGTAATTTTAATGTAACAGCTGTTATTATGTTAAATGGAATATAATTTTTTTACATGTACGGTAAGGTGAGCAATTTCACTTTAAGTACCTATCTTAAAGTTTTATAACGCTCGATAATTTGAAACATATTGTGTTTCATTGTAAGTAATGATATTTGTTCATAGCAGAGCAATCCTGCGATAATGCAACAATACGCGCTACCACTATGGTAGCACGTATTGTTGCATTATTTTGCAATTTGATGATGGGATACCAGCATCGAATAGCAGAATAATGCTGCTTCTATTTTGTTGGTGAATAACGAGAAGCGGTGAAACTTTTTACTTGTAAGAAGGCTTTTCATCTTAGTTCTCAGAGGTGACACGCATCTACATTTTGATTCTTAATTGAGTGGAGATGTGGGTATATAGGCCACAGCATTCACTTACTATCAGGTGAATACTGTGTTCATCACACTTTATTTTATAAAAAAAAATTAATTTATTAATTCGTTAAAATTTTATGTATATCATTTAAGCTTGCTGAATTTGGTAGATAATAAATCAAGGGTTGACGTGATAGGCAAGGAATATTTTTTGGTAGACAGCAATCAAAAGTTATTGAATTAGTAACGTACATGCTCCGAATTTTAGTCGACGAATATTTCAAAGTTAATTATAGTTAGAAAAATACCATACCCGAAGGATGACCTAACTGTTTTAATATTTTTGCAAGGTTTTATAGAAAGAATAAATGAATCTCATAGTTCACTATACTATAAGTTCATATTCCTGATTCTTTTTACTATCTCAGGTTAATCTCTAGTTTCTCTGTCCATAATATATATATTTATATTTATAAAAATATTGGTCTTAGAGCTGATTTTTCAAAAATTACTCATGAAATCAATTATAACCTGACTTAATGAAAAATTCTAACAATTGTTTGAATTTTTCATTTATTCATACAACTATCCATTTTAATTTGTTTGTTTATTATTTAAATAACTAAATGAATAACTTAAAAGATAAATCTGAAGATTAAAAATTGGCCATTAGTAACGTTAAATACATTCAAGTTAAAATATTACAACAAAACCCAGATTTTCCCTCAAATGGCCGAGAGTTCCAGCACGAGGTAAGCACGTAAATAGCCCAGTGACAGTACTCGAACGGGGGACTACACACTACAATATTTTAACCATAAAAAAACTCATGGGAGTATAACAAGAACTAAATACAACTCTGCTTTCAATAGTAACTTCTTTGCGTAAAGAACAATAGAAACAGCAATCGACGTGTAGCTACGAGTTTGGTTACAAAGATATATTGGTAGCGCCTCAGGATAGGTTAAGGGTGCATTGTAGAGAGCGTTCACGTCACCTTCATAAATTTCATTTATAAATAAACTCTATCTAGCTGGCGTAAGGTTCATTTTTGTTTGCGTGCGCTCGGATATAAGACGTTTGGTATGAGGGAGATAAAAATAGGGGCTGTTTGCAGGACGTGGACCGAGGGGACGGAAGGGTGCGCCGCGCAAGCGTGATTCAGTCGCCCGCGCGACCCCGTCGCCGCCGGTCGCGCGCCATGGACGAGACCAGAGTGAGAGACCGCGCGCCGCTGACCGTCATAGTCGCCCCGAGCAACGCGTCGCCGCCACGACTATCCCCAGCCGACCTCCTCCCCGACGGCGACGCGGCCTTCCACCCCCTTTCAGCCGTAAACGGTCGGCTAACCCCGCCGGGGCTCGAACCGGCGTCCTACGCCACCCTAACACCTTTACTCCCTCTACCCCCAATCAGTACAGTATCCGACAAATTTGCTTACCACGCCGGTGGTACTTTCACTGTTATACAGCAGCAGCAGTCCTATGCTGCTTTGTCTCCAGCGGCTTACAATGAACCTTTATCACCTCAGTCTGCTTACAGTAGACGAAGCGCGTCGCCCAACTCATTTGAGAGACGATCCCCAACACCTCCTTTACCGAGCCCGGGCTTGGACCTCAACGCAGCGTTATTGGCGAGGGAAGAACAGGCCGCACAGCAACAGGCGCAGGTCCAGAACGACACAGAAGAGATTAATACTAAGGAGTTGGCTCAGAGGATAAGTGGAGAATTAAAACGGTACTCCATACCCCAGGCGATATTCGCGCAGAGGGTTTTGTGTCGATCTCAAGGGACACTTAGCGATCTATTAAGGAATCCAAAGCCTTGGTCGAAGCTAAAATCGGGGAGGGAAACGTTTAGGCGGATGTGGAAATGGTTGCAAGAGCCAGAGTTTCAGAGGATGTCGGCGTTGAGGCTAGCAGGTATTCATTGCATGTCGCTTTATTATTCCCATTTTTATATATTTCGCGTTTGTTTTTTTTAAACTACTCAATTAAACGACACCTCATTTATTACACGTAGTTACAAAAAAATGTCCAACCTACAATCGGGTAAGAATGGGTTATGTATTCGAAAACAATATTCAAGTTCTATCCTTTCATGGAATAAAAGAAATTTCAACAAGATCTCAGTTCAATAGAGATAAGAGAGAGTCATTATTACTAAACGATGGAATACTTTATTTTAAAAGTAGCCTTTTGTCGGTTAGATCATTTTTGCGTAACAACGGTTAATTATTAAAAATAACTTAATAAGCAATTACTTAAAAAATATCTTAACTAAACCCAACTTATACTAATTTATACACAGGTTTAAGGACTACATATATTATCATTTCGAGTAACAATTCGGGAGTCTACGTTTATGTAATTCTACCATTCTAAGATTTTCCTCTACCATTATAAGAATGAAATTTAGGTTAATATTACGCTTTTGTATTTAGGATAATAGAGAGCGTTAAGCCTGTTTATTGTTATCCATTAATATAATTAGTTTGTTGAATATATTTCTTGTAATGATCTTTATAGGAAAAGTTAAGTTATAAATAGATTTTTTTTATCTTGTTAATTTCATAAATATATTTTTTAAGTTTAAACCAAGTTAAATCCATCACTCAATTTTAAGTGATAATTATAGGTTTTTGTCGGTGAAATTAGATTAAGGAATTATTTTTTTTATGTAAAAACCGAAGTGAATAAGGAACTTATAGTTCTGATGGTAAGAGCTGCAGCAGCTTATATACGCCAGCAGTTAAATTTAAACAAAGAAAACTGCCGAGGCGCTGTCACCCCTGAGGATAAAGATGGATTGCCTCACATCATGTAAATATACTGGTTCCATATACCCTTCAGACTGTAAGACAAGTGCAATACTGCTGTTAGGTGAAAGTGATAGGTAGGAGGGTACCTATCCAGGCAGATTCCTAGCCAGAAATGGTGTCCTACCTAATAATATAATAAAAATTAAAAAAATGTATTAAATACAATTATATATCAAGAATACCGCGTAGCATAAAATAGCAGCCTAATGTTGCTGTGTTTCGTATGGTGAGTGTACAGAACCGGAGACCCGTTTTACTGGAATCGAGGCATTCCATCTTAGTCCTTAAGGGTGACAACGCATCTGCATTTTGATTCTTAATCAAAGTTAAATATAGATGTCTATGGACCACAGCATCCACTTATCATCAGATGGACTGTGTGCTCGTCTGTTACCCTTATCATATAAAAAATCAAGAATTTGAGATGGGCTTTGTCTATATACGTATAAATCTCTTTCATAACACACACATACACAGTTCACCTAATTAATAAATAAATAAATGCTGTGGCCCATAAACATTTACATATACATATCCTTTAAAATACAGATACGTTGTTACCCCTTAAGATTAAATGCCTCGTTACCAGTTAAATGGGTTTTCAATTCTCTACACTCACCATATGAAACACAGCGAAATAAAGCTGCTATTCTACGGTCATATTATGTAAGAGCGTGGTTCTACTCCGGTTGAGCCGACCCACTCGTGCTACAAGCATAATATAGCTGTAGCATGGCTCTATCACGTATGAAGTTTATACCATTCACTCAATTATGATGAAAAGTTGTTGAGTTCATGTGAGCCCCCACGTAAATTTTTACTAATAAATTTTGAAAGGAAAATGGCATCGCATGGCAAGCTAAGTAATAAGTAACCGTTTATTTGTCAGAGCATGACATAAATAGAAATGAACTAAAGGCTTCTGTCAAATCTTAGCGAAGTTAGTTAAGAAAGAAACCCTCTACCTACATTACAGCTTCTACTATCTTAGCATATAGTATAGTGTAGCAATAGTGTCTTCTAAGTTAAATTTCGGTCACGGCAGCCAATCTCAATGGTGACTAGCTATCTCTGCAAGACAATTGTATAGTGTCTGAGTGTATGCACAAGCACAAATGCACTTTCTTATCCCTCACTTTCATAGTCCGATGGGACGGCAAATCGACACGGCTGGAGAGAGATCAGTCGCAGGAACAACAGATTTACGTGCTTTCCGAGACAGGGGGTTGAAACACCACCAAGTTCTTGAATATGGGCTGCTACTGAGAATTTCTTGAACGGAAACTCCAATAACTAACTTGGATCCGAACCGGGATTCAAATCTCCCGGATTTGAATCCCGGTACGGATCTAAGTCTCTCCTCATGATCAACAACCGCCTGAGTTATAAAAATTTGCGGTCGTTCCGACGCTTTTTCTGTTGATTTAGTCAGCCCATTCCCTTGGAACGTAATAAATCTATGACTGTCATTCATTCAGTTTTCATCTTATCAGAAGATAGTCCTAAGTTTTTTTTTAAACCAGTAATGTTCAGAATTTCGTAGTATCTTGTTACTTTTGTTCCAATACAAATTTAGAATTAATTAAAATTTTGAGTGCTATATAGTCTACACATCTGTTGAGGAGCGGTTTCGTTTTCATCTTACGGTATTAATTCAAGTCCGAATCCCGATAACAACATTAAAATAATACATATATATACCAACATAATACATGTAATAATACATATATATATATATACCAATACCAATTCATGACAGGATTTTTTTGGCGTTGGGTCCTTAATCTTGCTGTGGATCCATATCCTTAATTTCATCAAATTTCATTTAAATTCATACATAGTGGAGCCACGCTGCAGCTATATTATAATCGTAGCGTGAATGGGTCGGTTCGACTAGGGTAAGATTACGCTCCCAGAGTAACATAGCGTAAAAGTCTATCTCTGTTGAACCAAATTGTTGACTGGAAGAGAATGCCCTATGGCATTAAGTCCGCTATATGTACTACCTTGTGCGTGAGAGTATAAATAAATAAATAAAGGCTGCATAATGTTGCTGTTCTGTATGGTGAGTGTAGAGAACCGGAGACCCATTTTACTGGTAACGAGTCATTCTATTTAGTCCTCAGGGCTGACAACGCATCTGCATTTTTATTCTTAATCGAAAACAGATGTCTACGAGCTACAGCATGCGCTTACTATTAAATGGACTGTGAGCGTCTTTGTCACCCCTATTCTTAGAAAAGACCTTCAATGACCGCAATGATGACGTTGTTAATAATTCAAAGACTTGGTGGACGTGGTAACAAGTGCAAGGTATACGTTTGTATATCTGGGTCACTAGGTATTTAGTTCCGATATAGAAAGCGTTGAACTGAGCTTTGTTGACTACTCATTATTCTTTCAGCTGTGACCGCCTGTATAGTTTTCATTGTTGTATTGCTAGTTTGGGTGAATGATTTTATAATTTATAAAATATCTATTAAAATATTGAAAAAAAAAAAACGTATAGAACCTTAAATCAACCTTAAATAGCAACCGTAATGAGCTCGTGTTTTTGGCCTGTGCTTTCTCTCGTTTATCGAGGAGTTTTGGGCCAGGGAACCTTCATAGTTACAGTCAGAGAATTCAATATCTCAATCAACACGTGGGTGTCGTAACAGGCAATAGAGGCAAACTATTTTTAATAACATTGAGTGACAAACGAGCACACACTCCACCCGATACTCAGTGCATGCTGTGACCCATAGACATCCACATTTATCCTCAATTAAGAATCAAAATGCAAATGTGTTGTCATCCGTGAGGACTAAGATGGAATGCCTCGGTTCCAGTAAAAAGGTTCTCAGGTTCTCTACACTCACTATACGAAGCACAGCAGCATTATGCTGTTATTTTACGCCGGTATTCTGTGAGAGCGTGGTCCTGCCCCGGTCGAGCCGACCCATTAAGCTATATCTATAATATAGTTTCAGCGTGGCTCTACCACGTAAATAACTTAAACAGGAGAAGCTCTCTTGATAAGAACTCGAAATAATAAAGAAGCGACCTGGTGGTAAACAACTGCCGCCGCCTATGAACAACTGCAACTCTTTTCTTTAGGATCTCTTAGTTTTCTCTTGAAACTTGGCATTGTGTTAAGATCTAACGATATATGCTGCAGCGAAGATCATCTCAAAATCAACTAAATAAAAATTTTTTGCAAGCAAGCTGTATTGAGTCGGCTCCATTGGAGAAGGACCTCGCTCTCACGAAAATCTCTCAGAATATCTCACAGTATAGAAAACTGGTATATTTACAAGCTTGTGAGTTACAATGCCACCGTAGCAAGGAGCGTTCGGGAAATTAGGATATATCTTCTAGTCAGGTGACCAATTATTTTCTTCCTCTGAGCGGGACACCATTAAAATTACTATAGTTTTAACACTTTTGACTGTCTTCTTAATCTAACACTTACTAACGTTTACAACCAAACGCAATTGCTGACAATGTGGTCCCAGGTTCAAAACCCGAGTCAGGCCAAGCATCATTTATTGGGTTTTTCTGTCACAAAATTCTCAGTAGTAGCCCGGAATCTTGATATCGAACTTATTGAAGTTGGCGGGGTTTTACCAACGTGCCTCTGGAAGCCGTTACCAAAATTCAATCTGGAACCCTTTATTATATGTAGTATAAAAATAAAACACATAGTTGTTTGAATCTTTTAGTGATCAAAAGTGAGAATGAGAACTTACAATCATATAAAATCTGGCTGATGGCTTTTTAGTTTTTTCTGAACTGCAAATAAATACCAATTAGAAATAACTATATTATTTGATAATTTATTGTAGATTAATTAAAAATTGTCTCTTTGTAACTTTAAGTACAAAAGTGTAGGTTTTCACACTTTTGAACTTAAAGTTACAACAATAATCACGTAACTAGTCAGGCCATTCTGGCCAACCCGGGTGTCATAATGATGGCACGGGTGACATAGTTTGCATTATGCTATGCTTTTATTTGTCAAAGCGGGACATTTTTGCGTATTTCGGGGACAGCGGGACACAAACCTTTAAATCGGGACCGTCCCGCCTAAAGTGAGACGTATGGTCACGTTAGGTATACCTCAAAACCTGAAAACGAGATCTGAGATGTGGGCCTTCACAGCTGACCGTATGAGGACGCTCAAGGTCGCTCAGCGAGCTCTGGAGAGGACTGTGCTTGAGTTTTCTTTGCGTGATAAACTTAGAAATGAGGATATCCGCAGTAGAACCAGAGTGACCGACGTAGCCCATAGGATTAGCAAGCTGAAGTGGCAATGGGCCGGCCATATATATAGCTCGAAGAATCGACAGCCGATGGGGAAAAAAGGTTCTCGAGTGGCAGTCTCGTACCGGTAGGCGTAGTGCAGCGTGACTCCCTCTAGATGGAGTGCCGACCTGGTCAAACATGTAGGAAGTCGATTTGTCCAGGTTTGTTCGGGACCATACCTTGTGGCATTGCTTGAGGGAGGCCTAAGTTCAGCAGTGGACTTGTGAAGGGATGTAATCATGATGATAAGTTACAATGCATCTGTAGCCTTCTTTGTATAAAATTGGCTTGATACAAAGTTGGTGACCATGGACTGCAGCAGCCATTTACCATTAGGTGGATTGTAAGTTCGTTTGTCACTTCAGTATTTAAAAAAAAAACACCTCGTAATGCTGCTCTATATGTATGTCTATATGTTTGAAGCAACATGTAACAGGTTTTTAGCCGTAAGCGTTTCGTGTTCATTAAATTACGATAGCACGAACCGTGGTCGTATTAGCACAGTGCCGCGTGCGAATTACCGGTAACTCACTAATAACCGGTGGCGGACGCTATGTGTATACCGTGAGTGAAGAGAACTGGAGACCTTTTACTAACTTTGGCATTTCTAAGTTATAGGGCCTAAAAGTGCATCTGCATTTGGGACTTTGGGTCTACAGCGTCCAATTATCACCAGGGTGCTCATTTGTTTCTCTTACTTCTCTATAAAATATTTTTTTAAGGAATACATGTGATGACGGTTAAACTAAAAATGATTGTGTTAGTGGTTCACCACCGTAGTGGAACGCCGGATTCGAACCTTTTAGTTTCTCCGCATTCTTTAACATTAGGAATAACCTAATGTCATGTATAAAATTATGAATAAGACTATTCCACTACTATGAAAGATAAAATGTTTATGTTTACAATATAACAAATTTTAGTTTTACTCCATGTTAATACTGTCATACTAAAGGCTACGCAATCAGCAAACGCATGCTTCGCAGTGTAACGGGTTTAGTAAAACCTGTAGTTATCGAAAAAACCCATTTGTTTATCGTACACAAACATCAGCTGCTGGCATCGATTCCTCACAATCGATACCGCGGGGCGACGCGCGGTCGATAGCCGCACGTCACTACGCTGCGCGGTTCGATATACATTGCGTTGTAGCGGCGGCCTGCATTCGTGAACTGAATAAGTTGGGTGGTGATGGTTGTGGTGCAACGTTTGCAGTGACGTACTTGAGGATTTTTTTTCTTGAATGGCAAATAACGGTGGTGTGTCTACAAACGTAAATTCTATGTTTAGTTTTAAAAATAATGTTATTATCTTAATTTAAATGAAAGGTTTTAACAACATAGCTTAGTTTCTTTTTTAAATTTGGTAATTAGATTAATATGATTTAAAATACATCATTATAACGTAGGCATAATTTTTCGCTCTTGGCATGATAGTTTGCCAAAACGATTTAAAATTAAATCAAAATGGTATCTAAAATCGTGAAATCGCTGCTCAATGCTGCTGTATTTTTTATCGGAAACTAGGCATTCCAAATAAAGTTTCAGGTATAACAACGCAACTAAATTTTGATTATTAATCGAGGATAGATGCAGGTGTTTATAGGCCGAAACATCTATTTACTATCTGGTGGACCGTGAGCTGGGTTTCCACCCTTATTCTAAAAAATACCTATAACAATTTGAGAAAAAAATTGGACTCGTAAGTTAAGTAGTACGTAAGTAAGTAAGACCTTTTAAAGGCCAAATACTTAAAAATAGCCTAAATTGTAAGGTTTATTTACAATGTAAGAAGTGATTTCAACGTACAAGTGACTTACGCGCAAGGTTCAAACGGTAGTATCGAAGAGGCTTCCTTTACCCCCTTGCCTTATTTTGTGTAATGTACGAGTAACTTGTTTTTTTTTTAAATAAAATGAGTACTACAAACGAGTCCAATGTCCACCAGATGGTGTGTGAATATTGTGGCACATAGTCATTTAATAAGGGATAAGAATAAAACTGTAGAGGCACTGTCATCTCTAAGTCGGAATACCACGTTACCAGTGAACAGGGTCTCCAGTGCATGTCACTCTCCACATGAAAGCACGTAACTAACCCGGCGCTATTTTTTATGGTGATGATAAGAGAATACAGTTGGTCCTAGAGATCTACATCTATGCTCAGTTAAGAATCAAAATGCAGATGCGTTGTCACCCTGATTACTAAGTAACCTCGTTTGAAGAAAAAAGAGTCCGGTTCTCAAGGGTTCGCTTTCTATTCCGGTATTGAGCTACTATTCTACGCTGGTATTCTCTGCATGTGTGGTCTTTACCCGGTTTAGTTGAGCCGTTCATACTGTAACCATAATATAGCTGCAACGTTGTTTCACCATGTACGCGTCTGTTTTAAATTAACATTTATAACAATTTAGTGATAATATGTGTACAGTATATGAATATCGCAACTCTACGTCGTGTACCCAGACTCGGACGATTGACAAACAAGGATATAACGAACGATTGTTGGCGGAAAATTCACCCAAAGCTGAAATCAGCTATTGTAGTATTGTAGTTTCAGGTTCTCACTGGTTCAACGGTCTGAAACTTTTAAGTTGTTAAAAGTTGAAAGTTAAAGTTACGGTATATATACGACCCACTGATGGGCACAGGCTAACTCTCACTTCTGGGAGGGTTTTAGGGCTAGGACTGTCTGCCGCGCTTTTAAGTTAGGAGCGTGCTATTTGTAGGCCGCTAATAATTCTTCGAAATCTCTAATTGGATTTTAAGGAAAGTCGTGTCAAGTAAATATGGATTATCTTATATATCTCAATATAGGTGAGGTGTTTTAACCTTGTTATTTTAGGTAAGTGTCACCCCTGATGACTAAGATGGAATGCCTTATATCCAGTAAAAAGGGTCTTCAGTTTCCACACTCACCACACGTAACACAGCAGCATTTAGCAGTTATTTCACGCTGGTATTCTGTGGGAGCGTGGTCCTACCCTCGTCGAGCCGACCCATTCGTGCTATTACTATAGCTGCAGCATGCTTCCACCACGTATAAAAGGAACTAGGATAATATTAAGAATAAAAAACAGTTATAATAAGGAGTTTTTTAATTTTCTGGTGGCTGTAAAAAAGTAAGATATCTTTATTATTTATCCTTTCCTATTAGTCTTTGATAATTTGGAATAAAATAGCCCTGTTTCTTACACGTTCAAAGGACAGAGGTCCCTTCCGAACCGGTGATAAAAGTAAAAAAAATGTGTTTCAATAAGAATTATTTATAATAATAAGTATACATTGTTATGGATTTCAAAAATATGTATCAAGAATACTTGTATTAAAAACGATAGTAAATGTGCCTGGCATCAGGGCAACGCAGGGCACATGGCACCCTCCCCTTCTCGTCCCGCGCCGTGACGTCACCCCACCTCCACGGCCCCTCGTATCGATCCAACCCCGTCCCCCGTGAACCTCTACAGCGCCCGTAGACTATTCCAGCGGCAGCGCTAGGCATTTTAATTCTTGAATGTTATTCGTATTTCACAAACTTGTGGCATCATTACCATTAATATATTTTAATTAATGATTCTTAAATTTTATACTTCTTTAGAATACACAATACACAAATGTTTGTATACATTCTATTAAGTTTACTGCTAAAAATCTTAAATACTAAAAAATAAAAATATAAATTTCTTCACAACCTTCTGCTAAATAAATACAATGATGTGTCTTACCTGGATTAAAGAGCACCTCCCGCCCTCCCTCAATTGCATGCACTAACTCCGTCACCACTAGTCCCAGCACGACTACTCCCAACACCACTATTCCAGGTAAGACACACCATCGACGATAATACTACACGTGTTTCGCCTCTACATGGGGCATCTTCAGGTAATGTAGACTCTACGGCGGCTGACCGCTAAGCGCGACACATCATTGTATTTATTTAGCGGAAGGTTGCGAAGAAATTTGTATTTTTATTTTTTATTATAATGGATTACCGCAAAGTAACACCTGATTCTATCAATAATCTTAAATACCTAAAGACGTATACGTGGCAGAGTCACGCTACAGCTATATTATGGTTGTGGCACGAATGGGTCGACCTGAACGGGGAAGGACCACGCTCTCACAGAATACCAGCGTAAAATAGCTGCGTAGGTAATGCTGCTGTGTTCCGCATGGTGAGTGTAGAGATCCGGAGACTCTTTTTTACTGGAAACTAGGCATTCCATCTTAGTCCTCAGGGGTGACAACGCATCCAAGTTTTTATTCTTAATCGAGGATAAATGTAGATGTCTGTGCGCCACAGCATCCACTTACCATCTGGTGGTTTGTGTGCTCGTTTATAACCCTTATTATGTAAAAAAAGAACAAACTACTAAGAAGTAGGATCATGTTTTATCTATAAGTCGGTCTAGGTAGGCTCTTTTTACTTCTGCTTTTTAAACGTTACCTTCACAGTAAGATATTTTCTTGTATTAGCATTTTACACACAAATTTTTGTAGACATCATCATTCAGATTATTTGTAGACTGTAAAAACTTTTGTTTCATATCGGAATTCGAATCCGCAGCCATGCAATGCCACAGCTAAACACTTAGACAATACGCTACCATGATCTTAAATTTTAGGTTAGTTGCAAGTGCCTATGATCTGCAGTACCAATTTAACTATGTGTCTATTTTAGCTCAGTCTTCATTTTTTAAGTTTATAGTAGAGAGCTTGATAGGGTCCATTATTTAAAAATACAAATTGATACTGAAAGGATAATATTGATGTCTTTTATGGTTCCCTATCCAGACCGGAAGACATCCGTGCAAGCACTCGTATTTTGCGAGAGAAATACGCAATAGCATTGTACCTATCCAAACGGACACATATTCATTTACAAAAAGCACAGTACAGAGCCTTGTGCTACAGACAGGTACATCGTCTTGCTGGGGGGCCGCCCTACACTTCGCTTTCTGGTACGAGGCTGCCATTCGGACTTTTCGACATGAACTATTCTTCCCCATCGGTTGTCGGTTCTTTGAACTATGTGGCCGGTCCATCGCCACTTATTTTTGTTATTATTTGTATATATAGACAAAGATAGACTTACTATATTTTGTATACATATGATATAGTTAAAACTGTTTAGTCGTAGAATTACACTGTAAGCCAGGCACGCCGCAAGGATTTTCTCGAATCAAATTTACCTGAAATGAAAACGTATTTTGAAAATGCCCTATAATAACACTGCTTCTACATCACATGTATCAATTTTTTGTATAAGATTATTAAGAGAAAATTTGCAAACGTATTTACAGTCCATTTGGTAGTAAATAGCTACTAACTTATGGTCAACTACAATAATATAGACGATTTAAAAAAATGAAGTAATAAGGTAATAACAGTCCACCCGATGGTATATACATACATACACAGTCAATAGAAATCTGTAGCCAACTTCAATTAAAGAAGGTTAAATTTTTATAGCATTGGGTGAAAAACGAGCACACAGTCCATCTGATAGTAAGTGGTTGCTGTGGCCCATAGACATCCACATTTATCCTCAATTAAGAAACAAAATGAAATGCGTTGTCACTCCTGAGGACTAAGACGGAACGCCTTGATTCCAGTAAAAAGGGTCTCCGGTTATCTACACTCACCATACGAAACACAGCAGCATTACGCTGGTATTCTGTGAGGGCGTGGTCCTGTCCCGGTCGGGCTGACCTTACCACGTAAAATGTGTTTTCACTGAGTGTTAAGATGGAATGACTCATTGTATTTACATTGGCTCTATATGCGCCTCAGACGGAAACACATCAGTTCAAGCACCGCTATTTAGCGTTAGAATACCTACCTAGACCCCTGTGCAGTATAAAGAGTTTCATCTAGCATCTATATAGTGTTTACGTAGACATAGTATGTCTATACCATCTTAATATATATAAATTACGTGTCACGTTGTTTGTCTGCGATGGACTCCTAAACTACTTAACCGATTTTAATCAAATTTGCAAACCGTATGCAGTTTGATCCACCTTGAGAGATAGGATAGTTTTTTTGCTCATAAGTGACCCAAATTTTTTTTATGAATTTAATATTTTTTAATAGGACATGACAAAGGATCGTCAAAAAGGGCAGAACAACGTCAGCCTGGCAAGGTAGTATTGTAAAAAATAGTTTAGGTTATTTACTCATAGAATTACGCAGTAGGCTGAGCACGCCGCAAGGATTTTCTCGAATCGAATTAACCTGAAATGAGAACGTAGTATTAAAATGTGACATAATGGTATCGCTACAACGTTACTTGAATCAGTTTTTTTTATTGAAGTCATAAACGAACTTATGTCTTTCTGTTTAGTCTTTCTGATGTTAAGTAGCTACTAGCCCAAGGACATTTACAAAAAAAAAACATAAACATAAAAACATAAGCACTCACGCCTGTCACCCAGATGGGTAGGCAGAGACTACAGACTTCCATTTGGCACGATCCTGACACACCTCTCTCGCCTCCTTCACATCCATACACCTACGCATACATGCTCGTCGGTTAAGGGTACTCCTAATTTGGCCCGTTTTTAATAAATCGCCAATTTGGTCGATAAATTTTCGCCTAGGACGTCCCTTTCCGACTCTGCCATTCACTTCTGCAACATAAATTTTCTTTGTCAGTCTTTCCTCATCCATTCTTTCCACATGACCAAACCACCGAAGCATTCCTTTCTTAATCCTGGTCACAACATCATCTTGCATACCACACTCTTCCCAAGGACATTTATACGTGGTATACCATGGTTTCACCGACCCCCTAATGCTACAACATTAGGGGTCGGTGAAACCATGGTAAGCTCTTACAGAACACTAGCGTAAAATAGCAGCTCAATATTGTTGTGTTTCGTATGGTGAGTGTAGATAACCGGAGACCCTTTTTACTGGAAAGGAGGCATTTCATCTTATCCTCAGGCGTCACGACGTATCTGCATTTTGATTCGTAATCGAGGATAGATGTAAATGTCTATGCGCCACATCTTCCACTTATTATCAGGTGCACTGCGTTTTCTTCACAACATTTTCTATAAAAAAGATAAACTTATTGGTAGAATTGGTGTTCTACCCCAGAAAATTTTAATTAAAGTTTTAGAGGTCTGTCAATACCTCCAAAACTTAAACTAAAATCCCAGCATAACTCCCAAATTAATAAAATTTAATTACCGTGTAGTTACTTAAACTTAGAATAACTTACAAACTTTACAACGTGTTGTGACAGCGTAAGAGAATCCACTACCCTATATCATCACATAAGTGTCCCGAGAGGCAACAGATAGAAACAGAAAAAGAAAATGAGTAGCTGCATCTTCCTGATACCATTACATATGGAAGTCCACTGCTAAACATGGGCTTTCCCGTAGACTGTCTCACAGGGGAGATTTAGCCATAGTTGTGGGATGGCAACCGTAGCCTTTTAATATTTTAAGTCGTTATCAGGAAGATGTTGTTGTCCATTACCAGTTTTATTTCCCTCTAACGACATAGCGATAGTAGCCCAATGTCAGGGCTCCGATCGCGATCTCAAAAGCTCGTGCGTTCGAATCCGCCATTTGACTACTGTCGTGAACACAGGCGTTTCAAGCTTACCAGGAGTGGTTAAAAGGAATATTAGTAATGTTAATTAATAAGATTACTATTTAGTAGTGGATATCCTTACACCGCCAGTACAAGGTTAATATGATCGGTAAGTCTTATCCTGATAACAATTGAAAGTAATAAAAAGATGCAGCTGCCAAACTGCCTGCCAAGCTTGGCAACTATACCAAAGTTCTCTATACGAGGGAATGTAAGGGGACGTATACGTTCAGCGGTGACCTTTTGATAGTCTCACATCACACAACATAGTGAATTTAAATAAAACTATTTTTTACGGATTTTATCTCGTATATTAACTTCTTTTATATTCCCAACGTCAATGTGAAGAATCGACGCTCCGGGAAGTCTGCAGTCTCTGAACACGTACAGGATTGCCCCCGTTACTACATCAGATTTGATAGACCACAAATCCTCGCTAAAGAACACCGATTCCTTCCAAGGATCATTCGTGAGGTTATTGAAATCAAAAAACATCCTAATTTCAATAGAGAAGATGGCTGGGTGCTACCATCTGCTTGGGATCCTATAATTAATAAAATGAAATCCCAACCCAAGCATACAACTGCAAGACTTCAAGATACTACAAGTTCATAATGCGTGGAACGGAACAAAAATTAATCATTTTAATCTATGGGTAACCGCGGTTAACTGTGACATCTGGATGTTGAACATCCCAGACCCCCGTGACTATGGGTGCTTTAAAGTGCTCGAAACGTCGGGTATATAAAAAAAGTTAATATACGCGATAAAATCTGTAAAAACTAGTATTATACAAATGTGTAGTGTTCGCGTAAATATAAGAAATCATTACACCCAGCTTTTTTATAGAATTAAGTTGACAAACGAGCACACAGTCCACTTGATGGTAAGTGGATGCTGTGGCCCATAGACATCTACGTTTAACCTCGATTGAGAATTAAAATGCAGATGCGTTTTCACCCCTGAGGACTAAGATGAAATGCCTTGTATCCAGTAAATGGGTCTACGGTTCTCTACAAACACCGTACAAAACACAGCGACATCAAGTTGCTATTGGATCTTTGAGATTGATCTTTATTGAGGTTAAATGTACTTAGGAGGGCTAAGTAAGTCTATCTATAAGTATCACGTTTTCTCATATGTCCTTTGAGAATAATATACCATGCTTGAGTGGACTGAGACTTAACGCCTTAATGTCGATGTTAAATCGTGCTACCGAAGAGTATGTACTTGCGTGCTACATTCAGATATAATTATTACTAATTTATACTCCGAATTTCGTAGTATCTTGAAGCAATAACAAATACAAAAAGAATATATGGACGTTCTGGGCGAATTAAATGATCTATAATAAAATATATTATTCCGATAGCCAAAAGAATCATCCTCACCAGGATTTGGTGTTCTTTAGCGAGGTATTGTAACCTGATTTAATGACAGGTCTGATACATATTTTAAGCTTTAAAGTGACAGACTGAAGACTTAAAGCTCCTAAGTCAATAATTTTATTTCAACACTTTTTATAAGAAAACGTTTACATAAAGATTTTCTCCCTGTCGTATAAGCAGTTTACATATATAAATTCCACAAGAATAAACATCCAAGCCGCCCATTGTCTGTAGGCCGTACAGATTCTTGTACCGTGCAGGATTCGAACCCGCGGCCCTTAGCGCTTCAACACAATGCTTTACCACTGCGCGTGACCTAACTATATGGTGAGTCACCTTTGTTCAACCGTTGTCTAAAGAGAGGCCGTTGCTTTCGACTTTTAGAAATGTTGCTTATTTATTTATAGATCTTAAGTGCGTGTAGGCTAAAGAACGCTTAATGACTCTCAATGCTGCTGTATAAAATAATAATTATTCTATTTAGGATCTAAGTTATTTTTATTGCTATTTTTAAGTAAAGTACTAATAATAATAATGCTATTAACTATTAAATATTACGAATTCCTTTTACCAAATGCTTGTGTAAGGAGTGTTTCATGGTTGGAGCTTATATGTGTACTGTACTATACTTAATGATATTATGTAATCTATTTGCGTCTATCTCAATAATTTACTCAAGTATAACGATCTATCTCCTCTTCTTGACTTGGTATTACGTAATGATTTTAATAAATGTCTGGCCTTTTTGTCGTGATATCAAAGATAGGTTTGAATTTTTTTCTTTCTTTTTTAAAAATCTGGAGGCATATATGTGTATATTCATAAAAACTCATAATATATTTGCAAAAACATACTTAAATTTAAACTAAAACATACAAATTTCAGATTGCAGGCAATAAACTCTTGTTTGTTAGATTAGGTTAGATTCGATTATATGTTATTTAATCTATATGCATCTATCATTAACTTTTCATTAGTATGACTATATTCATGTAAACACTTGTTAGTTACGTTGAAATTCTAAATATATGGATCATACATCTCGACGTAGTTAATCTTGACCTTTTTGGCGGATTTTCAGCAATCAGGCGATTGGCGGAGTCATTTAGTAATACATTTTGAAAAAGTGCTTCAAAGAACTTTTAGTTGATACTTCATGATGGAATTAAAATACATAAAAATAAAACTGTTTTCTAAAATAATGATGATAAACAAACCCCAAATCCACCTGATGGTAAGTGAATACTATCTCACTTAAAGACTAAATCCTACTAGTCGTAAACGTGAATGATCATCAAATGACCCTAGCTCCGAGTCCAGGGTCACGTAAAAAATTTGTTTTTGGATTTTAAGTCAAGAAATTTCCAGTAGCAGCCCGGAAGCAAGAACTTGGTCGTGTCTCGGAAAGCACGTTAATTCGTTGGTCCTGCGCCTGATTTCTTATCGGTCTTGTCGAATCACCGCCCCATTGAACACTATCTATTACTATCGTGCATTATAATCCTGTCTTGCGCAGATTGCTAGTCACCCAAAGATACTTGCCAACTGCCAAGTTGGTATACTAGTCGTAAACAGGAATGCTCATCAAATGACCCTTTTTCGAGTCCAGGGTCAGGTCAAAATTTGTTATTGAATTTTAAGTCAAGAAATTCTCAGTAGTAGCATGGAAGCAGGAAGTTGGCGGTGTCTCGGAAAGTACGTTTATTCGTTAGTCCGGCGCTTGATTTCTTATCGCTCGTGTCCGTGTCGGGCTACCGCTCCGTTGAACACTATCTATTACTATCGTGCATAGGGTCATTTGATGGGCATTCCTATTTACGACTAGTAGACCAATTTGGCAGTTGGCAGGTATCTTTGGGTGAGATAGTATTCACTTAGATTGCTAGTCACCGTTGTGACTGGCCACCGTGTTTGATTTTCGTTCTGGAAGATATCATCAGATACCAACATCTAACCACGCTTAAGAATCAAAATATTTTACCTCGTTACTTCTTAAAAAGGCTTTTGGCCACTCACCATACAAAACAGAATGGAATTATGCTGCTATTACAAGTTTTTTTTTAGAATAAGTCACCCGTGAGGACTTAGATGGAATGTCTCGTTTTCAGTAAAACAGGGTCTCCGGATCTCTACACACACCATACGATACACAGCAGTAATAGGCTGCTATTTCATGCTGGTATTCTGTGCAAACGTGGTTCTTTTCCAGTCGAGTCTTAACTATACGTGCTGTAGCAGCTATATTGTTGCAGCTAGCTTATCATTTTTGCTTGTTTTATCTATTCTTCTAATTATTCAAATGCTCAGACACTTAAAACTGCATCATTATTTCTGCTTCGGGCTTACACATAGACATGGGTCAATCATGAATGATTCGTTCGTTTGAGCTGGTACACTTAAAAGTATTGATGGTTCATTCATCTGTTTTTGAATGTTCCGGTACAAGCAATAACAAACAATTGAAGGAAGCTTTTAAATCGTGATTGGTGTGAATTGTGAATGAGTCGAAAACCGACCGAATCTCAAATAATCTGAATGAATTGTTGTAAGTGTGGGTACTGGAGCCCGAAATGATCCATTTGAATGATCGGTCCGAATGTACCGGTATGCGTGTTGAAAAGTACTAGAATGATTCGGTTACGAGAAATGAATGATTGACACATGTCTATGTGTAAGCCTTGTGTGTGGAGACAGAAATAATGATGGAGTTTTAAGTGTCTGAGTATTTGAATAATTAGAAGAATCGATAAAACAAGCAAAAAGGATAAACTAGCTGCAACAATATAGCTGCTACAGCACGAATAGTTAAGACTCGACTGGAAAAGAACCACGTTTGCACAGAATACCAACGACACAGGAACACAGCTGTGTAAGTTACATGATGTGGTAGAGCCATGCTGCAGTTATATTAGTAGTATAGTTGTAGCACGAATGGGTCGGCTCGACCGGGGAAGGACCACGCTCTCACAGAATACCAGCGTAAAATAGTACCTTAATGCTGCTGTGTTTCGTATGGTGAGTGTAGAGAACCGGAGACCCTTTTTACGGGAAACGAGGCATTCCATCTTAGTCCTCACGTGTGACAACGCATCTGAATTTTGATTCTTGATCAAGGATAGATTTAGATGTCTATGGGCCACAGCAACCACTTACCATCAGGTGGACTGTGTGCTCGTTTGTCACCCCATACTATAAAAAAAAAAAAACATAGCTGTGTTCCGGTCTGAAGGGTATTATAGCTGGTATAATTACTGGCTGTCAGGTATTCCACCTTTTTCCTTAGAAGTACGCACCTGTAGCTTAACTTGTTTGAAGTTGACTGCAGGTGTCCAATGACAGTAGCCACTTACCATCAGGTGGACTGTAAGTTTGTTCATCACTTCATTTAAAAAAATCAACAATAATAAAAGTTGTTATAACTTGCCTTTAATTGAAATGTTCGTTCTTTTTAATTGAATTCAGATGTTTGTAGCTACTTAAAAAGAAAACGCAATAATATTATTAATTAATTCTAATTCTAGATTTTTCTTTTATGACGGTGTCTAAAATTCTTACTGTCAAACGATCTTTAATTAAAAATAGGGGCGTTCAATAAAACTGAGACTGAGTTATTTTAATTTTCGACACCAGTTTTCGACCAAAGTCGTTTAGTATTTCACATTTTTTAGGTCGCTGTTCTGGGCGACCTGAGTGAGAGTTATCTTTGGTGAAGGTTCTATCAAGTATTTGGTACACTTAGCGCGTAGTTCAAAAATAAAGAACTTTGTAACGAATCGAAAACAAATGCTCTAGTATACGTGGTAGAACCACGATGAAGCTGTACTATGGTTGTAGAAATATTCCGGCTCTACTGGTGTGTGATGAAAGACCAGCGTAAAGTAGCAGCTTAATGCTGCTGTGTTTTATATGGTGGGTGTAGAGAACTGGAGACCCTTTTTACTGGAAACGAGGCATTCCATCTTAGTTCTCAGGGGTGACAACGCATCAAAACGCAATTTGATTCTTAATCGGATAAATATAGATATCCATGGGCCATAGCATTACCATCAGGTGGACTGTTTGCTCATTCGTTACCTTTATTAAAAACAATATTTCTAATAAAAAATATAATCTTTTGTTTCTTAGGTATGTGTAAGATAAAGCTTTACCAGAGAATATTTACTTTCTAAATTCCAAATAGTTAATACTGCATTCATACTTTTCTTGTACTGCCCTGTACTTTGTTTTAGATAATAAAGGTGTTATAGTAATAGGAAAGTCATTATTATTTACGTTTTCAGATACACCAAATCAGCAAACGGTAAAAGGCGACAATGTAAACAACATGCAGCAACAAACTTACTGCCAGCCCCGGGAATATGCCCCGCCTGTGCCTCAGGGTTCTGGAATGTACCCCGGGCCTCCACCCTACTGGGAAGCGCCGGTATACGAACCGGCCGGGGATATTTCTTGCTTGTGAGTCCTTCCCAGATCTTGATTTGGATCCTGAAAATCGCCTTCTGAATCCTACTTTAATAGCATTTTTATTTACATCCATTTTTTTCTCCAATTTTTTCAGATTTTAAAAATATCATTTTATTTATATGTTTAATATTTTTTGCATATTTTAGCCCGTTTTGGCTTTCTAGTATTTCCTAAACTGACCAACCCTTTGACTCCCCAATCCTTGGCTGCGTAGCAGTGTACTTGGTTTCTTATAGGTGTCAAAATTACAATGCTTATCGTAAAGGTAAAAATAGTTACGTAAAGTAAATTTTATATTTATGTGATAATAAATATCTTGGCAACATTTTAAGTGTTTGTTTTAATTTGCCATCTGCTTTGTGACAAGCCAAAATTAGATTTAAGGGGCAACGTTTGGTTGAAATTATTTTATTCTATTTTCTTTAAAATGTGTAAAGTAAATAAAGACTTGCTCTTTTAGATGTTTGGTCTTTGAATAGGCAGTATCCTTCCTGTGCCTTAGTTATATAAATTTGTGTAAATTTTTATGGCATCGATACTGCCTATGCAAAACAGGATTATCGTTATTGTTTTAGTCTTGATTTATTGTTTTTATAGCAGTAGGTAAGTGTATTTTGTTAGCTTAAAGAGGCCAAGGTGAATGTTAGACTGCTGTCGCTACCATCCCTTTCCTTTTTGTTTTCCTCCCTTCGCCCGGGCTGCCTAGTATTATTTGAAATATGATTTTTAGGTGCCTGCGAGATTTCAGAACCCTTTATTAATGTTGTTTACATTGTCGCCAGGTATGCGAGTTTTCATAATTTTGTCTGATATTTAAATACATAAAACGAGTTAGATAAAGACAGACTGGACCGAAACAATTAAACTTTAAACTTTTCTAAATTTACGTAGATGCTATCACTGTTTTTTTGGTAAAGACGTTTAAAATGACTCTTTTGTCCAGTTTGTCAACGTTGATAAAAACAATTTACAATTCAATTCGTATTTCAATTTAAAGTTATTTAAAAATAAGAAGATTGAAAGATTTAAATATATTTGTTGATATAGAAACACATCTTACATTTCAATGTATGTATTTATTAACAAGGTATTTTTGTTTGGATTTGTTCTAGTGTAATGTTAGCTATCTAGGTTTTGTTTTTAATATGGAGCCTCGTATGTATTATTCAGATAAATAATTTTAGTATTTTATTATCGACATTTATAATTTTTAAAGGATTTTGGTGTTTAACGTATTTTGGTACATTAATTGTTCTTATAATACACATGAGGGCTCTTTTTGTAGTAAATGTTACTAGCAGCATGTTTGTTGTCTGTAGACGACTTTATGAGGACCTAAAAAATTAACAGGAATGTTTTCTATAATAAATTTAGTAAAAAAAAACTCGAAACCGCAGAGTACTCCACTTTATTCTTTTGTTTAATCTCATTTGCCAAATGCTGGTTAGGAAATGCGTTAGGTAGGGATTTACTGTGAAGATGAGAATAGCACCTTAAAGCTGCTATGGTCAGTATTGTGATTATAGAGAACTGGTTTACTGGAAACATGGCATTCCGTCGTAGTACTCAGGTGTGACAAAGCATCTGCATTTTGATTCTTAATCGAAGATAAATGTAGATGTCCATGGGCCACAGCATCCGCTTACCACCAGGTGAACTGGAGGCCTCTTTTGTCACCCTCATTCTATAAAAAAAAGATTAATTTCAATAAATAACCTTAATTGCTTACAGCGGTTTTTAAAACTTTATAATTATTCAAAATTATGTTTAAATAAAAAAGAACAAAATATGTGAAATTAATGAAGTACGTTTTTTTTGATAATAAAGTTAACTAAGTACTTATTATTTAGTCTAACTCATTAAAAAATTCATAAGTTAATAAGGTTGGAGTTTGATGAAGTAAATATTTTTATCTAACAGAAAAAAAAGAAGTTAATGATATTACAGCACATTAACATAGAAGAATATCTATCAGGGTTCCATATATGACAGCGGAATTCTAAAAACAAATTTTCCTAATGTTGCTTATCTGAGTGATCCCTTATTGTCCCTTCTTCAGATTCCTTATTGTTTATTCTATTTCTCGTAAGATACTAATTGCCACTGTTTCTTTTGTTACAGCGGCCCAGATTCCACAGAGAGGCAGTAAGTAACAGTTTTCTTTCTTAACATTTAGTTATATTTTCTGTTATTGTATACGTGTACATTTATGTCGTTACATTTATGTCTGTAGGGAAGTTTTAAAATCAATAAATTTGGTAAATTTTTATTAATTTGATAGTTGTCAACAGATAAATATTTATTTTGTTTATTTATTTTATTCTTAAATTTATTCCAAAGTTTTGTGTTTTACATAAAATAGACCTAGTGCTCATTTTTTGTATTAGAATATTATACAGGTTTCGTATTTAATATCCTTGACTGCCTCGTGCGTCTAGTGGTTGTAGTAGTGCCACTGCTGCTCATGAGATCCTGGGTTCAAATCCAGGGTCGGACCAAAATATAAATTATTAAGTTTTTCCGTCAAGAAATTCTCAGTAGCTGCCCGGAGTCAGGAAGGTGGCTGTGTCTCACCCCCGTGCCTCGGAAACCCGCGCCTGATTTCTACGGTCATTTCGGTTTACTGTCCCATCGGATTCTCAAGTCGCAACCTCGTATCGATAAGCGAAGTGTACGGCGGGCTCCCACTGGATGGAGTGACGGCTTGATAAGACATGCAGGAAGTCGATGGATGCAGGTGGCTCAGGACCGGGCTTTGAGGCATTCCCTGGAGGGTCCTATTTTCTGCAGTGAACTTGTGGAGTGGCTGTAACAATGATGGTCATCCTTAAAATAATGTTGTTTTCTTTTTTATTTATATTTTCTCACGATTTTATGACGAAAGTAGTAATAACCGATATATATCTAATTAAAATAATGTTCATCGAAACAAGTCGAAATGTGATGAAATATAAGAAAGAAATAGGCTTAACGTTAAAAAATTCGATTACGTAAGAGCAAATATAGCAATCATCGTGTTTTTTGTACATATCATCCCGTGGGTGTCGTAGGAGAGGACAGAGGGAATCAAATCAGGAGATGGGCAGCAGCATCTTCCTAATAACGACTAAAAATAAAAACTGCGGTAGCCAACCCACTTGCAGAGCGTGGCTGGGGCAAAAATGCCCCTATCAGGCAACCTATAGAGTAGGTCTATGCTTAGCAGTGGACTTTAAAAGACTGTAACAGTAACGGGCATTGTACGGGGTGTACATTTTACTGTGTAGTGCCAGCATCAGAATATGACGATGACCTTGACCCGTGGATGTCCTAAGAAGTGACAGGGAGAAACAAACCAGGTGATAGGCAGAGCTTCCTTCTATTAATAACTAACAAAACAAAAAACTGCCATTGCCAACCTGCTTGCAAGGCATGGCAGCTATGGAAAATATATCTGGATACTAATCGAATATACCAGCGGTTCGGTTCTCTAGACTCACTATAGTGTGTCCTATAGTGAGTGTAGAGAACCGAAAACCCTTTTTACTGGATACGAGCCATTCTATATTAGTCCTCAGGCGTGACAACGCATCTGCATTATGATTCACAGTATCCATTTACCATCAGGTGAACTGTGTGCTCGTTTTTTTTATAGGATAGGGTGACATACTAGCACACAATCCACCTAATGGTAAGTGGTTGCTGCGGCCCATAGACATCTACATCTATCCTCGATTACGAATCAAAAATGCAGATGCCTTGTCACCCGTGAGGACTAAGATGGAATGCCACCAAAATGCCATAAAAAGGGTCTCCGGTTCTCTATACTCACCATACGAAACACAGCAGCATTAAGCTACTATTTTACTCTGGTATTCTGTGAGAGCGTGGTCCTTCCCCGGTCGAGCCGACCCATCCGTGCTATAACTATACTACTATTATAACTGCAACATGGCTCTACCACCATATGCCATGCCCATAGAGCTTCCTCGATTAAAATCAAAATGCAGATGATTTTGATTGTAATCAAGGACAAATGTAGATATCTATGAGCAACAGCATCCATTTACCATCAGATGGAATGCGTTTGTTACCCTTATTCTATAAGTCTTTTATATTAGGCAATCTATGAAGAAAGCAAATGTTCATAAGTGGGCTTTTGATAGGCTGATAAAGTTAGATTTGCGTGTCGCAAGAATTTTAAAAATTTTTTTTTGACTAATCGATTGCAGTCACGATGTGCCCAAATGACCGAGTTAGATAATCAAGCGAGGCAACTGCAGCTTTGTTGATAACAATAAAAAAAATCGAAATTACTTCATTCTTGTTTCCCTTATCTGAAAGAGTAGCATTTTTAACGCTCTTTTAATAGCTTCGTGTGTATTTATTTGTGTAACGGAATTTTTAATGTAATTTTCACCAACTTGTAGACGTCTGATTGACTTGAAAATTATACTCGTATCAAGGACCAATGACAATACATTAACTTTATAACTTTATTCTAATATCCGAATAAAATTACGAGGATAAAATAAAATAATTACACGCTTTATATAACGTTGTCCTGTAAGTATGTATTATAAATGTAATGGAATTTTGTAATTTAGTTTTCACCTACTTCTAGAAGTCTGAGTGATTTGAAAGTTTTCAGACGTATTCTCCCTAGGATTATCACAGTCCATGATCAATGAGGGTTGTTCAAGTTTTTAAAACTTCATATTAGGCAATCTATGTAGAAAGCAAGAATTTATTTAACATGAGAAATAATGCAGCTATTGTGGTGTTTTGTTTGCTAAACACCGGTATAACTAAGTGTAGTTTAAGTAATTTTAGAAGGTTCCTAGTTTATACAATAATTAATTTATGAAAAGAGCAACAAAACGTAGATAGTGGAAGTAAGATTTTATCGCTAGAAAAATTAGTTTCTCTTACGTCAGAAACAGCATGCATTGATCACTCAATCACCCATGTAATGAGTATTGTTCATTGGCTTATATATATTTAAAAAACGCTTCATTTTCCTTTACGAGCCGTTTTACAGTAGTTCTAAAACTTTTTTTTTAATTATATTTTTCATGCCTTTCATTTAATTACACTCTTGTAAATTATATGAAATAAAAACTCTGTATCATTCAATGTAGGAGATTTTCCATTACTGTAATACTATTTACCGTTGGACCTGTCTTGTTCCTTGCTTTTTAATTCGCCTAGAAAAGTCCTTTATGGGACAATGGCCATATGCCAAAAATCTGAGCTTCCCATCGTCGGTCTCAGTATTTTTATCTTGCAAAAATAAGATAGTTATCTTTTTAACCCAGAGATATTTAAATATTGAGCTATCGTTTTTATTCTTTTAGTCGCCTTGACTATCAAAGACATAAAACATAAAACAAGCATTTATTATTTCTTACTAACACGTTACTTTATTATTCTTTTTAATTTTACGACTTCTAAATGAAGGGCGTGCTATCAAACGTAAAGTTACAGCTTTTAATATACGTCCCATTGATGGCTGATGATGATGATACGTACAGGCTTTCTCTTATTTCCAAGCGAGTTTAAGGGCAAGAAAATATCCGTCGCACAGGCTCCATGCATGTTAGCGGACTCAGTTTCTCAGTTTCTATTATTTTAAACTATAGTACATGAGGGTAATATCATCCAGTTAACATGGCCATTTCCTTAAAACTCAAAAACTAACAGCCTTGTTTGCATAGATAGCTTTGTGATATGATAGCTCTTCATCGATCAATCAAATAATAAAGAGTCAAAAGGGCGATGCTATATAGACGCCATTTTGACAGTTGATATTATAGTAAATATTTTAGTCGATTTTAGTATGGTGTAGGGTAGTTAGTTTTTTTTTTAAATGTTCCTAATTATTGCCAAAGCTTGTTTGATGTTTTTTTTTCTTAATATATTAGTTATAATATTCGACTTTGTGTTTTTGCCTCTGTCCTTCTCCTACTTTTAATTTTGTATGGCGACAAAGCTTAAGATGACCATATTACTCTCACGTACTTTATATACAAAATGTTAAACAAAAACCTCGTATGATCGTTTTATACGTGCTAGAGTCACGATGCAGCTATATTTTAATTGTAATACGAATGGGTCGGCTTAATCGGGGAAGGACTACGCTCTAACAGATTGCCAGCGTAAAATAACAATCTAATGTTGCTGTGTTTCGTGTGGTAAGCGTAGAGAACCGGAGACCTTTTTTACTGGAAACGAGGCATTCCATTTTAGTTTTCAGGGGTGACAACGCATCTGTATTTTAACTCTTATTTAAGGATAAATGTAGATGTTTGTAACAGCATACAATTTATTCATTAATACGTTTACGGGGAAGTAATGGAGTGCAAAGCAAGTCGATTACCATGAGTTTTCCTCTTGCTCTGAAATTAATCTTGTCAAAAATTTCATTAGACACGTGATCTACTGTTGTTAATCGAGTATTTCACTTTCTTTATTATACACAGTGTAAGTGTTTCAAAGGTGCGAATAGCCAGGAATTGTTCATCTCTTGTATTTTTATACCAGTACTATATTATTAAAATATAATGATTTTTCATAGCTATAGGCTTGGAGCGCTACTTATCTTACTTAAACTAATCCAAATTGCGGTTATAATTCTCAGTAAAAATAAATAAGATAATTTATTTGGCTCTATAACCGTTTTAATCATCATACTGATACTGATACTGATACATAGAACTAAACATTAAAGAGATCTTTTTTAATGTACAATTTAGCTCGTTTGCTAATTGGCTATTAAATATTATTATATTATTCATTACTCATAAGTCATAACAGCCTATTAAAGTTCACTGCTAAACACTTGTAGGCATTCTATGAGGAGCTCCCTATAAAATGCTTAGAAAGCGTAGTCACACCATTTAAAATAACTTTTTTCCTAAACCCAAAGTATTATTGCGCGCCACAATTAATGCCTGGTACATGGCGACATTAATAACCACTAGCACCCTTTAGTATCGAGGAACAGAACTAGGAGAGTCAAGATCCTTCTATAAATTTCCATGATAGAACTTTCTACACCTAATCAGTCGGGACCGGATTATACTAGAACATTCTAGATGTTTCAGTAGCAAAAGGGCCCTATATTATAAGGCCGGTATAGATCGCAACCCGGAGTCAACAAGGGATATTTGCCATAGTTGGCAACCACAGCTTTTTATAGTTTTTAAAGAAAGAAGCTTCCATCTACCTTCTGGTTTGTTTCTCTCTGTCACCTATTAAGTTATAGGGCAGGGAACAGTAAAAAAAATTAACGTACATAATTAAAACATTTAATCAAATTTTTAAAGTAAAACAATATCTTTATAAGTGAAAAATTACATTTTTATTATAATACTTATAATATTTATATTAAAATTAACGACTAATAAAATGACGTAACATTCCAGGTTGCAAGCGCAAGGAGGACATGGGTACGGATATGCCTTCCCCGAAGAAGCCGCGTTTGGTTTTCACAGACCTCCAGCGGCGTACTCTACAGGCTATTTTTAAGGTACTATAGATTTATCATACCATATCGCATCATAGGTATCAAGCTATCATATCGTCATCGAATAAAAAAAACAGCCTAAATGTCACTGCTGGTTCAATAATAATATCTCAAAAATCGAAAGCAATTTCCTTTTACTTCTGTGCTGAATTAACATTAAATTTAGATTACCAACTTCAATAGTGTTGGTGGGGATCGAAATGAGCAACCACGGTTCCAAGTAGCAAAGCAGTAATTATTATTCTCATTTAAGGAATATTATTAGAATGATCGGTCAAATAGCTTGAAGAATCGACAATCAGTGAGGTTCTCGAGTGGCAGCTCAAAACCGTGTTATGTGGCATTTATTTTCATTTCTAATCGTCTTCCATTCATTTTATACGTGGTAAAGCCACACTACGGCTATATTATGGTTTTAGCATAAAATGATTCAGCTCGACTAAGGTAGGGATCACGTTCTCACAGAATACCAGGGTAAAATAGCAGTTTGATGCTGCTCTGTCGGGAATGATGTCGATATCGAGGATAAATGTAGATGTCTATGGGCCAAAGCATACACTTACCATTAGGTGGACTGTGTACTAGTTTATAACATCATTCAATAAAGTAAAAAAAGAGAAAAAAACATCAGCAGTAATTTTTACACTGGTGTTCCGTGAGACCGTTGCCCAGTTAAGCCAACGTATTCGTGCTAGGGCAGCCGTAATGAAGCTGCGGCGTGCTCTGCTATGAATACTTCATTCATTTATTACAGCCAAGCAAAATTCAACGTAGCCTACCTTGGATTAGCCTCGTAAAGGGGATATTTCAAAGAAAAATACAAAGAGATTAATTCCAACATATCTACACACATAGAAAATTACAATTAAGAATAAAACTAGTGACTTATTAATAAACAAACAAAAAATAATAAAAGGAAATGAAATAAAGGAAAGAATTGCGTCAAAAATTAGCGGTTTGTAAGTGCGTAAATCTTTAATTATACGTCTGTATACAAACATATTATATTCAAACAAAAATCGTGTGCTATGATGAAGTGGTGGAAGGGACAGTCACAGCATAATGATTGATAATGATTTTCAGCCCGCCCCGAACAAGTTCGGATGGCCAACTTTATGCGAGCGAGTAATTTTTTTAAAACCTGTGTTCTATACCACATGTGATTTGTGCCGTATATGATAGTAAGTAGAGTCCCTACGTTTTACTAAAACATTTATTATATGTATAACACAAGTGCGTCAGATAACTTCTTACGTAATTTGATACTCAGATTTCCTGAGATGTTTACTGAGATGTTTTGACTGAGATGTTCGTCTTTGACGTATTCGACACTAGATTTTTTTCTGACCACTTCAGTACTCTATCGAGATCTTCATTGAGGCCCCGTATAGCTTTACCAGTATTCATGGGCTTGAAAGAGGTATAAACTTGAGTATCGTCTACATATATACGGTATTTACAGTTTTTAAACCAAACGTTAATGTCCGAAGTATACAATGAAAACAGTATATGGTCCAGAATTGATACTTCGAGAACACTTCTTGTAATCTGCTGAGGAGATGATGGGCCATTTTCTTTTTCATTCTATTATTTGTTGTGACCGCATACTATTTTATTGCCCTTGGATCAAAACCATAATGCCATTTTGGATAAAAGTATTTGGCATAGTTGTCAAGTTTGGCAGGCGGTTTGGCACACGCAGTTTTTTATTCTTTAATTTTTTTAATCTCCACTAGGTAATAAGATTATTATTATTACCTAGTGGAGATTAAAAATTTTCGTTCGTACAATCGTTATTCGCAATCAAATTAAGACATAAATAAATACTTTTTAGAAGAATTTAGAAATGAGGATATCCGCAGTTGAACGGATTAGTAAGCTGAAGTGGCAATGGGCCGGCCATTTAGCTCGAAGAACCGACAACTGATAAGGAAAAAAGATTCTGGAGTGGCAGCCTCATACTGGTAGGTGAAGTGTAGGGTGGCCCCCACTAGATGGAGTGACGACCTCGTAAGACATGTAGGAAGTCGATGGATGCAGGTGGCTCAGGACCGTGATTTGTAGCATTCCTTGGGGGAAGCTTATGTTCAGCAGTGGACTTGTAAAGGGCTGAAGTGATGATGTCGTTGATGATGAAATATTTTTAAATTTTTGTCTGTCTGTCTGTCCGGACAGATAAAACAAGAAAGCTAATCTTTGGAATGGCTGTATCGATTGTAATGAAACTTTACCGAACAAATAGAAAGCAATGACAGTTGTGACCCTAGGATATATTTTATTAGAAAATCTTAAAGATTTTTTGTAAAAAAAAAACAAAACTTGATAACGCTAGATCAATGGATACTTTCCAGTTGAAGGCAGGCGGGTCGCTAGTTGTTAACATTTCATATAATTTTGCACAATTTTAATATATTGATTTTCTAAATTTCCAGGAAACAAAGAGGCCGTCAAAAGAAATGCAAGTGACGATAGCAAGGCAGCTTGGCTTGGAACCGACCACAGTCGGAAACTTTTTTATGAACGCGCGCAGAAGATCGATGGACAAATGGAAAGATGACGACGCACCGTCATCTGAATTGGACACGCAATGCGAGAGTCAAGATTTGGACCATGTCCCCAGCTTGGACTCTGCGGAGTCTGAGGAGGACCATGATGACCAAGATGACCATCTCTTGTGACGCCGTATACCACAACACCATCTTCTAGTGCTTTGAAACAAACATTAAATTGTTGGAGTTGTACCTTCTGCTTTCGAATGCTTCATAGCAAGAATGAAAGTATCTGATGTACAGATCAATATTGTTGTTGATTCTTCGGTCTTTAGATCAGTTGATTTTAAAACGATTCTATTTTGAGATATAATAGAAATTAATGATTTTGTAATAACATTCAACATAAAAGATATTACAACTACTGGTAAAACACAATTATAACATTTTCAGGTAGTTGCCGTCACAATAAAGCAAACATTGATAATGATGCATTATTGTGACGTATGAAGATGTATAAATTCAAAGCATTCGGAATCTCAAGGCAACTTTTAGTAGATGGTGTGCAATCAAACATTCAAAGAGAACTCTTGTGCGACGGTATAGCAAATGTTAGTTGGATACTGTTACTGACGTATTGATCTCTCAATATCTAAACGTTTCTAGTCAAACGTAATCGAATAGATATAATTAAGTTGTTCTTCGGTATATTTAGAATTACGTGTATGTTTATTTATTTTAAGTGTGAAATTACCTGGATACACCTGCATCTCCCCGTTTGATAGTGTTGTAAAAGCATTATAATATGTTGTAAGTACGGAAATATTACTCCAATTTAAGTGCAGTTATTTTCATTTCATTTTAAATATTTTTTTTTCTAAATTAAATAAACGACACCAATTATATTTAGCGAAATGTTTTATCGATTCAAACAAAATTTTACTCTTTCTGAAGATTTATGTTTATTGGTAACTACACAGACAGTATATTTAAGTAAAGTATGCTGTCTGTACAATTAATTATAAATGTAATTGAAACTTTAAACTTTAACTTTTAATTAGACGATTAGTATAAAAGGGAAATGATAAAAATGCTCTTCAAATAAACAAAGATATCAAGAATTATCTTTCATACGCTTAAAATGAATATCTAATATATATATATATATATATATATATATATATATATATATATATATATATATATATATATATATACAACATGTAACATAATTAACGCACTTTGAGAAAGTAGTTTGTTCAGAATCGTTTACTGAATCGATTCCTATTATTTTTAAGGTAATTTTTTATCCCAAAAATAATTAAAACTACGTAAATTACAGTCACACTAAATCTGTACAGTCCAAACAAACTGAAATGGACCGTAACTTAAGGCAATAAGAATTTTAAGAGTGCAGTTTTATTTGTATTATTACTAATTCTGTCATTCAATAAAAATAAAGAAAAATTAACTTTATTACACGTATTTGCACGTTAAAGTCTTTGCGTTCGTGGATTTGTACTGTGACCACAACATTCTTCCGGAATTAGTATAACTAATTTGATAAATAATCAGTGCATAAAAATGTTTAACTAAAATTCAGTGTATGTATTATGATTATAACATAATATACTAATTGGGGTGTGTGAGGGTGTGCGTTAATTACGTTACATATTGTAGGATATATATGGATTAGAGGTCCTAATATTTGCAAAAAATTAAACAGTTTGCACACACAGAGTCCTTAGTGACTCTTCACACTTTTTAAAAAATTATGTTTCTTTCTGTTAAATAATATTATAAGTATATATATTAAAATAATGTATTTACTGCTTTTAGTATCAAAATAGGGAGATTGAGTGTGTTCAGGTGTTCTCAAGCGTTCTAGTTAATAGAAAACGCAATAAGATGACAAAGTTGTTACGTTCTTATTGAAACATGTAATTTTACTAGAGGAAATACAAATAGTAAAAATGCCCGATCAAATCGGACGATTGCAACGGTTAAGTAAATATAATTTAGTAAAATTTTTCAAAAGATATCAGGCATTGTTGTGAACATATTTTCAAAATAAAAAAATGCTTCAGACTACAATATATTTTGTTATGGTTAATGCGTATATTTTCATTTAGAAATTTAGGACTTTGTTCATTTTAATTGTAATGCGAGAAATTTGTACAAATTAAGTCACTGACGTAAATATTTACAATAAACAACGTATATTTTGTATATATCGATGTTCCCTTATCATCAACAGGAATGTAAATATTTACGAAGATGACATTATTCTCTAGTCAAGAGATCTCATTACATTCCAATAAGTATATTGTCAGTGCGATACTACGTCAAATACCGTGAAATCAAAATCGTGCGTGATATTACTTAAAGTTAAAATAATTAGATATATGAAAATTATGTTAAGGCGGCTTCAGTGAATGTAAGCGTGATGGAGATGATCTAGTCCGAGTTGTGCAACGTAGTATATTTATTAATACCAATATCAATAAAATAAAGCTTAAATAATATAAATAAGGACGCGAGTATGGGAGGAGCGTTTGCAATTGTCGTCTCTTTTTAAAAATATAACCTCTTGTTTTGGCATTTAAAAGAGGCTTTATGGAGAAATGCCATAGTCTCTTTGTATTTTTAAAGAAGCAATCGTCTTTAAAAACATATAAACGCGATAGCAGTTGTTCAATTTTAATTGATAAAAAGCTCATAATTACATTCCAACTTATTTTGTATGTAAGTATATTGGAATTAGTATAATATTAAAAGACAATTATTTTATTTTATTCAAGTTTTTTTTCATTTTTAATATTATTTAGATAAATTATTATTAAGTTATTTTTTAAAGAATGTGAGCTAGTCTTTTAAAAGTATATTTGTTTACTGTGTATTTGCCAAAACATTAAAAAAGGCATTTAGAAATAGCCAAAGAATTTAATTTACATTTTACCAAAGATATGAATAAGTGCAATTTTAATTGTTTTTATTTTTATTAAAAAAAAACATAAATAGTACAGTACTTCTCATGTTTCATTTGCGCCGCATTTAATAGTTGACTTGTTTGGATTAAAAAAATATTGCGCACAAAATGAAGCAACTACGTAACAGTAATAAATAAAATTGTTTTCATTTTCCATGGTATATAAAAAAATATTTATCTATACATTTTCAGCCACTCAAACTTTGTATGTTTCAACGTAATTATTGATAAAAATGAAATATTTTTGTGCATGTATAGTGCGCTTTTCTCTTTGACTGTACATAGTACTTAATAAAATGTATGTAAGAATAAATGTAAATTTTTTAAAGAGTTTTAACTTTTTTTCCTGATCATTTGTAATTTAATCACGTTCTTGTTACACAATTGACGCAAATAATTACACATTGAATAAAACCAATTTTATGTACATTTAATTTTTACTAAATTTCGACTAAATTTGCGACGTTTTTCGGTCACATTGGGACTGAGGTGCTCAACGTCTTGATATAATAGTTATATTAATGTTTAGTACGATCTATGTAGATCGAGCTTACCGTACCTTGAAATCTAGAGGTGGGTCTACGCTACGAATCGAGCACGAGCGGAGCGTGAGCCGAGCACAAATTCATGTCGTGTGGACCGACTTACAAACCTCCAACAAGCGCGTTTCGAGCGTTTGGTTCGTGCTCGACTGTGGTCCGTCTATTGTAGGTTTTTTGACGAACACAAAGGGATTTATATCGCATGTATCTATTTGCATGTTGTAGGCTCGTTGTACGTCCACACTTGACACCGCGACTGAAACAACTTAGCTTGTGTTCGGCTCCTCTAGCATAGACTTGCCTTAGCACTGGTATCGGTTTCCGTACCTTGTACCTTCAATAGGACGATCCAGGCAACGTCTAGTCCATGCAAAGTTGTATCTTTGTTTTCTCTCTTGTGGCGCGACGACAGCGCTGCCACAACACTAAATAAAATTTTGTACCATAGAATCTATATCGACCACTGCAGTGGTAGGAACAAAGATGGCAGTTTAAATATTACTAAAACTGCCCAGTTAAACCGCTGTTATTGGACAAACAAAAAAAGGAGAGCGAAACGAAATATAACATATTGCAACGTATACTATTTAAAAAAAATTAGAATCGATCCAGTTTTGAATTCGACGATTTCATAAATTTTTCATTTTTATAATAAGTTTGGGCTCATAGAAATATATAAAAAAATATATTATTTCTTATATCTATGGTTTCAGATACAGCTATCTCTTTCGGTTGACTAACTCGGTCGCTTAAACACAGCGCGACGTAAAATTTCTTGCACCGCGGATCACAGAATAAATAACAGTAATACGTACACAAATATCCTCTTAAGTATTCCGTGGCTTGGGATTAAATTAAATTTTGTGAATTATAGGAATCCGAGCACAGAGTACATAGCTACCATTTCTGAAATTGGGTTGTCTTCTAATTTTAATAGGTTCACGAACTATAGAGAATTTGTGACTTATCAAATCTGATCTAATGATATAGATATAATTGAACTTTTTATGTACTTGGAAGTACGTAGCTGTGATATATCACAAATAGAAAAGCTAAACGTACTTTTTGGGGGCATATCCAACTCGCTGGAGCAAGGACGGGTTATGTCGGACTTGCACCGATGTTTTACCTTCGCTACATATAGGCAGGGCCGCTACACAAACTAGCGCTAGCAGTAAGGTGCTTTACCTTCGCCGAACATAGGCAGTGCTACCGCAGATATCAGCGGCATTGGATCTTTCTCAGGAGAGTGAAAAATCTGTATTATCTTCTCTGACTAAGAGCGCCGGAAAACAGGCACGCCTTACACGGACTCGATCTCCACCCGCACAATGAAAACCTCCCCTCCTCCAAAGTCTGTTATGTGGAGGACATGGGATCAGTAAAAGTGGTTTTTTTTCGAGGGTAGGTGCAAAACAGATAACAGCTGAAATTATCTCTTGTGTTTTATTTATATTTAAAAATAAGTATAATTAACTTAGCTGTTTAATTTTTAACTCCAATTTGGAACAATAAGTTTTAGCATTATTATCAATTATAGGAATGTGCATTTAATCTAGTTAAAATATTTATATTCATCTTCCCTCCATAACCTCTGTCACACTAAATAAAAATTCCTTTTTTTCTATCTCTCCTCGGTTAATTCACTTTACTACAATGGCAAATGTCTCTGAAGTTGTGAATATCCAAAAGGAATTGGAAGGGAGCTTGACCAGGAAGATGATGGAGTTTGAGAAACGTCTGAAGGCTGCAACTACTCCAACTAACCCAACAGTTTTACAGCTTCGGGAGGAGTTTGATTCATTCAAGGTACTTGTTAGTTCCATGTTCAGCCTGCTGCAACAGCAAATTCAGGAATGCAACAAAAGTATTGATGCAATCAGTATGTATCACCGGAGAAAAGTTCTGCTTTTTCATGGATTAGCTGAGGCTTCTGAAGTTGACCTAAAACAGCAAATTTTACAACTGTTGCACAAGTATCTGGGTCTAACTCATATTACTGATGACTCTCTCAAGAAATGCCACAGACTTGGTGTTCAATCCAGTACCCGTCCAAGGCCAATTCTTGTGCACTTTAATGATCATAGCACTAAGTCTGCGATTTGGAATTTAAAATCAAAGTTTAAAGGGTCTGCCATTTCAATGTGTGAATTCCTCACTAAATTTCGTCAGTCCATACATAAGAATGCCCGTAAGCATTTCGGAATTAGAAATGTCTGGACAATTGATGGTGCAATCTATGTAAAGCACTAGGGAGGCCGAACGAAGATTTCCACTGAGGAGGAATTGGACGATCTAATAGCCAAGTACCCCATGGATGGTTCCCCTGAGAGTTCTAACAAGGCTCCTAATAAAAAGGTCACCCCAATGCAGCAGAGCTCTTCGAATCGGCAAAATGATGCAGCACGTCGCACTCAAACTTCAGCGGTAACTCAAATTGACGTAAAGAGATCTAGACGACTGGTAGGCAAGAAGTAATTCCTACATTGCTATTAACTTTCTAAGATATCCTTGTTATTCTTGTTATCATATTTTGGTTATGTTCATCTCCTTTCGTATTTCTTTTTCCTTTTTCTTATAGTCTACTTTGTCTGTCATAATAACTATTTTTAGTTTTATTAACCGGCAGCATTAGACAAGAATATAAATCGATTGTAGTCCAATTGTATGTAACTAATTTGCTATAACTTGTCTTTAGTATTTTCCTTTATTCATATTCCAATAGTTTTATGTTATTAGCTAGTTTTATTATTTTATTGTTATACTTTACTAAGTTACTACACTTTAATTATATTTGTAAACTTTAAATTAAGTAAATTAGTTTGTGTTTGTAATTTTTATCATGTAAAAGTGTTAAAATGTAACCAAATATCATAGATAAATGTTATTGTAGTCCGTAGATGCTAGAGCTAGGCATAGACAGTTGCAAAGACAAGGCAAAGAGCAAAGACTGTTGACCATAGATAATAACTTTTACTGTCAACACAGTAATGGTAACATGGGCACAGATCCTTTTGCCATACAGCTGAATTATGTACTCTTGTGAGATTTAAATTTTCTAGATGTTTTTAACTAATTGGGTTTCAAAATCTTGTGATTAAGCTGATTTTTATTGCTAATTTTTCGATTAATTCTGTAGTGCCCCGCTATTAAAATATTTAGTTGTCTTATTTTAATATTTATGTTATTTTTGTTTATAATTGAATCACTGTGTTGGCACGTTATTTAATTACTTAGCTTATGTTTTTTTTTTAATTGTTAGTTCAGTACAATTGTTTTATTTGTTATTTAGTACTGATTATATTATGCAAACAGTTAACTGGTGGGATGATGTTTAATGATTTATTACTATTTAAGTCATTGTTTTTTATATCTTGGTAGTATTTTTGTTATATATATATATATATATATATATATATATATATATATATATATATATATATATATATATATATATATATTATTGATAAGTATTTTTATTTTATAGCGTATTTTTATATATTTTTATTTTATTTCTTTTTATATTGGGTATATTATGCTTTTAACTTATCATGTCTGACTCTGACTCTTTTTATTCTATTGAGTCAGAGAGTTCTTTTGAATCTTTTGACTATCAGACGAATTATAGTGTGCTCTCTTTAAGTAGCCAATTGAATAGCATTTTTCACTTTTTTGATAGAACGTTAAATGTTTGCCATATTAACGCACAAAGCATTCCCAGCCACTTTTCTGAGCTAGAAGCATCGTTCTCTAACAACAATATACATGCTATCTTAGTTTCAGAAACTTGGTTGAAACCGTCTTTAAATTCGGCATTGTATCCTCTTCCTGGGTTTGTGCTGATTAGGAATGATCGTATAGATAAAGGAGGAGGTGGGGTTGCAATATATCTCCACGCTACTATTTCTTACAAAATCATATTAGCATCCCCTTCTCCTTACACTTCTTCCGCAGAATTTCTTTTTATAGAACTTGATGTAAAGGGCTCAAGGATGATTCTTGGAGCAGTGTATTGTCCTCCTTCCACTGATTACTTCGCCAATTTAGAAGAGGCTCTTGATAACATTGGTTCTGAGTACACCCACTGCATAATCATGGGAGATTTCAACACGGATTTACTGAAAAATTCAGTCCGGTCTCAAAAGCTTCGTAAAATCGTTGAGTCTGTCAATCTCAATATTCTTCCTTTAAAGGCAACTCATCACTGATGACTCTCTGATTGATCTCATTATAACTGACTCCTCTGACAGGGTGCTGTCATATGGGCAACTTGAAGCGCCGGGATTTTCCCGCCATGACCTTATTTATGTATCATACAACCTTAAACCTCCCAAATATCGACCTACTGTACTATTCCTACGTAATTTTAGTAGAATTAATATGGATAAGCTTTTGAAAGACGCATCGCTTATAGATTTTACGCCATTAGCAACTGCATCAACAGTAGATGATAAAGTAATAATTTTCAATAACATAATTCATGTTTTGTATGATATCCATGCTCCTGTACGTAAAGTGAAACTACGACGGCCACCAGCTCCCTGGATGACTGAAGAGGTACGGAAGGCCATGACTAGGCGAAATCGAGCATTTGCCCGGTACAAGAGGAACAGATATGAGGAAAACTGGTTGTCTTTTAAGAAGGCCAGAAACAGATGCAATCAGATGGTACGTTCTGCAAAACGCCGATTTATCCATAGCAATATAAGTAATTCTTCGCCAGCTGATGTGTGGAAATTTCTTAGTTCTCTAGGTGTGGGCAACACACCCTCTTTGGATTGTGGTTTATCGCTTTCTCACGATGCTTTAAATCTTCATTTTGCTTCCGCTTCTGCGTTGGACCTTTCAATCCGATCCCAAACAGTCGCTTACATAGCCTCAATTCCGTCTTCACACATACCAGTCTTTCTTTTTAACCCTGTAGTTCAGGATGAAATCAGAAAGATGCTTCTGGCAATAAAATCCAAGGCTGTCGGTTGCGATGATATTAGCAGAGCCATGATTGTTAATATTCTAGAACACATTATCTCTGCAATCACACATATTGTTAATTTTTTGCTTGACTCGGGTCAGTTTCCGAGTCAGTGGAAAAATGCTTTCGTTAGACCCCTTCCTAAAGTATCCAATCCCACACTTCCCAATCACTTCCGTCCCATATCAGTTTTACCTTTCCTATCTAAAGTTTTGGAAGCCTGTGTTCATAAGCAAATTTCCAATTTCATATATAAACATAACCTGCTGAGTACTTTTCAGTCCGGCTTTCGTCCTGGTCACAGCACTACAACTGCCTTACTTAAAATAACTGAAGACATTAGAGAAGGAATGGAAAACAAGAAAGTTACAGTTGTGGTGCTCGTTGACTTTTCTAATGCTTTTAACACAGTTGACCATGATATCCTTCTTGCTATCCTTTCTCATTATAGGTTTGCACCGTCAGTCCTGGAATGGTTCTCATCTTATCTTCGCGGACGTCAACAGTCTGTCCACATGGAGCAAATGACTTCACAGTGGGTTGACCTGATTTCTGGCGTACCGCAAGGCGGTATACTTTCTCCATTAATCTTCTCTATTTTTATTAATTTCATCACATCTAATATTGATTGTTCGTACCATCTGTATGCTGATGACCTACAAATTTATGTACAGTCTGACATTTCTGACATCCATTATGCGATTAACAAATTGAATTCAAATCTCAAGTCAGTCTGTGATTGGTCTATGCGTTTTGGAGTGTCTGTCAACCCTACGAAATGCCAAGCGATGATTGTGGGTAGCTCAAGGATGCTTGCTAAAATAGATGCCGCTAGTCTACCTCCCGTCTATTATAATGATCGTCTGATACCGTTCTCTCCCTCAGTTAAAAATCTTGGTCTCCATATTGATAGTACTCTGTCCTGGGCGGTTCATATCTCCGAAACATGTCGTAAAGTCTCTGGTTCTTTACGTTCTCTTTATCGATTGAAAAATTTTCTCCCCTTTAAGACTAAAATTATGCTTGTACAGTTACTTATACTACCAATCATTGATTATGCAGACGTGTGTTACCCGGATTTAAACCAAAATCTTCTCAACAAGCTAGAGCGCCTTCTCAACAACTGCGTCAGATACATTTTCAATCTCCGTAAATTTGATCATATTTCTCACTATCGCTCTCGCCTAAAATGGCTCACTATTAAACAGAGGCGTGACTCTAGAATTTTGCTTGTTCTCTTCTCTATCTTAAATGATCCATCCAATCCTTCTTATCTCAAGGAGAAATTTCAATATATTTCCCTAACGCATGATAGAACTTTGCGTTCCTCATATAATAATAAACTAAGTATCCCTCTACATTCTACTAATTTTATTGGTAAATCCTTCACAATTCAGGCTGCACTGCTCTGGAACTCCTTGTCCGATGACGTCAGAAAAACATCTAATAAGACTGCCTTTAAAAGATTGGTACATAAGCATTTTATGAAAATATTAGATGATAGTTAATATGGTTAATTTTGGTTACCTTTGTTGTTATTTTATTTATAGGTTTATATTATATATCTATTTGTATTTAAAATATGTATATATTTATGCATCTATGAATATGTATGTATATATTATATATTATCTGTATTATATTTTGGAGTATATAAGTTTATTGTATTTGTATATATACATAATATTAGTTTGTTTTTAAGTTTATCAGTAGTTTTTTCCTTGATTTACTCTGTTGTACATTTTATTTTGTCACCTATCACATAATTTCCACCCGTCGCGGGTTGACTGGGAGAGAATGCCTAATGGCATTAAGTCCGCCCTTTGTAACCTTTTTATGGTGCAATAAAGTGTAAATAAATAAATAAATAAATAAAAATGAGCAACCGGAGGGACTAACTCTCTCCGCCGCCTCCGATCACGAATTTGCCGCGGTGGGCAGAGAATACGGCGAATCACAATACCAACATTTATCTTCCCCCGCAGCCTTACTACCACCACTATAGCTGGGTGACAATGTCGTTGTAGGTAGCATAGGTTGACTATGATATCAGAACTATGAATACACAAGTCCTGCCGTGACCCTGGCTGTTGAAAAGAAAATTAAACATTTAGAATTAAAAATGAGAAGAATAATCCTTCTTCTTTTGCCTGTAAGACGCCACAGTTAGTCTCTACTGTTGAAGAGAATATTTGACTTTTAACCATCAGGTGGATTAATAGAGTTATACGTTTCCCATCTTAAACACTATTACCTATTTTTTTATAGAATAAGTGTGACAAACGAGCAAGCAGTTCAACTGACGAAAAGTGGAAGTTGTGTCCCATAGACATCTACATTTATCTTCGATTAAGAATCAAAATGCAGATGCGTCGTCACACCTGAGGAGTAAAATGGAATGCCTCGTTTTCAGAAAAAAAGGGTCTCCGTTCTCTACACTAACCATACGAAGCACAACAGCCTTTAGCTGCTATTTTACGCTGGTATTCCGTGAGAGCGTGGTCCTAACCCGGTTAAGCCGACCCATTTATGTTACAAATAATATAGTTGCAGCGTCGCTCTACCTCGTAAGCCATTCCATCTCGGTTAGTCTACGCCTAGTGGAAACGAGATTTTTGTATCTATTAAAAAAGGGGAAATACAGAAATTTTATTATTTTATAAAATATTTGTAAAATTAGCTTGGTTCAAAACCATGCTTTATGGCATTTCTTGGTGAAGGCCTATGTCCAGCAGTGGACTTGTGAAAGGCTGTGATGATGATGATGATAAATAGTTAAACAAAACAGACGAGAAAATACATTAAAAACTCACTATAAAACACCTTCGCCTGAGTAGAATCTATTTATGTGGCATTATCGTTATTCAAAAAAGATCTTCAAGTCTTTGGAATAAAATATAGTCTAGTTCAATTGCTGTATTTCTGTTCTTGTATTTTTACCACAATCTGTTCAGCCATGCAAAGGTAGCCCAAATAGACTGATAGACAATTTTTTTTAAAATATTAAATCATCAACCCACTCAGTCAAAATAAGGCAATTATATCTATATTTGAGACATACCCGTCAATTTTATTTAAAGGTATAGACGTCTATACCACATTAAAAATAAGTGCAACATAAAATTTCCTGTCGATTTCGTTACAACGAATTTTTTTAGTGATTTGAAACGAGTGCGATTAAATATAATATTTTCAAAAACGTATTAACGAACTCTGCCAACCTGCAGTGTAGTTTCTGAAAGCTCTGGATGTTTGCCTGAAATTTTATAATCTGACGATTATTATACATTAGAATATTATCTAATGTATAGTAATCTAACTTTTTTCCTCCGGTCATTTATCCATTGCAGCCTATAAAATTACACTGATGAAGATTGGTTTCCCTCATAGTCAACTTTCTCATAGTTGCCACGCTTGGCAGGCTGGCTGGTTGGCTACACAAAAATGAGCCACGAGTTTTATAGTCTGTACTTTGGAGCAGCAAGTTTAGATCTATTTGCGCGCGTTAAAATTATAAACATGGCGCAAGAAAACGATTCTTTGAAATCTATCTCCTCCGTAACCCGTAGGCTGATTTACATAATTTCGGCAATATTTGTAGCTCAACGCAGACGAGGTTTGTAAACAATAAAAATCTGAATTTGTATTTTTTTTCTTTTACCACCTAATAAGTTCGCTAATTTACATCTGCGCAATGTCACACCATTTGATTGAATCTTTTGTTGAAATAAAGACAGTTATGACTTTAGACTTTTATTCCGCTCCGTTTATGATGCTAGCAAATGATGATTCAGATGCAAAAGTAATAAAATTTGTTTTACCTTTGCATCTGCATCGGCTCTAGTTTTGTCAAAGGCAATACAATAGTTCCTTACCATTACAGCCTATCAAAGTCCACTGCTGAACATAGGCCTCCCCATAGATTGTCTCACAGGGAATATTTCACCACAGTTGCCACGCTTGGCAGCCTTATCGGGAAAATGCTGCTGTCCATCTCCTGTTTCAGTTTCCTGTTCCTGTTTCAGGGTTAGTGTATATTCTTACACTACACGGTAGAATTTTTTATCACCTTTTTCCACAATTTTTTCCTTACTCTGTAAACGTCATGGGCTTCTCTTAGAGTTGCCACCCGTACTATAAAATATAGGGTCGTACTATATCCCAGTCAATTATAGTGACTATACATATATACTATAGAACTACTATATATTACAGAAAAATAATATAGTACGGAAAAATACCATGTTTTTATCCCTTATTGAACTGTCACACTTTTTAGGGTTCCGTAGTCAACTAGGAACCCTTATAGTTTCGCCATGTCTGTCTGTCCGTCTGTCCGTCCTCGCTTAATCTCTGTGACTGTTAGCACTAGAAAGATGAAATTTGGTACCAATATGTGTATCAATCATGCTGACAAAGTGGTAAAATAAAAATTGGAAAAAAATGTTTTATTAGGGTAGCCCCCCTATTTGTAAAGTGGGAAGTGATTTTTTTTTAACTTCAACCCTAACGTGTGATATATTTTTGGAAAGGTATTTAAAAATGAATAGGGGTTTACTAAAGTCATTTTTTGATAATGTCAATAATTTCGGAAATAATCGCTCTAAAAGTAAAAAACAATGTGTCCCCCCGTCTAACTTTTGAACCATAGGTTTAGAAAATATGAAAAAAATTTGAAAAGTAGAACTTTATAAGGACTTTCTAGAAAAATCATTTTGAACTTAGATGAAAACAGTTTTTGTACAAAAAAGACAAAAAGTTGTACAAAATAATTTCTGGACTAAGTTTGTAGTATAATCGTATATGCAAGCATTTTTTTTTAACTTCGTTTACATATTTTATTATCCTGAACGTATCTTTTTTCAAACAAAAAAAGAATTATTAAAATTGGTTCTCGGAATCCAAAATTGCCACCGAAAACTTCTGGCACGTCTATGTATTAATTAGTAACCCAATTCCCCGAGAGATGGCGCTGTTGGTACTTATTACATTGGGTCGGGTATTATCGAATTGTTCGGTTGGTCTCTCCTTGGCATCGCCTGCCGCGGAGCGTGCAATGTTGCACGCTCCATGTTCGCGCACGTACCCACTACCGGGAGCAGTTGAGCGCGAACATAATGGATACCCACCTTTAAACTCATAAGTGGGAACACTTATTGTGACGGACGGGAAACTACGGAACCCTACACTGAGCGTGGCCCGCCACGCTCTTGGCCGTTTTTTATATTAACTCTGGATTGGAAGTAAGTTTTACGGAAATATTTTTTCCGCCAGAATTGTAAAATTGAAAGAAGAAATAAATAGTGCATGTATTAATTAAATTGATTTATTTTGTTATATTATTTTATTATGAATCTTAATTGCTCAGACTCCTAAAAATTTTTTAAAGGTTATAGATCATTCATGACCAAAGCAAAGAGCAATAACAAATATATATGGTAGGATACATAAAGATGAAAAATAAATGTGTACTTTTTTCCTCTTAAATTTCTTAAAAGTACTATATTTTTTGCATCCTTTTTGAGACAAATATTATATTTGTTCAAACAAAAGATGGCAACGCCAGCCTCTCTTGTTGTAGGCAAAATTTGCCTACACGCTTGGCGAGAGGATTAACTATCGAAATGCCACAGAATATGTAATCGTTATTTTGACGCAGCTATCCGTCATGTGTCGCCGGCTTGGTGACTTACGACTATACCGCCATCTATCGGAAGCTTTTGTATATCACATGGTAGCCACGTTGTCATTGGCCTAATCTCCAGTCGTCTCATCGGAATACTAGATTGAAGGAATAGCGAGTTCACCTGTGCTTGCGCTTACACTTGGGCGCAACAACCCTGTGTAGATGGCTCAATAAGTCTTCATTGAGGCTGAATGAAGATCGGTTTGGAGGACATAATTTTTTTAGGCTTTACAAAACGAAATAGTAATAACGCCATCTATCGGAAGTCTCAAGATTTTTTTAGCCTACGAGACCTACCGCAATATACGGAATGAAATCCACTACACAGCAACATGTCATCTGTTTGACATCGAAGTAAATAACATTCGATTTCAGATAGTTCATGTCCTTTATGTTTCATCTCGTTACATGTGGGTAATGTTTTTTTTAATATGAAAAAGTAAACGAACTTACAGTCCCCCTGATGGTAAGTGGCAATTGCAGCTGACTTCATACAAAGAAGAAATAAAATAGAATTTTTGTATTCTCCTGTTTGTAGTCACCGATTAGTCGGCTATTAATCGGCTAAAACGGCTGATTAATCGACTTTTTATTTTATTAAGTTCAGAAAAGGTTTTTCGTGATTTTCTGCGTGGTAACTGTGGCTACATTGATATGAGTAAAGCTTTACATTTAAGAAAAGTATAGTTTCTCTCCCATGCGTAAACTCACGTCAGATTTATGTGTATAAAATAATAAAATAAGTAGGTTCATACATAACTTTTATTGAAAAATCAGTCTCACATGTTTCAATGTTAATAATTCTGCACATAGGAACTTTGTTAATAAAAAGAATCTGAGGTACCTAGCTATTTAAAACTAAACAAGAACCTAAGAACTTACTATTTTAATTCTACTTTTTAACTTTTTCTAATACAGATGTTAGCAATTAAGTATAAAGAACAATTAAGCATAACATATTGAATGATCCTAATTTTAATGTAGTTATCTCTTGAAATATCCATCTAAATTAAATAAATGTAAATCGGATTTCCGCTTTTGTGGCTTTGAATTTCCGGTAAGATTTTTATTGTAATAGTTTCGGATTTGACTCCTAACAAAAGAGTATAAATATGGCCGTCACGACCCAAGCGGGGCATTCAGTTCTATTCAGTTCTAAGGTATTGAGACTTAAGAGACTTGACAGTTTTTGGTGTAAAGATATAGTGAAGGTACTAAGTAACAGTGATTATTTGTACGAAATATAAATTGTGAGTTATAAACGGATAAAATAAAAGTGATATGCTGTAACATAAATTGTATTATTAGCTAACAAATCAGAAGTGGGATTATATCGAGCTAAGATAACTCGGTATTTCGGGCTCATTGGGCAAAACATAAATAGAACGCGAGCGTGTTAGAGCTATGATAGAAGAATTGGAAAACTGTGGAATTATCAGTCTACTTCAGAATTCGCGTCACCTATTATCCTTATTAAGAAGAAAACACGAGATTATCGTCTTTGTATAGATTTTCGGGCGTTAAACAAAACAAAAGAAGCGGAAAATCTTAAAGTTCGTTGTAGGTGATTTGGTTAGAATAGAGAGAGAGAGATTCCTTCAACAGGTAAAAGCAGAAAATTAATTTCTAAAGTTCGCGGTCCTTATCGTATATGTAAGGTTCTCGATAACGATCGATATGTAGTCGAAGATACACCTATATCACGCAAGGGTAGACGTTTTAGTGGCATATTTTCCGTTGATAAAATTCATCCTTGGTTGGTTTATCAACGAAACTATGAGTCTGATACTAATATAAAATACTAATACAGTCCAAATAGTAATACCGATGAATGAATAAGTATATGATTACAAATAATTGAAGTGTTGATGAATGATTTGAAGTGTCAAATTGAAGTGGTTGTGTGCACAAGTGCTGTTGATGATTTAGTACCAATAAATTCAAATAGTGTGTTCCATGTTATAAAAGTACAATCAAGATATGAGGCAGGCTAAAGATGTTTAGTGGTGTTTTCTTACTATAATTATAAACTTACAGTGCAAAACTTTGAAAAAAACTATTCGCGTGAATTACGAACTTTTAAAATCTACCTTCATAATTTGATATTTCTTTTACATCATTGATTTCCGGTTCTGTCAATGAAAGCGACCTATAGACAATAGTGTTGCCATTACAAGAAATTTTCTACTAAATCAGTAAAAAAAATGAGTCCAAAAAGCTTTAAATGTTCTAAATGTAGCAAAACCACAAACGATAAGAAGCTATCAGTAAGTTGTGACTCCTGCAAGAGCATTTTATGTGGTGATTGTCATGGAATGTCACCAACTGAAGTAAGAGTGTTCGAGTTAAAGACAATAGCTCGAGTGGTTTCTTTCTTATGTGTCGATTGTAAGTCACTAATGGCACAAATACCAAATATAATGAAACAACTGAAGGAACTTACTAAAGAAGTACACCACTTGCGATTACGTCAAAACATGCTGGTAACTGAAGGAGCAATACAAGAATTGGCTGAGCGCACTAAGAGAGCTAACAATATAATAATTTACGACGTACCAGAATCAACCTCGGATAAACCAAACAACAAAGGCAGGAGCATGATAAAGAGGAGTGCAGGAAAATAATAAAGTGTGCGAGCAAAAAAGTTAGCTGTGATAATGTGAAACTATTTCGTCTTGGTAAGTTTCAAGCTGGGGCTCGTCCTCGTCACCATCAAATATAGTCCTCTCAGAAACATGGCTAAATTCCGGGTTACGACTTATACAGAGATGATCGTATTGATAAACGGAGTGGAGGAGTCGCTATTTATGTATTGAACAATATTACATATATGACATCAAAGCGAAATAGTCAGTATAATACGAAGTATGACTCTTGGGAATGTTTATGGGTAGACATTGAAGTAGGTTTTCAAAGAATACTGTTATGTGGACTATATAGAGGGTACGAACCAACTATCGATCATTACAACTTGCTTCTACAAAATTTAGAACTGGCTTCCCAGTCAAACACAGTAATAATAATGGGTGACTTTAACTTTGGTGGAGTCAAGGTATCTACTGCCAAAAGAAACCAATTTCTTGCAATGGTATAACAACAACAATCTATACCAATTGGTAGATCAATATACGAGGTTTCACCAGGGTCACCAGCCATCTACTTTAGACCTAATCTTGACAAACGATGAGTCTTTGATAGTTGGAATTAATTATGAGGCCGCAATTGGGAAAAGCGATCATGCATGCTTAGTATCGACTATACAGTTATTATTTATTTATTTATTTATTCTTTTTTGTACACCACAATACAGAAACATCAATATAGTTAAAACTAATTAAAGTATGTACAATAGGCGGTCTTATCACTGAAAGTGATTTCTTCCAGACAACCTCTGCGTAGAGGAATGATGCAAATAAAAGTTACAAATAGAGGGGGGGCATACAAAATAATAATAATAAAAAAATACAATAACACATACAAATAAAAGTAAGTGAAAGTTATATATAAAATATCATATAATAGATTAAATGAAAAGAGTAAGAGAAAGGTAAAGTAATTTATCTAATAGCGTTCTAAATAATACGATTTAACAAGAATTTTGAAAGAGTGAAGAGATTTAGCACAACGAATATGGAGAGGTAAGGAGTTCCACAATCGCACAGCGGTTACGGTGAAGGATTTCTTGAAAAAGGAAGAAGAGTGCAAAGGTGTAGAGAGAGAAAGATTGATGGAGGATAGAAGGAACCGATTATGGGTAAGAGAAAGATACTGGAAACGGTTTTTTAAATAAAGAGGAGTAGAAGGATTAAACAGCACACTATACAACACGGAGAGAATGTGAGTATTCCTGCGAAGGCGGATCGGGAGCCATTTGAGCTGTTTTCGAAATTCGGAGATATGATCATATTTGCGAAGTCCAAATATAAATCTAATGCATAAATTTTTAACAGTTACAAACACAACAACAGAATAGGCAGCAATCTAAATCTAAAAAGAACTTTAATAAAGGAGACTACAACAAAATCAAAGAAGAAATTCACTCCGGCTTAAAAGAAAAAAATGTTTAAAGATACACTTTGTCCAGTTGAACAGTTTAGAATAATACATAAAGCAATAACTAATGCCATAGATACACATGTTCCTCTTGTAAAAACAGTTAACAAAGTAAATAAACCATGGATAAAAAAATGACATATCTGAGTTAATAAGAGAAAAAAATTCTTTGGAAGAGATATACTGTAACAGGGTCAGATAAAATGTATAAGGAATACAGGAAGCTAAATAACAAACTGACTAATTTAAGGCGCACGGCAAGGGCAGTTTATGAAAATCAACTATTAGATCTAGGACCAATGAAATTTTACTCTTACATCAGGCAGCAAATCACCTCTAAAGTTAGTACACAATATATTTGGAGAGAAAGACAAAATTGAAAACGAAGTAAAAGAAAAGGCATCTGAAACACAAGAATATGCAGATCAACTTATAAAACAAACTTCGGGCAAGAAAGATGAAATATGTGACAAATTAGAAGACGGGAAGAAAGCTGCTGAAAGGATAGCACACAGGAAGAAAAAGATAACGTCAAAGAAAAGTCTTCAGAAACGAAGGAATCAGCTAATCAGTTAATACAAAAGGCATCATATAAAAAGGATCAAATTGAAGAAAATCTTAAAGGAAAGAAGGATAATTCGTCCTTCTTTGAAGCGAAGATATTGAACATGCTATACAAACTACTAAAGATAAAACGGCTGATGTGGAACATGAAGTAAAACAAAAGAAAGATGAAGCAGAGAAAGCTATTATTGATAAGACAAAAGAAGCTAATGCCGTCGTTGATGGCAAAAAGCAAGAATTAACGAAGGCTATCGAAAACAAATTAAAACACCGACACGATGAAACTTCTAATTTGATTGATAGGGTTGAACAAATCAATTTTACGGCAAATGAAAAACTTGAGATAGATTATTTGGATAAGCTCGAAAAGGAGAAGGACGATATTAAACAAAAGTCTAAAGAGGTGACTAAGGACTTGATTGTCGGAACTGAAGCCGTTACAAAAGACCTCAGAGATAAAAGTAATGATTTAAAGTCTACTATTGAAGATAAAGTAAAGGAATCAGAAAATGCACTTAATGATCAATTAAACAAATTAAATGATGATGTTAATGAAAAGAAAGCACAATTGCAATCAAATATTAAATTACAAAATGAAAATGCAAAATTGTCTACTAAAGATTCTCTTCAACAATTAGCGGAAGATACTAATCTTGTTAAAAGCAAAATAGAGAATAAAGCAGATGAACTTGATTTCGCTGCAGGTGAATATTGAAGACATGAATGGGGCTTCAGTATTCTTTACTTACTTCTTGCCTGTTGAGAACATGAAGGGGTCTCATGCAGGTGAATATTGAAGACATGAATGGGGCTTCAGTATTCTTTACTTACTTCTTGCCTGTTGAGAACATGAAGGGGTCTCATGCAGGTGAATATTGAAGACATGAATAGGGCTTCAGTATTCTTTACTTACTTCTTGCCTGTTGAGAACATGCTGGGGTCCCATGCAGGTGAATATTGAAGACATGAATGGGGCTTCAGTATTCTATACTTCCTTCTTACCTGTTGAGAACATGAAGGGGTCTCATGCAGGTGAATATTGAAGACATGAATGGGGCTTCAGTATTCTATACTTCCTTCTTAACTGTTGAGAACATGAAGGGGTCTCATGCAGGTGAATATTGAAGACATGAATGGGGCTTCAGTATTCTATACTTCCTTCTTACCTGTTGAGAACATGAAGGGGTCTCATGCAGGTAAATATTGAAGACATGAATTGGGCTTCAATATTATTTGCATTGTAATTTCATTAATTTAAAATAAACTGTAAAATTACAAATAATATTAACTTAATATGATAATACATTTTATACTTTCCTTTCACGGGACGTGAAAATGTCAGGAAAGGCCGATTGTTAGCAATTAAGTATAAAGAACAATTAAGCATAACATATTGAATGATCCTAATTTTAATGTAGTTATCTCTTGAAATATCCATCTAAATTAAATAAATGTAAATCGGATTTCCGCTTTTGTGGCTTTGAATTTCCGGTAAGATTTTTATTGTAATAGTTTCGGATTTGACTCCTAACAAAAGAGTATAAATATGGCCGTCACGACCCAAGCGGGGCATTCAGTTCTAAGGTATTGAGACTTAAGAGACTTGACAGTTTTTGGTGTAAAGATATAGTGAAGGTACTAAGTAACGGTGATTATTTGTACGAAATATAAATTGTGAGTTATAAACGGATAAAATAAAAGTGATATGCTGTAACATAAATTGTATTATTAGCTAACACAGAGTACAGTACAGAATAATGCAGAGTAGTGACACAACAAAATAAAATATTTATATTATTCTTAAAAAAAAAGTCTCTCCCTTTGCATAACAAAAAAAATCTTAATTCTTCAATAAAGTTTGTTAAACTACACGCATATAGATTTTTAAAAGACAAAACTAAATTGATACAACTAAATTAATATAAAGACAAAACTAAATTGTTACTGTTTTTGTACTTAAAATTACAATAAATTGTTTTTCCCTGTAATGTTAAGTAAATTAAATAAAGTTAAATAAAAAAATATATAATCATATAATAATTTGTTAAAAAGAAATAATCAATTTGAAAAAGTATTGAAGGCTTTTTACAAAATATTTAATATATACGTTATTTTTAACCAGTGGTAAATTGTGATGCGAAATGGAAAAAATCTCAGCCTTTTCTGGTTGAAGTCAATTTCTTTTTGTTTTGTAGATACTAGATATTCCCTGCCTCAGAAAAAAGTCTCTCACTATACACAGAGCTGGCGGGGCAGCAAAGGAAATCTTTGGCTGAATGGGATATTTGTGGATATTTGGAAGAATTTTTGTTCCACCATTTGAATTTATCATCGGATAGGGATTATCTGGGCCGATTAATCGGTTATTTCTCTCGGCTAATCGGCCAATCGGCCAAAGTACTATCGGCCCAACTCTTCAACTTACTTAGATCTTATATACTTGCTTAAATACTTGGTCATATACTTTCTTATACACTTACCTCTATACTAAATAATACACTTGCTTATATACTATAACTTATATACTTACTTACAAACTTGCTTATATACATTCCTATACAATATCCAACATAATTAACGCACTTTGAGAAAGTAGTTTGTTTAGAATCGTTTACTGAATCGATTCCTATCATTTTTCATGTAGGTAATTTTTTATCCCAAAAATAATTAAAACTACGTAAATTTCAGTCAAAATAAATCTGTACAGTCAAAACAAACTGAAATGGACCGTAATTTAAGGCAATAAGACTTTTAAGAGTGCAGTTTTATTTGTATTATTACTAATTCTGACATTCAATAAAAATAAAGAAAAAATAACTTTATTTCAAGCACGTTAAAGTCTTTGCGTTCGTGAATTTGTACCGTGACCACAACATTCTTCCGGAATTAGTATAACTAATTTGATAATAAATAATCAGTGCATATAAATGTTTAACTAAAAATTCAGTGTATGTATTATGATTATAACATAATATACTGATTGGGGTGTATGTATAGTATGAGGGTGTGCGTTAATTACTTAACATATTGTATACTTACTTATATACTTGCTTAAATACTTGCTTATACACTTGCTTATTTATTTACTTATTTTCTTGCTTATATACTTGCTTATTAACTTTCTTATATACTTGCTTATATACTTGCTTATATACTTACTTATATACTTGCTTATATACTTACTTATATACTTACTTATATACTTGCTTATATACTTGCTTATATACCTACTTATACATGCTTATGTACTTGCTTATTTACTTGCTTATATACTCTTATATACTTGCTTATGTACTAACTTATATACTTACTTATACACTCTTACGTAATATATATATATAAATATATATATATATATATATATATATATATATATATATATATATATATATATATATATATATATATATATAAGCAAGTATATAAGCAAGTAAATAAGTATGTATTTAAGTAATAATATAAGCAAGTATATAAGCAAGTATATAAGTGAGTATAAAAGTGAGTATATAAGCAAGTATATAAGCAAGTATATAAGTAAGTATATAACAAAGTAAATAAGCAAGTATATAAGCAAGTATATAAGTAAGTATATAAGTAAGTATATAAGCAAGTATATAAGCAAGTATATAAGAAAGTTAATAAGCAAGTATATTAGCAAGAAAATAAGCAAGTATATAAGCAAGTATATACGTAATTATATAAGCAAGTATACAAGCAAGTATTAAGAAAGTATATAGGTAATTATATAAGCAAGTATATAATCCAGTATATAAGTAAGTATATAAGTAAGTATATAAGCAAGTATATACGCTATTATATAATCAATTATGTAAGTAAGTATATAAGCAAGTATATAAGAAAGTAAATAAGCATGTATATAAGCAAGTTTATAAGCAAGTGTATAAGTGAGTATATAAGTACATAAGTAAGTATATAAGTTAGTATATAAGCAAGTATATAAGTAAGTATATAAGCAAGTATATAAGCAAGTATATTAGAAAGTTAATAAGCAAGTATATAAGCAAGAAAATAAGCTAGAAAATAAGCAAGTTTATAAGCAAGTATATAAGTAAATATATAAGCAAGTATATAAGCAAGTGTATAAGCAAGTATTTAAGAAAGTAATAAAGCAAGTATATAAGTAAGTATAAAAGCAAGTATATAAGCAAGTATAAAAGTAAGTATATAAGCAAGTATTAAAGCAAGTATACAAGCAAGTATATAAGTAAGTATATAAGCAAGTATATAAGCAAGTATATAAGAAAGTATATAAGCAAGTATATAAGTAAGTATATAAACAAGTATATAAGCAAGTATATAAGAAAGTTAATAAGCAAGTATATAAGCAAGAAAATATGCAAGTAAATAAGCAAGTATATAAGCATGTATATAAGTAAGTATATAAGCAAGTATATAAACAAGTACGTAAGCAAGTATATAAGCAAGTATATAAGTAAATATATAAGCAAGTTTATAAGCAAGTATATAAGTAAGTATATAGGCAAGTATATAAGAAAGTATATAAGAAAGTAAATAAGCAAGTACATAAGTAAGTATAAAAACAGGTATATAAGAAAGTAAATAATCATGTATATAAGTAAGTATATAAGTAAGTATATAAGAAAGTATATACGCAAGTATATAAGCAAGTTTGTAAGTAAGTACATAAGCAAGTATATAAGCAAGTAAATAAGCGAGTATATAAGTATGTATATAAGTAATAATATAAGCAAGTATAAAAGCAAGTATATAAGTGAGTATATAAGCAAGTATATAAGCAAGTATATAAGAAAGTTAATAACCAAGTATATAAGTAAGTATAAAAGTAAGTATATAAGCAAGTATATAAGTAAGTATATAAGCAAGTATATAAGTAAGTATATAAGCAAGTATATAAGCAAGTATATAAGAAAGTTAATAAGCAAGTATATTAACAAAAAAAAAACAAATATATAAGCAAGTATTTACGTAATTATATAAGCAAGTATATAAGCAAGAATATAAGTAAGTATATAGGTAATTATATAAGCAAGTATATAAGCCAGTATATAAGTAAGTATATAACATACATACATAAACATACATAAACACTCACGCCTGTCACCCAGAGGGGTAGGCAGAGACTACGGACTTCCATTTGGCACGATCCTGACATACCTCTTTCGCCTCCTTTACATCCATATATCTACGCATACATGCTCGTCGGTTAAGGGTACTTCTAACGTGGCCCATTTTCAAAATATCGCCAATTTGGTCGATAAACTTTTTTCTAGGGCGTCCCTTTCCGACTCGGCCATTCACATCTGCCATATAAATTTGCTTTGTCACTCTTTCCTCATTCATTCTTTCTACGTGACCAAACCACCGAAGCATTCCTTTCTTAATCCTGGTCACAACATCATCTTGCATACCACATTTATCTCTTATCACGCAATTTCTCACCCTGTCATTCAGATTAAACCCTAGCATATTCCTTAAAGACCGCATTTCTACAGCATTTATTCTACTTTCGTGCTTCTTCTGCCACACCCAGCTTTCACTACCATACATTAAAGTAGGGACTAACACAGCATTATGAATTACCATACGTGCCTGTTTTGACACATTCTGGTTCTTCATAATAGAGTGTAGTGCCCCATTCACTCTATTCCCTGCATTTACTCGTCGTTCTATTTCCCTATCATATCTACCATCCCTGCTAAATACACATCCCAAATACACAAACTCATCCACTTGCTCAATTAACTCTCCTTCTATTCTTATTTCACATACCGTTTTGCTTTCTTCTCTTTCAAAAACCATCACTTTCGTCTTACTTGCGTTCACTTTCATTCCCCTTTCTTTCAATTCCCAGTTCATTAATGTAACCATCATTTGCAACTCTGCCGCCGATGACGCAAGTATGACTTGATCATCGGCATACAAAAGGCATTTGACGGTTAACTCGCCCATTCTTAACCCACATTCCTCATCTTTCAAAGTTTGCAAACACCGGTCCATAAATAGGTTGAACAGCCAAGGGGAAGCTACACAGCCCTGTCTGACACCTTTTTCGATGCCAAACCAGTCCGAGTAGACCCCATTGATCCTGACACAAGCACTAGAGTCCCTATAAAGAGACCTTAATGCCTGTATCAAACCAGCGCTCAACCCATATGAGTTCAGTGTTTGCCATAACACATTCCTGTCCACTCTGTCATAAGCCTTTTCCAAGTCCATGAACGCACAAAAAACTTTCTGGTTTTTGGCCAAAAACTTCTCCGCAATTATGTGCATGGAAAAGACTTGATCTGTACACCCCATTCCCTTTCTAAAACCCGCTTGCACATCCCAAATTTTTCCATCAGTTTCTTTCATAACTCTTTCAATTAACACCTTAGCATACAGTTTACCCACAATACTAAGCAAGCTGATACCGCGGTAGTTTTTGCAGTCCTGCTGTGACCCTTTTCCTTTATATATTGGTACTATAACTGCTTTACACCAGTCATCCGGTACCCGTTTTAATTCCCAACATAAATTAAACAAGGTGTACAGCAGGCCTGCCACCACTTCCTCTCCAGCCCTTAGCATCTCGAGTGATACTCTATCATATCCAGCTGCCTTACCTGCTTTCATGCTTTTCATTGCTTTCATTATTTCATCTACACTTATCTCCATACCCCTTTCCACTTCTTTCGGAATTTCTAGTTCATTTAATTCATACGACTCTTCACTCATAAACACGCTTTCAAAGTATTCCTTCCATCTATATAAGTATATAAGTAAGTGTATAAGCAATTATATACGCTATTATATAAGCAAGTATGTTAGTAAGTATATAAGCAAGTATATAAGAAAGTAAGTAAGCATATATATAAGCAGGTTTATAAGCAAGTATATAAGTAAGTATATAAGCAAGTATATACGCAAGTATATAAGCAAGTATATAAGTAAGTACATAAGCAAGTATATAAGAGTATATAAGCAAGAAAATAAGCTAGTAAATAAGCAAGTTTATAAGCAAGTATATAAGCAAGTATATAAGTAAATATATAAGCAAGTATATAAGCAAGTATATAAGCAAGTATTTAAGCAAGTATATAAGGAAGTATATAAGAAAGTAAATAAGCAAGTACATAAGTAAGTATAAAAACAAGTATATAAGAAAATAAATAATCATGTATATAAGTAAGTATATAAGTAAGTATATAAGCAAGTATATACGCTAGTATAAAAGCAAGTATGTAAGTAAGTATATAAGCAAGTATATAAGAGTACATAAGCAAGAAAATAAGCTAGTAAATAAGCAAGTTTATAAGCAAGTATATAAGGAAGTATATAAGAAAGTAAATAAGCAAGTACATAAGTAAGTATATAAGGAAGTATATAAGAAAGTAAATAAGCAAGTACATAAGTAAGTATAAAAACAAGTATATAAGAAAATAAATAATCATGTATATAAGTAAGTATAAAAGTAAGTATATAAGCAAGTATATAAGTAAGTATATACTTACTTATATACTTACTTATATAAGTAAGTATATAAGCAAGTATATAAGCAAGTATATACGCAAGTATATACGCAAGTATATAAGCAAGTATATAAGCAAGTATATAAGTAAGTACATAAGTAAGTGTATAAGAGTATATAAGCAAGAAAATAAGCAAGTATATGAGTATGTATATAAGTAATTATATAAGCAAGTATATAAGCAAGTATATAAGTAGATATAAAAGTAAGTATATAAGCAAGTATATAAGTAAGTATATAACAAAGTAAATAAGCAAGTATATAAGCAAATATATAAGTAAGTATATAAGTAAGTATATAAGCAAGTATATAAGTAAGTATATAAACAAGTATATAAGAAAGTTAATAAGCAAGTATATAAGAAAGTTAATAAGCAAGTATATAAGCAAGAAAATATGCAAGTAAATAAGCAAGTATATAAGTAAGTGTATAAGCAAGTATATAAGTAAGTACATAAGTAAGTGTATAAGAGTATATTAGCAAGAAAATAAGCAAGTAAATAAGCAAGTATATGAGTATGTATATAAGTAATTATATAAGCAAGTATATAAGCAAGTATATAAGAAAGTTAATAAGCAAGTATATAAGCAAGAAAATATGCAAGTAAATAAGCAAGTATATAAGCAAGTATATAAGCAAGTATATAAGTAAGTACATAAGTAAGTGTATAAGAGTATATAAGCAAGAAAATAAGCAAGTAAATAAGCAAGTATATGAGTATGTATATAAGTAATTATATAAGCAAGTATATAAGCAAGTATATAAGTATAAAAGTAAGTATATATAGTAAGTATATAAGTAAGTACATAAGCAAGTATATAAGAGTATATAAGCAATAAAATATGCACGTAAATAGGCAAGTATATAAGCATGTACATAAGTAAGTATATAAGCAAGTATATAAGCAAGTATATAAGCAAGTATATAAGGAGGTATGTAAGTAAGTATATAAGCAAGTATATACGATATTATATAAGCAAGTATGTAAGTAAGTATATAAGCAAGTATATAAGAAAGTAAGTAAGCATGTATATAAGCAGGTTTATAAGCAAGTATATAAGAAAGTATATAAGCAAGTATATACGTAAGTATATAAGCAAGTATATAAGTAAGTACATAAGCAAGTATATAAGAGTATATAAGCAAGAAAAAAAGCTAGTAAATAAGCAAGTTTATAATTAAGTATATAAGTAAATATATAAGCAAGTATATAAGCAAGTATATAAGCAAGTATATAAGCAAGTATATAAGGAGGTATATAAGAAAGTAAATAAGCAAGTACATAAGTAAGTATAAAAACAAGTATATAAGAAAATAAATAATCATGTATATAAGTGAGTATATAAGTAAGTATATAAGCAAGTATATACGCAAGTATGTAAGCAAGTATGTAAGTAAGTACATAAGCAAGTGTATAAGAGTATATAAGCAAGAAAATAAGCTAGTAAATAAGCAAATTTATAAGCAAGTATATAAGCAAGTATATAAGTAAATATATAAGCAAGTATATAAGCAAGTATATAAGCAAGTATATAAGCAAGTATATAAGGAAGTATATTAGAAAGTAAATAAGCATGTATATAAGAGGTTTTTAAGAGAGTATATAAGTAAGTACATAAGTAAGTGTATAAGAGTATATAAGCAAGAAAATAAGCAAGTAAATAGGCAAGTATATAAGTATGTATATAAGTAATTATATAAGCAAGTATATAAGTAAGTATATAAGCAAGTATATACGCAAGTATATAAGCAAGTACATAAGTAAGTGCATAAGCAAGTATATAAGAGTATATAAGCAAGTATATAAGTTAGTACATAAGCAAGTATATAAGCATGTATATAAGCAAATAAATAAGTAAGTACATAAGAAAGTATGCAAGAAAATAAGCAAGTAAACAAGCAAGTATATAAGCATGTATATAAGTAAGTATATAAGCAAGTATATAAGCAAGTATATAAGCAAGTATATAAGCAAGCAAATAAGCAAGTATATAAGTAGTTATATAAGCAAGTACATAAGCAAGTATATAAGCTAGTATATATGAGCATATAAGAAAGAAAATAAGCAAGTAAATAAGCAAGTATATAAGCATGTATGTAAGTAAGTATATAAGCAAGTATATAAGCAAGTATATAAGCAAGTATATAAGTAAGTGTATAAGAAAGTATATAAGTAAGTATATAAGTAAATATATAAGCAAGTATATAAGCAAGTATATAAGCAAGTATATAAGCAAGTATATAAGCAATTATATAAGAAAGTATATAAGAAAGTAAACAAGCAAATACATAAGTAAGTATAAAAACAAGTATATAAGAAAGGAAATAGTCATGTATATAAGAAAGTATATAAGTAAGTATTTAAGGAAGTATATACGCAAGTATATAAGCAAGTTTGTAAGTAAGTACATAAGAAAGTAAATGAGCAAGTAAATAAGCAAGTAAATAAGCAAGTATATAAGTATGTATATAAGTAATAATATAAGCAAGTATATAAGCAAGTATATAAGTGAGTATATAAGCAAGTATATAAGCAAGTATATAAGAAATTTAATAACAAAGTATATAAGTAAGTATAAAAGTAAGTATATAAGCAAGTATATAAGTAAGTATATAAGCAAGTATTTAAGCAAGTATATAAGCAAGTATATACGCAAGTATATAAGCAAGTATATAAGCAAGTATATAAGTACATAAGTAAGTATATAAGTAAGTATATAAGCAAGTATATAAGTAAGTATATAAAAAAGTATATAAGCAAGTATATAAGCAAGTATATAAGAAAGTTAATAAGCAAGTATATAAGCAAGAAAATAAGCTAGAAAATAAGCAAGTTTATAAGCAAGTATATAAATAAATATATAAGCAAGTATATAAGCAAGTGTATAAGCAAGTATATAAGCAAGTATTTAAGAAAGTAAATAAGCAAGTATATAAGTAAGTATAAAAGCAATTATATTAGTAAGTATAAAAGTAAGTATATAAGCAAGTATTAAAGCAAGTATACAAGCAAGTATATAAGTAAGTATTTACGAGTATATAAGTATGTATATGAGTTATTATATAAGCAAGTATATAAGGAAGTATATAAGTAAGTATATAAGTAAATATATAAGCAAGTATATAAGCAAGTATAAAAGTAAGTATATAAGCAAGTATATAAGTAAGTATATAAGTTAGTACATAAGCAAGTATATAAGAGTATATAAATAAGTATATAAGTAAGTACATACGTAAGTATATAAGCAAGTAATAAGTAAGTATATAAGTAAGTATATAAGCAAGTATATAAGTAAGTATATAAGCAAGTATATAAACAAGTATATAAGAAAGTTAATAAGCAAATATAGAAGCAAGTATGTAAGTAAATATATAAGAAAGTAAATAAGAAATTATATAGGTAATTATATAAGCAAGTATATAAGCAGGTATATAAGTAAGTATATAAGTAAGTACGTAAGCAAGTATATACGCTAGTATATAAGCAAGTATATAAGTAAGTATATAAGAAAGTATAAAAGCATGTATATAAGTAATTATACAAGCAAGTATATAAGTAAGTATATAAGCAAGTATAAAAGCATGTATATAAGTAATTATACAAGCAAGTTTATAAGCAAGTATATAGGAGTATATAAGCAATAAAATATGCACGTAAATAAGCAAGTATATAAGCATGTACATAAGTAAGTATATAGGTAATTATATAAGCAAGTATATAAGTAAGTATATAAGTAAGTATATAAGCAAGTATATGCGCAAGTATATAAGCAAGCATATAAGTAAGTACATAACCAAGTATATAAGAGTATATAAGCAAGAAAATAAGCAAGTAAATAAGCATGTATATGAGTATGTATATAAGTAATTATATAAGCAAGTATATAAGCAAGTATATAAGCAAGTATATAAGTAAGTACATAAGTAAGTGTATAAGGGTATATAAGCAAGAAAATAAGCAAGTAAATAAGCAGGTATATGAGTATGTATATAAGTAATTATATAAGCAAGTATATAAGCAAGTATATAAGTAAGTATAAAAGTAAGTATATATAGTAAGTATATAAGTAAGTACATAAGCAAGTGTATAAGAGTATATAAGCAATAAAATATGCACGTAAATAAGCAAGTATATAAGCATGTACATAAGTAAGTATATAAGCAAGTATATAAGCAAGTATATAAGCAAGTATATAAGTAAGTATATAAGTAAGTATATAAGCAAGTATATAAGAAAGTATATAAGCAAGTATATAAGCAAGTATATAAGCAAGTATATAAGCCAGTATATAAGTAAGTATATGAGTAAGTATATAAGCAAGTATATAAGATATTATATAAGAAAGTATGTAAGTAAGTATATAAGCAAGTATATAAGAAAGTAAGTAAGCATGTATATAAGCGGGTTTATAAGCAAGTATATAAGTAAGTATATAAACAAGTATATACGTAAGTATATAAGCAAGTATATAAGTAAGTACATAAGCAAGTATATAAGAGTATATAAGCACGAAAAAAAGCTAGTAAATAAGCAAGTTTATAAGCAAGTATATAAGTAAATATATAAGCAAGTATATAAGCAAGTATATAAGCAAGTATATAAGGAGGTATATAAGAAAGTAAATAAGCAAGTACATAAGTAAGTATAAAATCAAGTATATAAGAAAATAAATAATCACGTATATAAGTAAGTATATAAGTAAGTATTTAATCAAGTATATACGCAAGTATATAAGCAAGTATGTAAGTAAGTACATAAGCAAGTGTATAAGAGTATATAAGCAAGAAAATAAGCTAGTAAATAAGCAAGTTTATAAGCAAGTATATAAGCAAGTATATAAGTAAATATATAAGCAAGTATATAAGCAAGTATATAAGCAAGTATATAAGGAAGTATATTAGAAAGTAAATAAGCATGTATATAAGCAAGTTTATAAGCAAGTATATAAGTAAGTACATAAGTAAGTGTATAAGAGTATATAAGCAAGAAAATAAGCAAGTAAATAGGCAAGTATATAAGTATGTATATAAGTAATTATATAAGCAAGTATATAAGCAAAAATATTAGTATGTATAAAAGTAAGTATATAAGCAAGTATATAAGCAAGTATATAAGTAAGTATATAACAAAGTAAAAAAGCAAGTATATAAGCAAGTATATAAGCAAGTATATAGCTAAGTATATAAGCAAGTATATAAGTAAGTATATAAGCAAGTATATAGCTAAGTATGTAAGGAAGTTAATAAGCAAGTATATTAACAAAAAAAAAACAAGTATATAAGCAAGTATATAAGCAAGCATATAAGAAAAAATATAGGTAATTATATAAGCAAGTATATAAGCCAGTATATAAGTAAGTATATAAGTAAGTATATAAGCAAGTATATAAGAAAGCAAAAAATTATGTATATAAGCAAGTTTATAAGCAAATATATTAGTAAGTGTATATAAGCAAGTATATACGCAAGTATATAAGCAAGTATATAAGTAAGTACATAAGCAACTTTTTAAGCAAGTATATAAGCAAGTATATAAGAAAGTAAATAAGCAAGTACATAAGTAAGTATAAAAACAAGTATATAAGAAAGTAAATAATCATGTATATAAGTAAGTATATAAGTAAGTATATAAGCAAGTATATAACCAAGTATATAAGCAAGTTTGTAAGTAAGTACATAAGCAAGTATATAAGCAAGTAAATAAGCAAGTAAATAAGCAAGTATATAAGTATGTATATAAGTAATAATATAAGCAAGTATATAAGCAAGTATATAAGTGAGTATATAAGCAAGTATATAAGCAAGTATATAAGAAAGTTAATAACCAAGTATATATGTAAGTATAAAAGTAAGTATATAAGTGTGTATACAAGTAATTATATAAGCAAGTATATAAGCAAGTATATAAGCAAGTATATACGCAAGTATATACGCAAGTATATAAGCAAGTATATAAGCAAGTATATTAGTAAGTACATAAGTATGTGTATAAGAGTATATAAGCAAGTATATAAGCAAGTATATAAGCAAGTATATAAGTAAGTATATAACAAAGTAAATAAACAAGTATATAAGCAAGTATATAAGTAAGTATATAAGTAAGTATATAAGCAAGTATATAAGAAAGTTAATAAGCAAGTATATTAGCAAGAAAATAAGCAAGTATATAAGCAAGTATATACGTAATTATATAAGCAAGTATACAAGCAAGTATTAAGATAGTATATAGGTAATTATATAAGCAAGTATATAAGCCAGTATATAAGTCAGTATATAAGTAAGTATATAAGTAAGTATGTACGCTATTATATAAGCAAGTATGTAAGTAAGTATACAAGCAAGTATATAAGAAAGTAAATAAGCATGTATATAAGCAAGTATATAAGTGAGTATATAAGCAAGTATATACGCAAGTATATAAGCAAGTACATAAGTAAGTGCATAAGCAAGTATATCAGAGCATATAAGCAGGTATATAAATTAGTACATAAGCAAGTATATAAGCGTGTATATAAGCAAGTAAATAAGTAAGTACATAAGGAAGTATGCAAGAAAATAAGCAAGTAAACAAGCAAGTATATAAGCATGTATATAAGTAAGTATATAAGCAAGTATATAAGCAAGTATATAAGCAAGTATATAAGCAAGCAAATAAGCAAGTATATAAGTAGTTATATAAGCAAGTACATAAGTAAGTATATAAGCTAGTATATATGAGCATATAAGAAAGAAAATAAGCAAGTAAATAAGCAAGGATATAAGCATGTATGTAAGTAAGTATATAAGCAAGTACATAAGCAAGTATATAAGCAAGTATATAAGTAAGTGTATAAGAAAGTATATAAGCAAGTATATAAGTAAATATATAAGCAAGTATATAAGCAGGTATATAAGACAGTTAATAAGCAAGTAATTAAGCAAGAAAATAAGCTAATAAATATATAAGTGAGTATATAAGCTAGTATATAAGCAAGTATATAAGAAAGTTAATAACCAAGTATATAAGTAAGTATAAAAGTAAGTATATAAGCAAGTATATAAGTAAGTATATACTTACTTATATACTTACTTATATAAGAAAGTATATAAGCAAGTATATAAGCAAGTACATAAGCAAGTATATACGCAAGTATATAAGCAAGTATATAAGTAAGTACATAAGTAAGTGTATAAGAGTATATAAGCAAGAAAATAAGCAAGTATATGAGTATGTATATAAGTAATTATATAAGCAAGTATATAAGCAAGTATATAAGTAGATATAAAAGTAAGTATATAAGCAAGTATATAAGTAAGTATATTACAAAGTAAATAAGCAAGTATATAAGCAAATATATAAGTAAGTATATAAGTAAGTATATAAGCAAGTATATAAGTAAGTATATAAACAAGTATATACGTAAGTATATAAGCAAGTATATAAGTAAGTACATAAGCAAGTATATAAGAGTATATAAGCACGAAAAAAAGCTAGTAAATAAGCAAGTTTATAAGCAAGTATATAAGTTAATATATAAGCAAGTATATAAGCAAGTATATAAGCAAGTATATAAGCAAGTATATAAGGAGGTATATAAGAAAGTAAATAAGCAAGTACATAAGTAAGTATAAAAACAAGTATATAAGAAAATAAATAATCACGTATATAAGTAAGTATATAAGTAAGTATTTAATCAAGTATATACGCAAGTATATAAGCAAGTATGTAAGTAAGTACATAAGCAAGTGTATAAGAGTATATAAGCAAGAAAATAAGCTAGTAAATAAGCAAGTTTATAAGCAAGTATATAAGCAAGTATATAAGTAAATATATAAGCAAGTATATAAGCAAGTATATAAGCAAGTATATAAGCAAGTATATAAGGAAGTATATTAGAAAGTAAATAAGCATGTATATAAGCAAGTTTATAATCAAGTATATAAGTAAGTACATAAGTAAGTGTATAAGAGTATATAAGCAAGAAAATAAGCAAGTAAATAGGCAAGTATATAAGTATGTATAAAAGTAATTATATAAGCAAGTATATAAGCAAAAATATTAGTATGTATAAAAGTAAGTATATAAGCAAGTATATAAGCAAGTATATAAGTAAGTATATAACAAAGTAAAAAAGCAAGTATATAAGCAAGTATATAAGTAAGTATATAATTAAGTATATAAGCAAGTATATAGGCAAGTATGTAAGGAAGTTAATAAGCAAGTATATTAACAAAAAAAACAAGTATATAAGCAAGTATATAAGCAAGCATAAAAGAAAAAATATAGGTAATTATATAAGCAAGTATATAAGCCAGTATATAAGTAAGTATATAAGTAAGTATATAAGCAAGTATATAAGAAAGTAAATAATTATGTATATAAGCAAGTTTATAAGCAAATATATTAGTAAGTGTATATAAGCAAGTATATACGCAAGTATATAAGCAAGTATATAAGTAAGTACATAGGCAACTATTTAAGCAAGTATATAAGAAAGTAAATAAGCAAGTACATAAGTAAGTATTAAAACAAGTATATAAGAAAGTAAATAATCATGTATATAAGTAAGTATATAAGTAAGTATATAAGCAAGTATATAACCAAGTATATAAGCAAGTTTGGAAGTAAGTACATAAGCAAGTATATAAGCAAGTAAATAAGCAAGTAAATAAGCAAGTATATAAGTATGTATATAAGTAATAATATAAGCAAGTATATAAGCAAGTATATAAGTGAGTATATAAGCAAGTATATAAGCAAGTATATAAGAAAGTTAATAACCAAGTATATAAGTAAGTATAAAAGTAAGTATATAAGTGTGTATACAAGTAATTATATAAGCAAGTATATAAACTAGTATATAAGCAAGTATATACGCAAGTATATACGCAAGTATATAAGCAAGTATATAAGCAAGTATATTAGTAAGTACATAAGTATGTGTATAAGAGTATATAAGCAAGTATATAAGCAAGTATATAAGCAAGTATATAAGTAAGTATATAACAAAGTAAATAAGCAAGTATATAAGCAAGTATCTAAGTAAGTATATAAGTAAGTATATAAGCAAGTATATAAGAAAGTTAATAAGCAAGTATATTAGCAAGAAAATAAGCAAGTATATAAGCAAGTATATACGTAATTATATAAGCAAGTATGTAAGTAAGTATACAAGCAAGTATATAAGAAAGTAAATAAGCATGTATATAAGCAAGTTTATAAGCAAGTATATAAGTGAGTATATAAGCAAGTATATACGCAAGTATATAAGCAAGTACATAAGTAAGTGCATAAGCAAGTATATAAGAGCATATAAGCAGGTATATAAATTAGTACATAAGCAAGTATATAAGCGTGTATATAAGCAAGTAAATAAGAAAGTATATAAGGAAGTATGCAAGAAAATAAGCAAGTAAACAAGCAAGTATATAAGCATGTATATAAGTAAGTATATAAGCAAGTATATAAGCAAGTATATAAGCAAGTATATAAGCAAGCAAATAAGCAATTATATAAGTAGTTATATAAGCAAGTACATAAGCAAGTATATAAGCTAGTAAATATGAGCATATAAGAAAGAAAATAAGCAAGTAAATAAGCAAGGATATAAGCATGTATGTAAGTAAGTATATAAGCAAGTACATAAGCAAGTATATAAGCAAGTATATAAGTAAGTGTATAAGAAAGTATATAAGCAAGTATATAAGTAAATATATAAGCAAGTATATAAGCAGGTATATAAGACAGTTAATAAGCAAGTAATTAAGCAAGAAAATAAGCTAATAAATAAGCGAGTATATAAGCAAGTATATAAGCAAGTATATAAGTAAATATATAAACAAGTATATAAGCAAGTATATAAGCAAGTATATAAGCAAGTATATAAGCAATTATATAAGAAAGAATATAAGAAAGTAAATAAGCAAGTACATAAGTAAGTATAAAAACAAGTATATAAGAAAGGAAATAGTCATGTATATAAGAAAGTATATAAGTAAGTATATCAGGAAGTATATACGCAAGTATATAAGCAAGTTTGTAAGTAAGTACATAAGAAAGTATATGAGCAAGTAAATAAGCAAGTAAATAAGCAAGTATATAAGTATGTATATAAGTAATAATATAAGCAAGTATATAAGCAAGTATATAAGCAAGTATATATAAAATTTAATAACAAAGTATATAAGTAAGTATAAAAGTAAGTAATATAGTATATAAGCAAGTATATAAGTAAGTATATAAGCAAGTATATAAGCAAGTATATAAGCAAGTATATACGCAAGTATATAAGCAAGTATATAAGCAAGTATATAAGTACATAAGTAAGTATATAAGTTAGTATATAAGCAATTTTATAAGTAAGTATATAAGCAAGTATATAAGCAAGTATATAAGAAAGTTAATAAGCAAGTATATAAGCAAGAAAATAAGCTAGAAAATAAGCAAGTTTATAAGCAAGTATATAAGTAAATATATAAGCAGGTATATAAGCAAGTATATAAGCAAGTATATAAGCAAGTATTTAAGAAAGTAAATAAGCAAGTATATAAGTATGTATAAAAGCAATTATATAAGTGAGTATAAAAGTAAGTATATAAGCAAGTATTACAGCAAGTATACAAGCAAGTATATAAGTAAGTATTTACGAGTATGTAAGTATGTATATGAGTTATTATATAAGCAAGTATATAAGGAAGTATATAAGTAAGTATATAAGTTAGTACATAAGCAAGTATATAAGAGTATATAAATAAGTATATAAGTAAGTACATACGCAAGTATATAAACAAGTATATAAGAAAGTTAATAAGCAAATATAGAAGCAAGTATATAAGTAAATATATAAGAAAGTAAATAAGAAAGTATATAGGTAATTATATAAGCAAGTATACAAGCAGGTATATAAGTAAGTATATAAGTAAGTACGTAAGCAAGTATATACGCTAGTATATAAGCAAGTATATAAGTAAGTATATAAGCAAGTATAAAAGCATGTATATAAGTAATTATACAAGCAAGTATATAAGTAAGTATATAAGCAAGTATAAAAGCATGTATATAAGTAATTATACAAGCAAGTTTATAAGTAAGTATATAAGTAAGTACATAAGCAAGTATATAGGAGTATATAAGCAATAAAATATGCACGTAAATAAGCAAGTATATAAGCATGTACATAAGTAAGTATATAAGCAAGTATATAAGCAAGTATATGAGCAAGTATATAAGTAAGTATATAAGTAAGTATATAAGCAAGTATATAAGAAAGTATATAGGTAATTATATAAGCAAGTATATAAGTAAGTATATAAGTAAGTTTATAAGCAAGTATATGCGCAAGTATATAAGCAAGCATATAAGTAAGTACATAACCAAGTATATAAGAGTATATAAGCAAGAAAATAGGCAAGTATATAAGCAAGTATATAAGTAAGTATAAAAGTAAGTATATATAGTAAGTATATAAGTAAGTACATAAGCAAGTATATAAGAGTATATAAGCAATAAAATATGCACGTAAATAAGCAAGTATATAAGCATGTACATAAGTAAGTATATAAGCAAGTATATAAGCAAGTATATAAGTAAGTATATAAGTAAGTATATAAGCAAGTATATAAGAAAGTATATAAGCAAGTATATAAGCAAGTATATAAGCCAGTATATAAGTAAGTATATAAGTAAGTATATAAGCAAGTATCTAAGATATTATATAAGCAAGTATGTAAGTAAGTATATAAGCAAGTATATAAGAAAGTAAGTAAGCATGTATATAAGCGGGTTTATAAGCAAGTATATAAGTAAGTATATAAAGTATATAAGCAAGTATATAAGCAAGTATATAAGCAAGTATATAAGCAAGTATATAAGGAGGTATATAAGAAAGTAAATAAGCAAGTACATAAGTAAGTATAAAAACAAGTATATAAGAAAATAAATAATCACGTATATAAGTAAGTATATAAGTAAGTATTTAATTAAGTATATACGCAAGTATATAAGCAAGTATGTAAGTAAGTACATAAGCAAGTGTATAAGAGTATATAAGCAAGAAAATAAGCTAGTAAATAAGCAAGTTTATAAGCAAGTATATAAGCAAGTATATAAGCAAGTATATATGCAAGTATATAAGGAAGTATATAAGCAAGTATATAAGCAAGTATATAAGTAAGTATATAAGTAAGTATATAAGCTAGTATATAAGAAAGTATATAGGTAATTATATAAGCAAGTATATAAGTAAGTATATAAGTAAGTATATAAGCATGTATATACGCAAGTATATAAGCAAGCATATAAGTAATAACATAAGCAAGTATATAAGAGAATATAAGCAGGAAAATAAGTAAGTAAATAAGCAAGTATATAAGCATGTATATAAGTAAGTATATAAGCAAGTAAATAAGCAAGTAAATAAGTAAGTATATGAGTAATAAAGTAAGTATATAAGCAAGTATATAAGCAAGTATATAAGCAAGTATATAAGCAAGCAAATAAGCAAGTATATAAGTAGTTATATAAGCAAGTACATAAGCAAGTATATAAGCAAGTATATATGAGCATATAAGAAAGAAAATAAGCAAGTAAATAAGCAATTATATAAGCATGTATGTAAGTAAGTATATAAGCAAGTATATAGGCAAGTATATAAGCAAGTATATAAGTAAGTGTATAAGAAAGTATATAAGCAAGTATATAAGTAAATATATAAGCAAGTAAATAAGCAAGTATATAAGCAAGTATAAAAGCAAGTATATAAGCAATTATATAAGAAAGTATATAAGAAAGTAAACAAGCAAGTACATAAGTAAGTACAAAAACAAGTATATAAGAAAAGAAATAGTCATGTATATAAGAAAGTATATAAGTAAGTATATAGGGAAGTATATACGCAAGTATATAAGCAAGTTTGTAAGTAAGTACATAAGAAAGTATATGAGCAAGTAAATAAGCAAGTATATAAGTATGTATATAAGTAATAATATAAGCAAGTATATAAGCAAGTATATAAGTGAGTATATAAGCAAGTATATAAGCAAGTATATAAGCAAGTATATAAGAAATTTAATAACAAAGTATATAAGTAAGTATAAAAGTAAGTATATAAGCAAGTATATAAGTAAGTATATAAGCAAGTATTTAAGCAAGTATATAAGCAAGTATATACGCAAGTATATAAGCAAGTATATAAGCAAGTATATAAGTACATAAGTAAGTATATAAGTTAGTATATAAGCAAGTATATAAGTAAGTATATAAGCAAGTATATAAGCAAGTATATAAGCAAGTATATAAGAAAGTTAATAAGCAAGTATATAAGCAAGAAAATAAGCTAGAAAATAAGCAAGTTTATAAGCAAGTATATAAATAAATATATAAGCAAGTATATAAGCAAGTATATAAGCAAGTATATAAGCAAGTATTTAAGAAAGTAAATAAGCAAGTATATAAGTAAGTATAAAAGCAATTATATTAGTAAGTATAAAAGTAAGTATATAAGCAAGTATTGAAGCAAGTATATAAACAAGTATATAAGAAAGTTAATAAGCAAGTATATAAGCAAGAAAATAAGCTAGAAAATAAGCAAGTTTATAAGCAAGTATATAAGTAAATATATAAGCAAGTATATAAGCAAGTATATAAGCAAAAATATAAGCAAGTATTTTAGAAAGTAAATAAGCAAGTATATAAGTAAGTATAAAAGCAATTATATTAGTAAGTATAAAAGTAAGTATATAAGCAAGTATTAAAGCAAGTATACAAGCAAGTATATAAGTAAGTATTTACGAGTATATAAGTATGTATATGAGTTGTTATATAAGCAAGTATATAAGGAAGTATATAAGTAAGTATATAAGTAAATATATAAGCAAGTATATAAGCAAGTATAAAAGTAAGTATATAAGCAAGTATATAAGCAAGTATTTAAGCAAGTATATAAGTAAGTATATAAGTTAGTACATAAGCAAGTATATAAGAGTATATAAGCAAGAAAATATGCAAGTAAATAAGCAAGTATATAAGCATGTATATAAGTAAGTATATAAGCAAGTATATAAGCAAGTATTTAAGCAAGTATATAAGTAAGTATATAAGTAAGTATATAAGCTAGTATATAAGAAAGTATATAGGTAATTATATAAGCAAGTATATAAGTAAGTATATAAGTAAGTATATAAGCAAGTATATACGCAAGTATATAAGCAAGCATATAAGTAATAACATAAGCAAGTATATAAGAGTATATAAGCAGGAAAATAAGTAAGTAAATAAGCAAGTATATAAGCATGTATATAAGTAAGTATATAAGCAAGTAAATAAGCAAGTCTATAAGTATGTATATAAGTAATTATATAAGCAAGTATAAAAGCAAGTATATAAGTAAGTATATGGGTAATTATATAAGCAAGTATATAAGCAGGTATATAAGTAAGTATATAAGTAAGTACATATGCAAGTATATAAGAGTATATAAGCAAGAAAATATGCAAGTAAATAAGCAAGTATATAAGCATGTATATTAGTAAGAATATAAGCAAGTATATAAATAAGTATATAAGTAAGTACATACGCAAGTATATAAGCAAGTAATAAGTAAGTATATAAGTAAGTATATAAGCAAGTATATAAGTGAGTATATAAGCAAGTATATAAACAAGTATATAAGAAAGTTAATAAGCATGTATTGAAGCAAGTATATAAGTAAATATATAAGCAAGTATATAAGAAAGTAAATAAGAAAGTATATAGGTAATTATATAAGCAAGTATATAAGCAGGTATATAAGTAAGTATATAAGTAAGTACGTAAGCAAGTATATACGCTAGTATATAAGCAAGTATATAAGTAAGTATATAAGCAAGTATAAAAGCATGTATATAAGTAATTATACAAGCAAGTTTATAAGTAAGTATATAAGTAAGTACATAAGCAAGTATATAAGAGTATATAAGCAATAAAATATGCACGTAAATAAGCAAGTATATAAGCATGTACATAAGTAAGTATATAAGCAAGTATATAAGCAAGTATATGAGCAAGTTTATAAGTAAGTATATAAGTAAGTATATAAGCAAGTATATAAGAAAGTATATAGGTAATTATATAAGCAAGTATATAAGTAAGTATATAAGTAAGTATATAAGCAAGTATATAAGAAAGTAAATAAGCATGTATATAAGCAAGTTTATAAGCAAATATATTAGTAAGTATATATAAGCAAGTATATACGCAAGTATATAAGCAAGTATATAAGTAAGTACATAAGCAAGTATTTAAGCAAGTATATAAGCAAGTATATAAGAAAGTAAATAAGCAAGTACATAAGTAAGTATAAAAACAAGTATATAAGAAAGTAAATAATCATGTATATAAGTAAGTATATAAGTAAGTATATAAGCAAGTATATAACCAAGTATATAAGCAAGTTTGTAAGTAAGTACATAAGCAAGTATATAAGCAAGTAAATAAGCAAGTATATAAGTATGTATATAAGTAATAATATAAACAAGTATATAAGCAAGTATATAAGTGAGTATATAAGCATGTATATAAGCAAGTATATAGGAAAGTTAATTACCAAGTATATAAGTAAATATAAAAGTAAGTATATAAGTGTGTATATAAGTAAGTATATAAGCAAGTATATAAGCAAGTATATAAGCATGTATATAAGCAAGTAAATAAGTAAGTACATAAGAAAGTATGCAAGAAAATAAGCAAGTAAATAAGCAAGTATATAAGCATGTATGTAAGTAAGTATATAAGCAAGTATATAAGCAAGTATATAAGCAAGTATATAAGTAAGTGTATAAGAAAGTATATAAGTAAGTATATAAGTAAATATATAAGCAAGTATATAAGCAAGTATATAAGCAAGTATATAAGCAAGTATATAAGCAATTATATAAGAAAGTATATAAGAAAGTAAACAAGCAAATACATAAGTAAGTATAAAAACAAGTATATAAGAAAGGAAATAGTCATGTATATAAGAAAGTATATAAGTAAGTATTTAAGGAAGTATATACGCAAGTATATAAGCAAGTTTGTAAGTAAGTACATAAGAAAGTAAATGAGCAAGTAAATAAGCAAGTAAATAAGCAAGTATATAAGTATGTATATAAGTAATAATATAAGCAAGTATATAAGCAAGTATATAAGTGAGTATATAAGCAAGTATATAAGCAAGTATATAAGAAATTTAATAACAAAGTATATAAGTAAGTATAAAAGTAAGTATATAAGCAAGTATATAAGTAAGTATATAAGCAAGTATTTAAGCAAGTATATAAGCAAGTATATACGCAAGTATATAAGCAAGTATATAAGCAAGTATATAAGTACATAAGTAAGTATATAAGTAAGTATATAAGCAAGTATATAAGTAAGTATATAAAAAAGTATATAAGCAAGTATATAAGCAAGTATATAAGAAAGTTAATAAGCAAGTATATAAGCAAGAAAATAAGCTAGAAAATAAGCAAGTTTATAAGCAAGTATATAAATAAATATATAAGCAAGTATATAAGCAAGTGTATAAGCAAGTATATAAGCAAGTATTTAAGAAAGTAAATAAGCAAGTATATAAGTAAGTATAAAAGCAATTATATTAGTAAGTATAAAAGTAAGTATATAAGCAAGTATTAAAGCAAGTATACAAGCAAGTATATAAGTAAGTATTTACGAGTATATAAGTATGTATATGAGTTATTATATAAGCAAGTATATAAGGAAGTATATAAGTAAGTATATAAGTAAATATATAAGCAAGTATATAAGCAAGTATAAAAGTAAGTATATAAGCAAGTATATAAGTAAGTATATAAGTTAGTACATAAGCAAGTATATAAGAGTATATAAATAAGTATATAAGTAAGTACATACGTAAGTATATAAGCAAGTAATAAGTAAGTATATAAGTAAGTATATAAGCAAGTATATAAGTAAGTATATAAGCAAGTATATAAACAAGTATATAAGAAAGTTAATAAGCAAATATAGAAGCAAGTATGTAAGTAAATATATAAGAAAGTAAATAAGAAATTATATAGGTAATTATATAAGCAAGTATATAAGCAGGTATATAAGTAAGTATATAAGTAAGTACGTAAGCAAGTATATACGCTAGTATATAAGCAAGTATATAAGTAAGTATATAAGAAAGTATAAAAGCATGTATATAAGTAATTATACAAGCAAGTATATAAGTAAGTATATAAGCAAGTATAAAAGCATGTATATAAGTAATTATACAAGCAAGTTTATAAGCAAGTATATAGGAGTATATAAGCAATAAAATATGCACGTAAATAAGCAAGTATATAAGCATGTACATAAGTAAGTATATAGGTAATTATATAAGCAAGTATATAAGTAAGTATATAAGTAAGTATATAAGCAAGTATATGCGCAAGTATATAAGCAAGCATATAAGTAAGTACATAACCAAGTATATAAGAGTATATAAGCAAGAAAATAAGCAAGTAAATAAGCATGTATATGAGTATGTATATAAGTAATTATATAAGCAAGTATATAAGCAAGTATATAAGCAAGTATATAAGTAAGTACATAAGTAAGTGTATAAGGGTATATAAGCAAGAAAATAAGCAAGTAAATAAGCAGGTATATGAGTATGTATATAAGTAATTATATAAGCAAGTATATAAGCAAGTATATAAGTAAGTATAAAAGTAAGTATATATAGTAAGTATATAAGTAAGTACATAAGCAAGTGTATAAGAGTATATAAGCAATAAAATATGCACGTAAATAAGCAAGTATATAAGCATGTACATAAGTAAGTATATAAGCAAGTATATAAGCAAGTATATAAGCAAGTATATAAGTAAGTATATAAGTAAGTATATAAGCAAGTATATAAGAAAGTATATAAGCAAGTATATAAGCAAGTATATAAGCAAGTATATAAGCCAGTATATAAGTAAGTATATGAGTAAGTATATAAGCAAGTATATAAGATATTATATAAGAAAGTATGTAAGTAAGTATATAAGCAAGTATATAAGAAAGTAAGTAAGCATGTATATAAGCGGGTTTATAAGCAAGTATATAAGTAAGTATATAAACAAGTATATACGTAAGTATATAAGCAAGTATATAAGTAAGTACATAAGCAAGTATATAAGAGTATATAAGCACGAAAAAAAGCTAGTAAATAAGCAAGTTTATAAGCAAGTATATAAGTAAATATATAAGCAAGTATATAAGCAAGTATATAAGCAAGTATATAAGGAGGTATATAAGAAAGTAAATAAGCAAGTACATAAGTAAGTATAAAATCAAGTATATAAGAAAATAAATAATCACGTATATAAGTAAGTATATAAGTAAGTATTTAATCAAGTATATACGCAAGTATATAAGCAAGTATGTAAGTAAGTACATAAGCAAGTGTATAAGAGTATATAAGCAAGAAAATAAGCTAGTAAATAAGCAAGTTTATAAGCAAGTATATAAGCAAGTATATAAGTAAATATATAAGCAAGTATATAAGCAAGTATATAAGCAAGTATATAAGGAAGTATATTAGAAAGTAAATAAGCATGTATATAAGCAAGTTTATAAGCAAGTATATAAGTAAGTACATAAGTAAGTGTATAAGAGTATATAAGCAAGAAAATAAGCAAGTAAATAGGCAAGTATATAAGTATGTATATAAGTAATTATATAAGCAAGTATATAAGCAAAAATATTAGTATGTATAAAAGTAAGTATATAAGCAAGTATATAAGCAAGTATATAAGTAAGTATATAACAAAGTAAAAAAGCAAGTATATAAGCAAGTATATAAGCAAGTATATAGCTAAGTATATAAGCAAGTATATAAGTAAGTATATAAGCAAGTATATAGCTAAGTATGTAAGGAAGTTAATAAGCAAGTATATTAACAAAAAAAAAACAAGTATATAAGCAAGTATATAAGCAAGCATATAAGAAAAAATATAGGTAATTATATAAGCAAGTATATAAGCCAGTATATAAGTAAGTATATAAGTAAGTATATAAGCAAGTATATAAGAAAGCAAAAAATTATGTATATAAGCAAGTTTATAAGCAAATATATTAGTAAGTGTATATAAGCAAGTATATACGCAAGTATATAAGCAAGTATATAAGTAAGTACATAAGCAACTTTTTAAGCAAGTATATAAGCAAGTATATAAGAAAGTAAATAAGCAAGTACATAAGTAAGTATAAAAACAAGTATATAAGAAAGTAAATAATCATGTATATAAGTAAGTATATAAGTAAGTATATAAGCAAGTATATAACCAAGTATATAAGCAAGTTTGTAAGTAAGTACATAAGCAAGTATATAAGCAAGTAAATAAGCAAGTAAATAAGCAAGTATATAAGTATGTATATAAGTAATAATATAAGCAAGTATATAAGCAAGTATATAAGTGAGTATATAAGCAAGTATATAAGCAAGTATATAAGAAAGTTAATAACCAAGTATATATGTAAGTATAAAAGTAAGTATATAAGTGTGTATACAAGTAATTATATAAGCAAGTATATAAGCAAGTATATAAGCAAGTATATACGCAAGTATATACGCAAGTATATAAGCAAGTATATAAGCAAGTATATTAGTAAGTACATAAGTATGTGTATAAGAGTATATAAGCAAGTATATAAGCAAGTATATAAGCAAGTATATAAGTAAGTATATAACAAAGTAAATAAGCAAGTATATAAGCAAGTATATAAGTAAGTATATAAGTAAGTATATAAGCAAGTATATAAGAAAGTTAATAAGCAAGTATATTAGCAAGAAAATAAGCAAGTATATAAGCAAGTATATACGTAATTATATAAGCAAGTATACAAGCAAGTATTAAGATAGTATATAGGTAATTATATAAGCAAGTATATAAGCCAGTATATAAGTCAGTATATAAGTAAGTATATAAGTAAGTATGTACGCTATTATATAAGCAAGTATGTAAGTAAGTATACAAGCAAGTATATAAGAAAGTAAATAAGCATGTATATAAGCAAGTATATAAGTGAGTATATAAGCAAGTATATACGCAAGTATATAAGCAAGTACATAAGTAAGTGCATAAGCAAGTATATCAGAGCATATAAGCAGGTATATAAATTAGTACATAAGCAAGTATATAAGCGTGTATATAAGCAAGTAAATAAGTAAGTACATAAGGAAGTATGCAAGAAAATAAGCAAGTAAACAAGCAAGTATATAAGCATGTATATAAGTAAGTATATAAGCAAGTATATAAGCAAGTATATAAGCAAGTATATAAGCAAGCAAATAAGCAAGTATATAAGTAGTTATATAAGCAAGTACATAAGTAAGTATATAAGCTAGTATATATGAGCATATAAGAAAGAAAATAAGCAAGTAAATAAGCAAGGATATAAGCATGTATGTAAGTAAGTATATAAGCAAGTACATAAGCAAGTATATAAGCAAGTATATAAGTAAGTGTATAAGAAAGTATATAAGCAAGTATATAAGTAAATATATAAGCAAGTATATAAGCAGGTATATAAGACAGTTAATAAGCAAGTAATTAAGCAAGAAAATAAGCTAATAAATATATAAGTGAGTATATAAGCTAGTATATAAGCAAGTATATAAGAAAGTTAATAACCAAGTATATAAGTAAGTATAAAAGTAAGTATATAAGCAAGTATATAAGTAAGTATATACTTACTTATATACTTACTTATATAAGAAAGTATATAAGCAAGTATATAAGCAAGTATATAAGCAAGTATATACGCAAGTATATAAGCAAGTATATAAGTAAGTACATAAGTAAGTGTATAAGAGTATATAAGCAAGAAAATAAGCAAGTATATGAGTATGTATATAAGTAATTATATAAGCAAGTATATAAGCAAGTATATAAGTAGATATAAAAGTAAGTATATAAGCAAGTATATAAGTAAGTATATTACAAAGTAAATAAGCAAGTATATAAGCAAATATATAAGTAAGTATATAAGTAAGTATATAAGCAAGTATATAAGTAAGTATATAAACAAGTATATACGTAAGTATATAAGCAAGTATATAAGTAAGTACATAAGCAAGTATATAAGAGTATATAAGCACGAAAAAAAGCTAGTAAATAAGCAAGTTTATAAGCAAGTATATAAGTTAATATATAAGCAAGTATATAAGCAAGTATATAAGCAAGTATATAAGCAAGTATATAAGGAGGTATATAAGAAAGTAAATAAGCAAGTACATAAGTAAGTATAAAAACAAGTATATAAGAAAATAAATAATCACGTATATAAGTAAGTATATAAGTAAGTATTTAATCAAGTATATACGCAAGTATATAAGCAAGTATGTAAGTAAGTACATAAGCAAGTGTATAAGAGTGTATAAGCAAGAAAATAAGCTAGTAAATAAGCAAGTTTATAAGCAAGTATATAAGCAAGTATATAAGTAAATATATAAGCAAGTATATAAGCAAGTATATAAGCAAGTATATAAGCAAGTATATAAGGAAGTATATTAGAAAGTAAATAAGCATGTATATAAGCAAGTTTATAATCAAGTATATAAGTAAGTACATAAGTAAGTGTATAAGAGTATATAAGCAAGAAAATAAGCAAGTAAATAGGCAAGTATATAAGTATGTATAAAAGTAATTATATAAGCAAGTATATAAGCAAAAATATTAGTATGTATAAAAGTAAGTATATAAGCAAGTATATAAGCAAGTATATAAGTAAGTATATAACAAAGTAAAAAAGCAAGTATATAAGCAAGTATATAAGTAAGTATATAATTAAGTATATAAGCAAGTATATAGGCAAGTATGTAAGGAAGTTAATAAGCAAGTATATTAACAAAAAAACAAGTATATAAGCAAGTATATAAGCAAGCATAAAAGAAAAAATATAGGTAATTATATAAGCAAGTATATAAGCCAGTATATAAGTAAGTATATAAGTAAGTATATAAGCAAGTATATAAGAAAGTAAATAATTATGTATATAAGCAAGTTTATAAGCAAATATATTAGTAAGTGTATATAAGCAAGTATATACGCAAGTATATAAGCAAGTATATAAGTAAGTACATAGGCAACTATTTAAGCAAGTATATAAGAAAGTAAATAAGCAAGTACATAAGTAAGTATTAAAACAAGTATATAAGAAAGTAAATAATCATGTATATAAGTAAGTATATAAGTAAGTATATAAGCAAGTATATAACCAAGTATATAAGCAAGTTTGGAAGTAAGTACATAAGCAAGTATATAAGCAAGTAAATAAGCAAGTAAATAAGCAAGTATATAAGTATGTATATAAGTAATAATATAAGCAAGTATATAAGCAAGTATATAAGTGAGTATATAAGCAAGTATATAAGCAAGTATATAAGAAAGTTAATAACCAAGTATATAAGTAAGTATAAAAGTAAGTATATAAGTGTGTATACAAGTAATTATATAAGCAAGTATATAAACAAGTATATAAGCAAGTATATACGCAAGTATATACGCAAGTATATAAGCAAGTATATAAGCAAGTATATTAGTAAGTACATAAGTATGTGTATAAGAGTATATAAGCAAGTATATAAGCAAGTATATAAGCAAGTATATAAGTAAGTATATAACAAAGTAAATAAGCAAGTATATAAGCAAGTATCTAAGTAAGTATATAAGTAAGTATATAAGCAAGTATATAAGAAAGTTAATAAGCAAGTATATTAGCAAGAAAATAAGCAAGTATATAAGCAAGTATATACGTAATTATATAAGCAAGTATGTAAGTAAGTATACAAGCAAGTATATAAGAAAGTAAATAAGCATGTATATAAGCAAGTTTATAAGCAAGTATATAAGTGAGTATATAAGCAAGTATATACGCAAGTATATAAGCAAGTACATAAGTAAGTGCATAAGCAAGTATATAAGAGCATATAAGCAGGTATATAAATTAGTACATAAGCAAGTATATAAGCGTGTATATAAGCAAGTAAATAAGAAAGTATATAAGGAAGTATGCAAGAAAATAAGCAAGTAAACAAGCAAGTATATAAGCATGTATATAAGTAAGTATATAAGCAAGTATATAAGCAAGTATATAAGCAAGTATATAAGCAAGCAAATAAGCAATTATATAAGTAGTTATATAAGCAAGTACATAAGCAAGTATATAAGCTAGTAAATATGAGCATATAAGAAAGAAAATAAGCAAGTAAATAAGCAAGGATATAAGCATGTATGTAAGTAAGTATATAAGCAAGTACATAAGCAAGTATATAAGCAAGTATATAAGTAAGTGTATAAGAAAGTATATAAGCAAGTATATAAGTAAATATATAAGCAAGTATATAAGCAGGTATATAAGACAGTTAATAAGCAAGTAATTAAGCAAGAAAATAAGCTAATAAATAAGCGAGTATATAAGCAAGTATATAAGCAAGTATATAAGTAAATATATAAACAAGTATATAAGCAAGTATATAAGCAAGTATATAAGCAAGTATATAAGCAATTATATAAGAAAGAATATAAGAAAGTAAATAAGCAAGTACATAAGTAAGTATAAAAACAAGTATATAAGAAAGGAAATAGTCATGTATATAAGAAAGTATATAAGTAAGTATATCAGGAAGTATATACGCAAGTATATAAGCAAGTTTGTAAGTAAGTACATAAGAAAGTATATGAGCAAGTAAATAAGCAAGTAAATAAGCAAGTATATAAGTATGTATATAAGTAATAATATAAGCAAGTATATAAGCAAGTATATAAGCAAGTATATATAAAATTTAATAACAAAGTATATAAGTAAGTATAAAAGTAAGTAATATAGTATATAAGCAAGTATATAAGTAAGTATATAAGCAAGTATATAAGCAAGTATATAAGCAAGTATATACGCAAGTATATAAGCAAGTATATAAGCAAGTATATAAGTACATAAGTAAGTATATAAGTTAGTATATAAGCAATTTTATAAGTAAGTATATAAGCAAGTATATAAGCAAGTATATAAGAAAGTTAATAAGCAAGTATATAAGCAAGAAAATTAGCTAGAAAATAAGCAAGTTTATAAGCAAGTATATAAGTAAATATATAAGCAGGTATATAAGCAAGTATATAAGCAAGTATATAAGCAAGTATTTAAGAAAGTAAATAAGCAAGTATATAAGTATGTATAAAAGCAATTATATAAGTGAGTATAAAAGTAAGTATATAAGCAAGTATTACAGCAAGTATACAAGCAAGTATATAAGTAAGTATTTACGAGTATGTAAGTATGTATATGAGTTATTATATAAGCAAGTATATAAGGAAGTATATAAGTAAGTATATAAGTTAGTACATAAGCAAGTATATAAGAGTATATAAATAAGTATATAAGTAAGTACATACGCAAGTATATAAACAAGTATATAAGAAAGTTAATAAGCAAATATAGAAGCAAGTATATAAGTAAATATATAAGAAAGTAAATAAGAAAGTATATAGGTAATTATATAAGCAAGTATACAAGCAGGTATATAAGTAAGTATATAAGTAAGTACGTAAGCAAGTATATACGCTAGTATATAAGCAAGTATATAAGTAAGTATATAAGCAAGTATAAAAGCATGTATATAAGTAATTATACAAGCAAGTATATAAGTAAGTATATAAGCAAGTATAAAAGCATGTATATAAGTAATTATACAAGCAAGTTTATAAGTAAGTATATAAGTAAGTACATAAGCAAGTATATAGGAGTATATAAGCAATAAAATATGCACGTAAATAAGCAAGTATATAAGCATGTACATAAGTAAGTATATAAGCAAGTATATAAGCAAGTATATGAGCAAGTATATAAGTAAGTATATAAGTAAGTATATAAGCAAGTATATAAGAAAGTATATAGGTAATTATATAAGCAAGTATATAAGTAAGTATATAAGTAAGTTTATAAGCAAGTATATGCGCAAGTATATAAGCAAGCATATAAGTAAGTACATAACCAAGTATATAAGAGTATATAAGCAAGAAAATAGGCAAGTATATAAGCAAGTATATAAGTAAGTATAAAAGTAAGTATATATAGTAAGTATATAAGTAAGTACATAAGCAAGTATATAAGAGTATATAAGCAATAAAATATGCACGTAAATAAGCAAGTATATAAGCATGTACATAAGTAAGTATATAAGCAAGTATATAAGCAAGTATATAAGTAAGTATATAAGTAAGTATATAAGCAAGTATATAAGAAAGTATATAAGCAAGTATATAAGCAAGTATATAAGCCAGTATATAAGTAAGTATATAAGTAAGTATATAAGCAAGTATCTAAGATATTATATAAGCAAGTATGTAAGTAAGTATATAAGCAAGTATATAAGAAAGTAAGTAAGCATGTATATAAGCGGGTTTATAAGCAAGTATATAAGTAAGTATATAAAGTATATAAGCAAGTATATAAGCAAGTATATAAGCAAGTATATAAGCAAGTATATAAGGAGGTATATAAGAAAGTAAATAAGCAAGTACATAAGTAAGTATAAAAACAAGTATATAAGAAAATAAATAATCACGTATATAAGTAAGTATATAAGTAAGTATTTAATTAAGTATATACGCAAGTATATAAGCAAGTATGTAAGTAAGTACATAAGCAAGTGTATAAGAGTATATAAGCAAGAAAATAAGCTAGTAAATAAGCAAGTTTATAAGCAAGTATATAAGCAAGTATATAAGCAAGTATATATGCAAGTATATAAGGAAGTATATAAGCAAGTATATAAGCAAGTATATAAGTAAGTATATAAGTAAGTATATAAGCTAGTATATAAGAAAGTATATAGGTAATTATATAAGCAAGTATATAAGTAAGTATATAAGTAAGTATATAAGCATGTATATACGCAAGTATATAAGCAAGCATATAAGTAATAACATAAGCAAGTATATAAGAGAATATAAGCAGGAAAATAAGTAAGTAAATAAGCAAGTATATAAGCATGTATATAAGTAAGTATATAAGCAAGTAAATAAGCAAGTAAATAAGTAAGTATATGAGTAATAAAGTAAGTATATAAGCAAGTATATAAGCAAGTATATAAGCAAGTATATAAGCAAGCAAATAAGCAAGTATATAAGTAGTTATATAAGCAAGTACATAAGCAAGTATATAAGCAAGTATATATGAGCATATAAGAAAGAAAATAAGCAAGTAAATAAGCAATTATATAAGCATGTATGTAAGTAAGTATATAAGCAAGTATATAGGCAAGTATATAAGCAAGTATATAAGTAAGTGTATAAGAAAGTATATAAGCAAGTATATAAGTAAATATATAAGCAAGTAAATAAGCAAGTATATAAGCAAGTATAAAAGCAAGTATATAAGCAATTATATAAGAAAGTATATAAGAAAGTAAACAAGCAAGTACATAAGTAAGTACAAAAACAAGTATATAAGAAAGGAAATAGTCATGTATATAAGAAAGTATATAAGTAAGTATATAGGGAAGTATATACGCAAGTATATAAGCAAGTTTGTAAGTAAGTACATAAGAAAGTATATGAGCAAGTAAATAAGCAAGTATATAAGTATGTATATAAGTAATAATATAAGCAAGTATATAAGCAAGTATATAAGTGAGTATATAAGCAAGTATATAAGCAAGTATATAAGCAAGTATATAAGAAATTTAATAACAAAGTATATAAGTAAGTATAAAAGTAAGTATATAAGCAAGTATATAAGTAAGTATATAAGCAAGTATTTAAGCAAGTATATAAGCAAGTATATACGCAAGTATATAAGCAAGTATATAAGCAAGTATATAAGTACATAAGTAAGTATATAAGTTAGTATATAAGCAAGTATATAAGTAAGTATATAAGCAAGTATATAAGCAAGTATATAAGCAAGTATATAAGAAAGTTAATAAGCAAGTATATAAGCAAGAAAATAAGCTAGAAAATAAGCAAGTTTATAAGCAAGTATATAAATAAATATATAAGCAAGTATATAAGCAAGTATATAAGCAAGTATATAAGCAAGTATTTAAGAAAGTAAATAAGCAAGTATATAAGTAAGTATAAAAGCAATTATATTAGTAAGTATAAAAGTAAGTATATAAGCAAGTATTGAAGCAAGTATATAAACAAGTATATAAGAAAGTTAATAAGCAAGTATATAAGCAAGAAAATAAGCTAGAAAATAAGCAAGTTTATAAGCAAGTATATAAGTAAATATATAAGCAAGTATATAAGCAAGTATATAAGCAAAAATATAAGCAAGTATTTTAGAAAGTAAATAAGCAAGTATATAAGTAAGTATAAAAGCAATTATATTAGTAAGTATAAAAGTAAGTATATAAGCAAGTATTAAAGCAAGTATACAAGCAAGTATATAAGTAAGTATTTACGAGTATATAAGTATGTATATGAGTTGTTATATAAGCAAGTATATAAGGAAGTATATAAGTAAGTATATAAGTAAATATATAAGCAAGTATATAAGCAAGTATAAAAGTAAGTATATAAGCAAGTATATAAGCAAGTATTTAAGCAAGTATATAAGTAAGTATATAAGTTAGTACATAAGCAAGTATATAAGAGTATATAAGCAAGAAAATATGCAAGTAAATAAGCAAGTATATAAGCATGTATATAAGTAAGTATATAAGCAAGTATATAAGCAAGTATTTAAGCAAGTATATAAGTAAGTATATAAGTAAGTATATAAGCTAGTATATAAGAAAGTATATAGGTAATTATATAAGCAAGTATATAAGTAAGTATATAAGTAAGTATATAAGCAAGTATATACGCAAGTATATAAGCAAGCATATAAGTAATAACATAAGCAAGTATATAAGAGTATATAAGCAGGAAAATAAGTAAGTAAATAAGCAAGTATATAAGCATGTATATAAGTAAGTATATAAGCAAGTAAATAAGCAAGTCTATAAGTATGTATATAAGTAATTATATAAGCAAGTATAAAAGCAAGTATATAAGTAAGTATATGGGTAATTATATAAGCAAGTATATAAGCAGGTATATAAGTAAGTATATAAGTAAGTACATATGCAAGTATATAAGAGTATATAAGCAAGAAAATATGCAAGTAAATAAGCAAGTATATAAGCATGTATATTAGTAAGAATATAAGCAAGTATATAAATAAGTATATAAGTAAGTACATACGCAAGTATATAAGCAAGTAATAAGTAAGTATATAAGTAAGTATATAAGCAAGTATATAAGTGAGTATATAAGCAAGTATATAAACAAGTATATAAGAAAGTTAATAAGCATGTATTGAAGCAAGTATATAAGTAAATATATAAGCAAGTATATAAGAAAGTAAATAAGAAAGTATATAGGTAATTATATAAGCAAGTATATAAGCAGGTATATAAGTAAGTATATAAGTAAGTACGTAAGCAAGTATATACGCTAGTATATAAGCAAGTATATAAGTAAGTATATAAGCAAGTATAAAAGCATGTATATAAGTAATTATACAAGCAAGTTTATAAGTAAGTATATAAGTAAGTACATAAGCAAGTATATAAGAGTATATAAGCAATAAAATATGCACGTAAATAAGCAAGTATATAAGCATGTACATAAGTAAGTATATAAGCAAGTATATAAGCAAGTATATGAGCAAGTTTATAAGTAAGTATATAAGTAAGTATATAAGCAAGTATATAAGAAAGTATATAGGTAATTATATAAGCAAGTATATAAGTAAGTATATAAGTAAGTATATAAGCAAGTATATAAGAAAGTAAATAAGCATGTATATAAGCAAGTTTATAAGCAAATATATTAGTAAGTATATATAAGCAAGTATATACGCAAGTATATAAGCAAGTATATAAGTAAGTACATAAGCAAGTATTTAAGCAAGTATATAAGCAAGTATATAAGAAAGTAAATAAGCAAGTACATAAGTAAGTATAAAAACAAGTATATAAGAAAGTAAATAATCATGTATATAAGTAAGTATATAAGTAAGTATATAAGCAAGTATATAACCAAGTATATAAGCAAGTTTGTAAGTAAGTACATAAGCAAGTATATAAGCAAGTAAATAAGCAAGTATATAAGTATGTATATAAGTAATAATATAAACAAGTATATAAGCAAGTATATAAGTGAGTATATAAGCAAGTATATAAGCAAGTATATAGGAAAGTTAATTACCAAGTATATAAGTAAATATAAAAGTAAGTATATAAGTGTGTATATAAGTAAGTATATAAGCAAGTATATAAGCAAGTATATAAGCATGTATATAAGCAAGTAAATAAGTAAGTACATAAGAAAGTATGCAAGAAAATAAGCAAGTAAATAAGCAAGTATATAAGCATGTATGTAAGTAAGTATATAAGCAAGTATATAAGCAAGTATATAAGCAAGTATATAAGTAAGTGTATAAGAAAGTATATAAGTAAGTATATAAGTAAATATATAAGCAAGTATATAAGCAAGTATATAAGCAAGTATATAAGCAAGTATATAAGCAATTATATAAGAAAGTATATAAGAAAGTAAACAAGCAAATACATAAGTAAGTATAAAAACAAGTATATAAGAAAGGAAATAGTCATGTATATAAGAAAGTATATAAGTAAGTATTTAAGGAAGTATATACGCAAGTATATAAGCAAGTTTGTAAGTAAGTACATAAGAAAGTAAATGAGCAAGTAAATAAGCAAGTAAATAAGCAAGTATATAAGTATGTATATAAGTAATAATATAAGCAAGTATATAAGCAAGTATATAAGTGAGTATATAAGCAAGTATATAAGCAAGTATATAAGAAATTTAATAACAAAGTATATAAGTAAGTATAAAAGTAAGTATATAAGCAAGTATATAAGTAAGTATATAAGCAAGTATTTAAGCAAGTATATAAGCAAGTATATACGCAAGTATATAAGCAAGTATATAAGCAAGTATATAAGTACATAAGTAAGTATATAAGTAAGTATATAAGCAAGTATATAAGTAAGTATATAAAAAAGTATATAAGCAAGTATATAAGCAAGTATATAAGAAAGTTAATAAGCAAGTATATAAGCAAGAAAATAAGCTAGAAAATAAGCAAGTTTATAAGCAAGTATATAAATAAATATATAAGCAAGTATATAAGCAAGTGTATAAGCAAGTATATAAGCAAGTATTTAAGAAAGTAAATAAGCAAGTATATAAGTAAGTATAAAAGCAATTATATTAGTAAGTATAAAAGTAAGTATATAAGCAAGTATTAAAGCAAGTATACAAGCAAGTATATAAGTAAGTATTTACGAGTATATAAGTATGTATATGAGTTATTATATAAGCAAGTATATAAGGAAGTATATAAGTAAGTATATAAGTAAATATATAAGCAAGTATATAAGCAAGTATAAAAGTAAGTATATAAGCAAGTATATAAGTAAGTATATAAGTTAGTACATAAGCAAGTATATAAGAGTATATAAATAAGTATATAAGTAAGTACATACGTAAGTATATAAGCAAGTAATAAGTAAGTATATAAGTAAGTATATAAGCAAGTATATAAGTAAGTATATAAGCAAGTATATAAACAAGTATATAAGAAAGTTAATAAGCAAATATAGAAGCAAGTATGTAAGTAAATATATAAGAAAGTAAATAAGAAATTATATAGGTAATTATATAAGCAAGTATATAAGCAGGTATATAAGTAAGTATATAAGTAAGTACGTAAGCAAGTATATACGCTAGTATATAAGCAAGTATATAAGTAAGTATATAAGAAAGTATAAAAGCATGTATATAAGTAATTATACAAGCAAGTATATAAGTAAGTATATAAGCAAGTATAAAAGCATGTATATTAGTAATTATACAAGCAAGTTTATAAGCAAGTATATAGGAGTATATAAGCAATAAAATATGCACGTAAATAAGCAAGTATATAAGCATGTACATAAGTAAGTATATAGGTAATTATATAAGCAAGTATATAAGTAAGTATATAAGTAAGTATATAAGCAAGTATATGCGCAAGTATATAAGCAAGCATATAAGTAAGTACATAACCAAGTATATAAGAGTATATAAGCAAGAAAATAAGCAAGTAAATAAGCATGTATATGAGTATGTATATAAGTAATTATATAAGCAAGTATATAAGCAAGTATATAAGCAAGTATATAAGTAAGTACATAAGTAAGTGTATAAGGGTATATAAGCAAGAAAATAAGCAAGTAAATAAGCAGGTATATGAGTATGTATATAAGTAATTATATAAGCAAGTATATAAGCAAGTATATAAGTAAGTATAAAAGTAAGTATATATAGTAAGTATATAAGTAAGTACATAAGCAAGTGTATAAGAGTATATAAGCAATAAAATATGCACGTAAATAAGCAAGTATATAAGCATGTACATAAGTAAGTATATAAGCAAGTATATAAGCAAGTATATAAGCAAGTATATAAGTAAGTATATAAGTAAGTATATAAGCAAGTATATAAGAAAGTATATAAGCAAGTATATAAGCAAGTATATAAGCAAGTATATAAGCCAGTATATAAGTAAGTATATGAGTAAGTATATAAGCAAGTATATAAGATATTATATAAGAAAGTATGTAAGTAAGTATATAAGCAAGTATATAAGAAAGTAAGTAAGCATGTATATAAGCGGGTTTATAAGCAAGTATATAAGTAAGTATATAAACAAGTATATACGTAAGTATATAAGCAAGTATATAAGTAAGTACATAAGCAAGTATATAAGAGTATATAAGCACGAAAAAAAGCTAGTAAATAAGCAAGTTTATAAGCAAGTATATAAGTAAATATATAAGCAAGTATATAAGCAAGTATATAAGCAAGTATATAAGGAGGTATATAAGAAAGTAAATAAGCAAGTACATAAGTAAGTATAAAATCAAGTATATAAGAAAATAAATAATCACGTATATAAGTAAGTATATAAGTAAGTATTTAATCAAGTATATACGCAAGTATATAAGCAAGTATGTAAGTAAGTACATAAGCAAGTGTATAAGAGTATATAAGCAAGAAAATAAGCTAGTAAATAAGCAAGTTTATAAGCAAGTATATAAGCAAGTATATAAGTAAATATATAAGCAAGTATATAAGCAAGTATATAAGCAAGTATATAAGGAAGTATATTAGAAAGTAAATAAGCATGTATATAAGCAAGTTTATAAGCAAGTATATAAGTAAGTACATAAGTAAGTGTATAAGAGTATATAAGCAAGAAAATAAGCAAGTAAATAGGCAAGTATATAAGTATGTATATAAGTAATTATATAAGCAAGTATATAAGCAAAAATATTAGTATGTATAAAAGTAAGTATATAAGCAAGTATATAAGCAAGTATATAAGTAAGTATATAACAAAGTAAAAAAGCAAGTATATAAGCAAGTATATAAGCAAGTATATAGCTAAGTATATAAGCAAGTATATAAGTAAGTATATAAGCAAGTATATAGCTAAGTATGTAAGGAAGTTAATAAGCAAGTATATTAACAAAAAAAAAACAAGTATATAAGCAAGTATATAAGCAAGCATATAAGAAAAAATATAGGTAATTATATAAGCAAGTATATAAGCCAGTATATAAGTAAGTATATAAGTAAGTATATAAGCAAGTATATAAGAAAGCAAAAAATTATGTATATAAGCAAGTTTATAAGCAAATATATTAGTAAGTGTATATAAGCAAGTATATACGCAAGTATATAAGCAAGTATATAAGTAAGTACATAAGCAACTTTTTAAGCAAGTATATAAGCAAGTATATAAGAAAGTAAATAAGCAAGTACATAAGTAAGTATAAAAACAAGTATATAAGAAAGTAAATAATCATGTATATAAGTAAGTATATAAGTAAGTATATAAGCAAGTATATAACCAAGTATATAAGCAAGTTTGTAAGTAAGTACATAAGCAAGTATATAAGCAAGTAAATAAGCAAGTAAATAAGCAAGTATATAAGTATGTATATAAGTAATAATATAAGCAAGTATATAAGCAAGTATATAAGTGAGTATATAAGCAAGTATATAAGCAAGTATATAAGAAAGTTAATAACCAAGTATATATGTAAGTATAAAAGTAAGTATATAAGTGTGTATACAAGTAATTATATAAGCAAGTATATAAGCAAGTATATAAGCAAGTATATACGCAAGTATATACGCAAGTATATAAGCAAGTATATAAGCAAGTATATTAGTAAGTACATAAGTATGTGTATAAGAGTATATAAGCAAGTATATAAGCAAGTATATAAGCAAGTATATAAGTAAGTATATAACAAAGTAAATAAGCAAGTATATAAGCAAGTATATAAGTAAGTATATAAGTAAGTATATAAGCAAGTATATAAGAAAGTTAATAAGCAAGTATATTAGCAAGAAAATAAGCAAGTATATAAGCAAGTATATACGTAATTATATAAGCAAGTATACAAGCAAGTATTAAGATAGTATATAGGTAATTATATAAGCAAGTATATAAGCCAGTATATAAGTCAGTATATAAGTAAGTATATAAGTAAGTATGTACGCTATTATATAAGCAAGTATGTAAGTAAGTATACAAGCAAGTATATAAGAAAGTAAATAAGCATGTATATAAGCAAGTATATAAGTGAGTATATAAGCAAGTATATACGCAAGTATATAAGCAAGTACATAAGTAAGTGCATAAGCAAGTATATCAGAGCATATAAGCAGGTATATAAATTAGTACATAAGCAAGTATATAAGCGTGTATATAAGCAAGTAAATAAGTAAGTACATAAGGAAGTATGCAAGAAAATAAGCAAGTAAACAAGCAAGTATATAAGCATGTATATAAGTAAGTATATAAGCAAGTATATAAGCAAGTATATAAGCAAGTATATAAGCAAGCAAATAAGCAAGTATATAAGTAGTTATATAAGCAAGTACATAAGTAAGTATATAAGCTAGTATATATGAGCATATAAGAAAGAAAATAAGCAAGTAAATAAGCAAGGATATAAGCATGTATGTAAGTAAGTATATAAGCAAGTACATAAGCAAGTATATAAGCAAGTATATAAGTAAGTGTATAAGAAAGTATATAAGCAAGTATATAAGTAAATATATAAGCAAGTATATAAGCAGGTATATAAGACAGTTAATAAGCAAGTAATTAAGCAAGAAAATAAGCTAATAAATATATAAGTGAGTATATAAGCTAGTATATAAGCAAGTATATAAGAAAGTTAATAACCAAGTATATAAGTAAGTATAAAAGTAAGTATATAAGCAAGTATATAAGTAAGTATATACTTACTTATATACTTACTTATATAAGAAAGTATATAAGCAAGTATATAAGCAAGTATATAAGCAAGTATATACGCAAGTATATAAGCAAGTATATAAGTAAGTACATAAGTAAGTGTATAAGAGTATATAAGCAAGAAAATAAGCAAGTATATGAGTATGTATATAAGTAATTATATAAGCAAGTATATAAGCAAGTATATAAGTAGATATAAAAGTAAGTATATAAGCAAGTATATAAGTAAGTATATTACAAAGTAAATAAGCAAGTATATAAGCAAATATATAAGTAAGTATATAAGTAAGTATATAAGCAAGTATATAAGTAAGTATATAAACAAGTATATACGTAAGTATATAAGCAAGTATATAAGTAAGTACATAAGCAAGTATATAAGAGTATATAAGCACGAAAAAAAGCTAGTAAATAAGCAAGTTTATAAGCAAGTATATAAGTTAATATATAAGCAAGTATATAAGCAAGTATATAAGCAAGTATATAAGCAAGTATATAAGGAGGTATATAAGAAAGTAAATAAGCAAGTACATAAGTAAGTATAAAAACAAGTATATAAGAAAATAAATAATCACGTATATAAGTAAGTATATAAGTAAGTATTTAATCAAGTATATACGCAAGTATATAAGCAAGTATGTAAGTAAGTACATAAGCAAGTGTATAAGAGTGTATAAGCAAGAAAATAAGCTAGTAAATAAGCAAGTTTATAAGCAAGTATATAAGCAAGTATATAAGTAAATATATAAGCAAGTATATAAGCAAGTATATAAGCAAGTATATAAGCAAGTATATAAGGAAGTATATTAGAAAGTAAATAAGCATGTATATAAGCAAGTTTATAATCAAGTATATAAGTAAGTACATAAGTAAGTGTATAAGAGTATATAAGCAAGAAAATAAGCAAGTAAATAGGCAAGTATATAAGTATGTATAAAAGTAATTATATAAGCAAGTATATAAGCAAAAATATTAGTATGTATAAAAGTAAGTATATAAGCAAGTATATAAGCAAGTATATAAGTAAGTATATAACAAAGTAAAAAAGCAAGTATATAAGCAAGTATATAAGTAAGTATATAATTAAGTATATAAGCAAGTATATAGGCAAGTATGTAAGGAAGTTAATAAGCAAGTATATTAACAAAAAAAACAAGTATATAAGCAAGTATATAAGCAAGCATAAAAGAAAAAATATAGGTAATTATATAAGCAAGTATATAAGCCAGTATATAAGTAAGTATATAAGTAAGTATATAAGCAAGTATATAAGAAAGTAAATAATTATGTATATAAGCAAGTTTATAAGCAAATATATTAGTAAGTGTATATAAGCAAGTATATACGCAAGTATATAAGCAAGTATATAAGTAAGTACATAGGCAACTATTTAAGCAAGTATATAAGAAAGTAAATAAGCAAGTACATAAGTAAGTATTAAAACAAGTATATAAGAAAGTAAATAATCATGTATATAAGTAAGTATATAAGTAAGTATATAAGCAAGTATATAACCAAGTATATAAGCAAGTTTGGAAGTAAGTACATAAGCAAGTATATAAGCAAGTAAATAAGCAAGTAAATAAGCAAGTATATAAGTATGTATATAAGTAATAATATAAGCAAGTATATAAGCAAGTATATAAGTGAGTATATAAGCAAGTATATAAGCAAGTATATAAGAAAGTTAATAACCAAGTATATAAGTAAGTATAAAAGTAAGTATATAAGTGTGTATACAAGTAATTATATAAGCAAGTATATAAACAAGTATATAAGCAAGTATATACGCAAGTATATACGCAAGTATATAAGCAAGTATATAAGCAAGTATATTAGTAAGTACATAAGTATGTGTATAAGAGTATATAAGCAAGTATATAAGCAAGTATATAAGTAAGTATATAACAAAGTAAATAAGCAAGTATATAAGCAAGTATCTAAGTAAGTATATAAGTAAGTATATAAGCAAGTATATAAGAAAGTTAATAAGCAAGTATATTAGCAAGAAAATAAGCAAGTATATAAGCAAGTATATACGTAATTATATAAGCAAGTATGTAAGTAAGTATACAAGCAAGTATATAAGAAAGTAAATAAGCATGTATATAAGCAAGTTTATAAGCAAGTATATAAGTGAGTATATAAGCAAGTATATACGCAAGTATATAAGCAAGTACATAAGTAAGTGCATAAGCAAGTATATAAGAGCATATAAGCAGGTATATAAATTAGTACATAAGCAAGTATATAAGCGTGTATATAAGCAAGTAAATAAGAAAGTATATAAGGAAGTATGCAAGAAAATAAGCAAGTAAACAAGCAAGTATATAAGCATGTATATAAGTAAGTATATAAGCAAGTATATAAGCAAGTATATAAGCAAGTATATAAGCAAGCAAATAAGCAATTATATAAGTAGTTATATAAGCAAGTACATAAGCAAGTATATAAGCTAGTAAATATGAGCATATAAGAAAGAAAATAAGCAAGTAAATAAGCAAGGATATAAGCATGTATGTAAGTAAGTATATAAGCAAGTACATAAGCAAGTATATAAGCAAGTATATAAGTAAGTGTATAAGAAAGTATATAAGCAAGTATATAAGTAAATATATAAGCAAGTATATAAGCAGGTATATAAGACAGTTAATAAGCAAGTAATTAAGCAAGAAAATAATATATAAGTAAGTACATAAGCAAGTATATAAGAGTAATAGTAAGTATAAAAACAAGTATATAAGAAAATAAATAATCACGTATATAAGTAAGTATATAAGTAAGTATTTAATTAAGTATATACGCAAGTATATAAGCAAGTATGTAAGTAAGTACATAAGCAAGTGTATAAGAGTATATAAGCAAGAAAATAAGCTAGTAAATAAGCAAGTTTATAAGCAAGTATATAAGCAAGTATATAAGCAAGTATATATGCAAGTATATAAGGAAGTATATAAGCAAGTATATAAGCAAGTATATAAGTAAGTATATAAGTAAGTATATAAGCTAGTATATAAGAAAGTATATAGGTAATTATATAAGCAAGTATATAAGTAAGTATATAAGTAAGTATATAAGCATGTATATACGCAAGTATATAAGCAAGCATATAAGTAATAACATAAGCAAGTATATAAGAGAATATAAGCAGGAAAATAAGTAAGTAAATAAGCAAGTATATAAGCATGTATATAAGTAAGTATATAAGCAAGTAAATAAGCAAGTAAATAAGTAAGTATATGAGTAATAAAGTAAGTATATAAGCAAGTATATAAGCAAGTATATAAGCAAGTATATAAGCAAGCAAATAAGCAAGTATATAAGTAGTTATATAAGCAAGTACATAAGCAAGTATATAAGCAAGTATATATGAGCATATAAGAAAGAAAATAAGCAAGTAAATAAGCAATTATATAAGCATGTATGTAAGTAAGTATATAAGCAAGTATATAGGCAAGTATATAAGCAAGTATATAAGTAAGTGTATAAGAAAGTATATAAGCAAGTATATAAGTAAATATATAAGCAAGTAAATAAGCAAGTATATAAGCAAGTATAAAAGCAAGTATATAAGCAATTATATAAGAAAGTATATAAGAAAGTAAACAAGCAAGTACATAAGTAAGTACAAAAACAAGTATATAAGAAAGGAAATAGTCATGTATATAAGAAAGTATATAAGTAAGTATATAGGGAAGTATATACGCAAGTATATAAGCAAGTTTGTAAGTAAGTACATAAGAAAGTATATGAGCAAGTAAATAAGCAAGTATATAAGTATGTATATAAGTAATAATATAAGCAAGTATATAAGCAAGTATATAAGTGAGTATATACGCAAGTATATAAGCAAGTATATAAGCAAGTATATAAGAAATTTAATAACAAAGTATATAAGTAAGTATAAAAGTAAGTATATAAGCAAGTATATAAGTAAGTATATAAGCAAGTATTTAAGCAAGTATATAAGCAAGTATATACGCAAGTATATAAGCAAGTATATAAGCAAGTATATAAGTACATAAGTAAGTATATAAGTTAGTATATAAGCAAGTATATAAGTAAGTATATAAGCAAGTATATAAGCAAGTATATAAGCAAGTATATAAGAAAGTTAATAAGCAAGTATATAAGCAAGAAAATAAGCTAGAAAATAAGCAAGTTTATAAGCAAGTATATAAATAAATATATAAGCAAGTATATAAGCAAGTATATAAGCAAGTATATAAGCAAGTATTTAAGAAAGTAAATAAGCAAGTATATAAGTAAGTATAAAAGCAATTATATTAGTAAGTATAAAAGTAAGTATATAAGCAAGTATTGAAGCAAGTATATAAACAAGTATATAAGAAAGTTAATAAGCAAGTATATAAGCAAGAAAATAAGCTAGAAAATAAGCAAGTTTATAAGCAAGTATATAAGTAAATATATAAGCAAGTATATAAGCAAGTATATAAGCAAAAATATAAGCAAGTATTTTAGAAAGTAAATAAGCAAGTATATAAGTAAGTATAAAAGCAATTATATTAGTAAGTATAAAAGTAAGTATATAAGCAAGTATTAAAGCAAGTATACAAGCAAGTATATAAGTAAGTATTTACGAGTATATAAGTATGTATATGAGTTGTTATATAAGCAAGTATATAAGGAAGTATATAAGTAAGTATATAAGTAAATATATAAGCAAGTATATAAGCAAGTATAAAAGTAAGTATATAAGCAAGTATATAAGCAAGTATTTAAGCAAGTATATAAGTAAGTATATAAGTTAGTACATAAGCAAGTATATAAGAGTATATAAGCAAGAAAATATGCAAGTAAATAAGCAAGTATATAAGCATGTATATAAGTAAGTATATAAGCAAGTATATAAGCAAGTATTTAAGCAAGTATATAAGTAAGTATATAAGTAAGTATATAAGCTAGTATATAAGAAAGTATATAGGTAATTATATAAGCAAGTATATAAGTAAGTATATAAGTAAGTATATAAGCAAGTATATACGCAAGTATATAAGCAAGCATATAAGTAATAACATAAGCAAGTATATAAGAGTATATAAGCAGGAAAATAAGTAAGTAAATAAGCAAGTATATAAGCATGTATATAAGTAAGTATATAAGCAAGTAAATAAGCAAGTCTATAAGTATGTATATAAGTAATTATATAAGCAAGTATAAAAGCAAGTATATAAGTAAGTATATGGGTAATTATATAAGCAAGTATATAAGCAGGTATATAAGTAAGTATATAAGTAAGTACATATGCAAGTATATAAGAGTATATAAGCAAGAAAATATGCAAGTAAATAAGCAAGTATATAAGCATGTATATTAGTAAGAATATAAGCAAGTATATAAATAAGTATATAAGTAAGTACATACGCAAGTATATAAGCAAGTAATAAGTAAGTATATAAGTAAGTATATAAGCAAGTATATAAGTGAGTATATAAGCAAGTATATAAACAAGTATATAAGAAAGTTAATAAGCATGTATTGAAGCAAGTATATAAGTAAATATATAAGCAAGTATATAAGAAAGTAAATAAGAAAGTATATAGGTAATTATATAAGCAAGTATATAAGCAGGTATATAAGTAAGTATATAAGTAAGTACGTAAGCAAGTATATACGCTAGTATATAAGCAAGTATATAAGTAAGTATATAAGCAAGTATAAAAGCATGTATATAAGTAATTATACAAGCAAGTTTATAAGTAAGTATATAAGTAAGTACATAAGCAAGTATATAAGAGTATATAAGCAATAAAATATGCACGTAAATAAGCAAGTATATAAGCATGTACATAAGTAAGTATATAAGCAAGTATATAAGCAAGTATATGAGCAAGTTTATAAGTAAGTATATAAGTAAGTATATAAGCAAGTATATAAGAAAGTATATAGGTAATTATATAAGCAAGTATATAAGTAAGTATATAAGTAAGTATATAAGCAAGTATATAAGAAAGTAAATAAGCATGTATATAAGCAAGTTTATAAGCAAATATATTAGTAAGTATATATAAGCAAGTATATACGCAAGTATATAAGCAAGTATATAAGTAAGTACATAAGCAAGTATTTAAGCAAGTATATAAGCAAGTATATAAGAAAGTAAATAAGCAAGTACATAAGTAAGTATAAAAACAAGTATATAAGAAAGTAAATAATCATGTATATAAGTAAGTATATAAGTAAGTATATAAGCAAGTATATAACCAAGTATATAAGCAAGTTTGTAAGTAAGTACATAAGCAAGTATATAAGCAAGTAAATAAGCAAGTATATAAGTATGTATATAAGTAATAATATAAACAAGTATATAAGCAAGTATATAAGTGAGTATATAAGCAAGTATATAAGCAAGTATATAGGAAAGTTAATTACCAAGTATATAAGTAAATATAAAAGTAAGTATATAAGTGTGTATATAAGTAAGTATATAAGCAAGTATATAAGCAAGTATATAAGCATGTATATAAGCAAGTAAATAAGTAAGTACATAAGAAAGTATGCAAGAAAATAAGCACGTAAACAAGCAAGTATATAAGCATGTATATAAGTAAGTATATAAGCAAGTATATAAGCAAGTATATAAGCAAGTATATAAGCAAGCAAATAAGCAAGTATATAAGTAGTTATATAAGCAAGTACATAAGCAAGTATATAAGCTAGTATATATGAGCATATAAGAAAGAAAATAAGCAAGTAAATAAGCAAGTATATAAGCATGTATGTAAGTAAGTATATAAGCAAGTATATAAGCAAGTATATAAGCAAGTGTATAAGTAAGTGTATAAGAAGGTATATAAGCAAGTATATAAGTAAATATATAAGCAAGTATATAAGCAAGTATATAAGCAAGTATATAAGCAAGTATATAAGCAATTATATAAGAAAGTATATAAGAAAGAAAACAAGCAAGTACATAAGTAAGTATAAAAACAAGTATATAAGAAAGGAAATAGTCATGTATATAAGAAAGTATATAAGTAAGTATATAAGGAAGTATATACGCAAGTATATAAGCAAAATTGTAAGTAAGTACATAAGAAAGTAAATGAGCAAGTAAATAAGCAAGTAAATAAGCAAGTTTATAAGTATGTATACAAGTAATAATATAAGCAAGTATATAAGCAAGTATATAAGTGAGTATATAAGCAAGTATATAAGCAAGTATATAAGAAATTTAATAACAAAGTATATTAGTAAGTATAAAAGTAAGTATATAAGCAAGTATATAAGTAAGTATATAAGCAAGTATTTAAGCAAGTATATAAGCAAGTTTATACGCAAGTATATAAGCAAGTATATAAGTACATAAGTAAGTATATAAATTACTATATAAGCAAGTATATAAGTAAGTATATAAGCAAGTATATAAGCAAGTATATAAGCAAGTATATAAGAAAGTTAATAAGCAAGTATATAAGAGAGAAAATAAGCTAGAAAATAAGCAAGCAATAAGTTAGTATATAAGCAAGTATATAAGTAAGTATATAAGCAAGTATATAAGCAAGTATATAAGCAAGTATATAAGAAAGTTAATAAGCAAGTATATAAGCAAGAAAATAAGCTAGAAAATAAGCAAGTTTATAAGCAAGTATATAAATAAATATATAAGCAAGTATATAAGCAAGTATATAAGCAAGTATATAGGCAAGTATTTAAGAAAGTAAATAAGCAAGTATATAAGTAAGTATAAAAGCAATTATATTAGTAAGTATAAAAGTAAGTATATAAGCAAGTATTAAAGCAAGTATACAAGCAAGTATATAAGTAAGTATTTACGAGTATATAAGTATGTATATGAGTTATTATATAAGCAAGTATATAAGGAAGTATATAAGTAAGTATATAAGTTAGTACATAAGCAAGTATATAAGAGTATATAAATAAGTATATAAGTAAGTACATACGCAAGTATATAAACAAGTATATAAGAAAGTTAATAAGCAAATATAGAAGCAAGTATATAAGTAAATATATAAGAAAGTAAATAAGAAAGTATATAGGTAATTATATAAGCAAGTATACAAGCAGGTATATAAGTAAGTATATAAGTAAGTACGTAAGCAAGTATATACGCTAGTATATAAGCAAGTATATAAGTAAGTATATAAGCAAGTATAAAAGCATGTATATAAGTAATTATACAAGCAAGTATATAAGTAAGTATATAAGCAAGTATAAAAGCATGTATATAAGTAATTATACAAGCAAGTTTATAAGTAAGTATATAAGTAAGTACATAAGCAAGTATATAGGAGTATATAAGCAATAAAATATGCACGTAAATAAGCAAGTATATAAGCATGTACATAAGTAAGTATATAAGCAAGTATATAAGCAAGTATATGAGCAAGTATATAAGTAAGTATATAAGTAAGTATATAAGCAAGTATATAAGAAAGTATATAGGTAATTATATAAGCAAGTATATAAGTAAGTATATAAGTAAGTTTATAAGCAAGTATATGCGCAAGTATATAAGCAAGCATATAAGTAAGTACATAACCAAGTATATAAGAGTATATAAGCAAGAAAATAGGCAAGTATATAAGCAAGTATATAAGTAAGTATAAAAGTAAGTATATATAGTAAGTATATAAGTAAGTACATAAGCAAGTATATAAGAGTATATAAGCAATAAAATATGCACGTAAATAAGCAAGTATATAAGCATGTACATAAGTAAGTATATAAGCAAGTATATAAGCAAGTATATAAGTAAGTATATAAGTAAGTATATAAGCAAGTATATAAGAAAGTATATAAGCAAGTATATAAGCAAGTATATAAGCCAGTATATAAGTAAGTATATAAGTAAGTATATAAGCAAGTATCTAAGATATTATATAAGCAAGTATGTAAGTAAGTATATAAGCAAGTATATAAGAAAGTAAGTAAGCATGTATATAAGCGGGTTTATAAGCAAGTATATAAGTAAGTATATAAAGTATATAAGCAAGTATATAAGCAAGTATATAAGCAAGTATATAAGCAAGTATATAAGGAGGTATATAAGAAAGTAAATAAGCAAGTACATAAGTAAGTATAAAAACAAGTATATAAGAAAATAAATAATCACGTATATAAGTAAGTATATAAGTAAGTATTTAATTAAGTATATACGCAAGTATATAAGCAAGTATGTAAGTAAGTACATAAGCAAGTGTATAAGAGTATATAAGCAAGAAAATAAGCTAGTAAATAAGCAAGTTTATAAGCAAGTATATAAGCAAGTATATAAGTAAATATATAAGCAAGTATATAAGCAAGTATATAAGCAAGTATATAAGGAAGTATATTAGAAAGTAAATAAGCATGTATATAAGCAAGTATATAAGTAAGTACATAAGTAAGTGTATAAGAGTATATAAGCAAGAAAATAAGCAAGTAAATAGGCAAGTATATAAGTATGTATATAAGTAATTATATAAGCAAGTATATAAGCAAAAATATTAGTATGTATAAAAGTAAGTATATAAGCAAGTATATAAGCAAGTATATAAGTAAGTATATAACAAAGTAAAAAAGCAAGTATATAAGCAAGTATATAAGCAAGTATATAAGTAAGTATATAAGCAAGTATATAGCTAAGTATGTAAGGAAGTTAATAAGCAAGTATATTAACAAAAAAAAACAAGTATATAAGCAAGTATATAAGCAAGCATATAAGAAAAAATATAGGTAATTATATAAGCAAGTATATAAGCCAGTATATAAGTAAGTATATAAGTAAGTATATAAGCAAGTATATAAGAAAGCAAAAAATTATGTATATAAGCAAGTTTATAAGCAAATGTATTAGTAAGTGTATATAAGCAAGTATATACGCAAGTATAAAAGCAAGTATATAAGTAAGTACATAAGCAACTTTTTAAGCAAGTATATAAGCAAGTATATAAGAAAGTAAATAAGCAAGTACATAAGTAAGTATAAAAACAAGTATATAAGAAAGTAAATAATCATGTATATAAGTAAGTATATAAGTAAGTATATAAGCAAGTATATAACCAAGTATATAAGCAAGTACATAAGCAAGTATATAAGCAAGTAAATAAGCAAGTAAATAAGCAAGTATATAAGTATGTATATAAGTAATAATATAAGCAAGTATATAAGCAAGTATATAAGTGAGTATATAAGCAAGTATATAAGCAAGTATATAAGAAAGTTAATAACCAAGTATATATGTAAGTATAAAAGTAAGTATATAAGTGTGTATACAAGTAATTATATAAGCAAGTATATAAGCAAGTATATAAGCAAGTTTATACGCAAGTATATACGCAAGTATATAAGCAAGTATATAAGCAAGTATATTAGTAAGTACATAAGTATGTGTATAAGAGTATATAAGCAAGTATATAAGCAAGTATATAAGCAAGTATATAAGTAAGTATATAACAAAGTAAATAAGCAAGTATATAAGCAAGTATATAAGTAAGTATATAAGTAAGTATATAAGCAAGTATATAAGAAAAATAATAAGCAAGTATATTAGCAAGAAAATAAGCAAGTATATAAGCAAGTATATACGTAATTATATAAGCAAGTATACAAGCAAGTATTAAGATAGTATATAGGTAATTATATAAGCAAGTATATAAGCCAGTATATAAGTCAGTATATTAGTAAGTATATAAGTAAGTATGTACGCTATTATATAAGCAAGTATGTAAGTAAGTATACAAGCAAGTATATAAGAAAGTAAATAAGCATGTATATAAGCAAGTATATAAGTGAGTATATTAGCAAGTATATACGCAAGTATATAAGCAAGTACATAAGTAAGTGCATAAGCAAGTATATAAGAGCATATAAGCAGGTATATAAATTAGTACATAAGCAAGTATATAAGCGTGTATATAAGCAAGTAAATAAGTAAGTACATAAGGAAGTATGCAAGAAAATAAGCAAGTAAACAAGCAAGTATATAAGCATGTATATAAGTAAGTATATAAGCAAGTATATAAGCAAGTATATAAGCAAGTATATAAGCAAGTATATAAGCAAGCAAATAAGCAAGTATATAAGTAGTTATATAAGCAAGTACATAAGCAAGTATATAAGCTAGTATATATGAGCATATAAGAAAGAAAATAAGCAAGTAAATAAGCAAGGATATAAGCATGTATGTAAGTAAGTATATAAGCAAGTACATAAGCAAGTATATAAGCAAGTATATAAGTAAGTGTATAAGACAGTTAATAAGCAAGTAATTAAGCAAGAAAATAAGCTAATAAATAAGCGAGTATATAAGCAAGTATATAAGCAAGTATATAAGTAAATATATAAACAAGTATATAAGCAAGTATATAAGTAAGTGTATAAGACAGTTAATAAGGAAGTAATTAAGCAAGAAAATAAGCTAATAAATAAGCAAGTATATAAGCAAGTATATAAGCAAGTATATAAGCAATTATATAAGAAAGAATATAAGAAAGTAAATAAGCAAGTACATAAGTAAGTATAAAAACAAGTATATAAGAAAGGAAATAGTCATGTATATAAGAAAGTATATAAGTAAGTATATAAGGAAGTATATACGCAAGTATATAAGCAAGTTTGTAAGTAAGTACATAAGAAAGTATATGAGCAAGTAAATAAGCAAGTAAATAAGCAAGTATATAAGTATGTATATAAGTAATAATATAAGCAAGTATATAAGCAAGTATATAAGTGAGTATATAAGCAAGTATATAAACAAGTATATATAAAATTTAATAACAAAGTATATAAGTAAGTATAAAAGTAAGTATATAAGCAAGTATATAAGTAAGTATATAAGCAAGTATATAAGCAAGTATATAAGCAAGTATATAAGCAAGTATATAAGTACATAAGTAAGTATATAAGTTAGTATATAAGCAAGTATATAAGTAAGTATATAAGCAAGTATAAAAGCAAGTATATAAGAAAGTTAATAAGCAAGTATATAAGCAAGAAAATAAGCTAGAAAATAAGCAAGTTTATAAGCAAGTATATAAGTAAATATATAAGCAGGTATATAAGCAAGTATATAAGCAAGTATATAAGCAAGTATTTAAGAAAGTAAATAAGCAAGTATATAAGTAAGTATAAAAGCAATTATATAAGTGTGTATACAAGTAATTATATAAGCAAGTATATAAACAAGTATATAAGCAAGTATATACGCAAGTATATACGCAAGTATATAAGCAAGTATATAAGCAAGTATATTAGTAAGTACATAAGTATGTGTATAAGAGTATATAAGCAAGTATATAAGCAAGTATATAAGCAAGTATATAAGTAAGTATATAACAAAGTAAATAAGCAAGTATATAAGCAAGTATCTAAGTAAGTATATAAGTAAGTATATAAGCAAGTATATAAGAAAGTTAATAAGCAAGTATATTAGCAAGAAAATAAGCAAGTATATAAGCAAGTATATACGTAATTATATAAGCAAGTATGTAAGTAAGTATACAAGCAAGTATATAAGAAAGTAAATAAGCATGTATATAAGCAAGTTTATAAGCAAGTATATAAGTGAGTATATAAGCAAGTATATACGCAAGTATATAAGCAAGTACATAAGTAAGTGCATAAGCAAGTATATAAGAGCATATAAGCAGGTATATAAATTAGTACATAAGCAAGTATATAAGCGTGTATATAAGCAAGTAAATAAGAAAGTATATAAGGAAGTATGCAAGAAAATAAGCAAGTAAACAAGCAAGTATATAAGCATGTATATAAGTAAGTATATAAGCAAGTATATAAGCAAGTATATAAGCAAGTATATAAGCAAGCAAATAAGCAATTATATAAGTAGTTATATAAGCAAGTACATAAGAAAGTATATAAGCTAGTAAATATGAGCATATAAGAAAGAAAATAAGCAAGTAAATAAGCAAGGATATAAGCATGTATGTAAGTAAGTATATAAGCAAGTACATAAGCAAGTATATAAGCAAGTATATAAGTAAGTGTATAAGAAAGTATATAAGCAAGTATATAAGTAAATATATAAGCAAGTATATAAGCAGGTATATAAGACAGTTAATAAGCAAGTAATTAAGCAAGAAAATAAGCTAATAAATAAGCGAGTATATAAGCAAGTATATAAGCAAGTATATAAGTAAATATATAAACAAGTATATAAGCAAGTATATAAGCAAGTATATAAGCAAGTATATAAGCAATTATATAAGAAAGAATATAAGAAAGTAAATAAGCAAGTACATAAGTAAGTATAAAAACAAGTATATAAGAAAGGAAATAGTCATGTATATAAGAAAGTATATAAGTAAGTATATCAGGAAGTATATACGCAAGTATATAAGCAAGTTTGTAAGTAAGTACATAAGAAAGTATATGAGCAAGTAAATAAGCAAGTAAATAAGCAAGTATATAAGTATGTATATAAGTAATAATATAAGCAAGTATATAAGCAAGTATATAAGCAAGTATATATAAAATTTAATAACAAAGTATATAAGTAAGTATAAAAGTAAGTAATATAGTATATAAGCAAGTATATAAGTAAGTATATAAGCAAGTATATAAGCAAGTATATAAGCAAGTATATACGCAAGTATATAAGCAAGTATATAAGCAAGTATATAAGTACATAAGTAAGTATATAAGTTAGTATATAAGCAATTTTATAAGTAAGTATATAAGCAAGTATATAAGCAAGTATATAAGAAAGTTAATAAGCAAGTATATAAGCAAGAAAATAAGCTAGAAAATAAGCAAGTTTATAAGCAAGTATATAAGTAAATATATAAGCAGGTATATAAGCAAGTATATAAGCAAGTATATAAGCAAGTATTTAAGAAAGTAAATAAGCAAGTATATAAGTATGTATAAAAGCAATTATATAAGTGAGTATAAAAGTAAGTATATAAGCAAGTATTACAGCAAGTATACAAGCAAGTATATAAGTAAGTATTTACGAGTATGTAAGTATGTATATGAGTTATTATATAAGCAAGTATATAAGGAAGTATATAAGTAAGTATATAAGTTAGTACATAAGCAAGTATATAAGAGTATATAAATAAGTATATAAGTAAGTACATACGCAAGTATATAAACAAGTATATAAGAAAGTTAATAAGCAAATATAGAAGCAAGTATATAAGTAAATATATAAGAAAGTAAATAAGAAAGTATATAGGTAATTATATAAGCAAGTATACAAGCAGGTATATAAGTAAGTATATAAGTAAGTACGTAAGCAAGTATATACGCTAGTATATAAGCAAGTATATAAGTAAGTATATAAGCAAGTATAAAAGCATGTATATAAGTAATTATACAAGCAAGTATATAAGTAAGTATATAAGCAAGTATAAAAGCATGTATATAAGTAATTATACAAGCAAGTTTATAAGTAAGTATATAAGTAAGTACATAAGCAAGTATATAGGAGTATATAAGCAATAAAATATGCACGTAAATAAGCAAGTATATAAGCATGTACATAAGTAAGTATATAAGCAAGTATATAAGCAAGTATATGAGCAAGTATATAAGTAAGTATATAAGTAAGTATATAAGCAAGTATATAAGAAAGTATATAGGTAATTATATAAGCAAGTATATAAGTAAGTATATAAGTAAGTTTATAAGCAAGTATATGCGCAAGTATATAAGCAAGCATATAAGTAAGTACATAACCAAGTATATAAGAGTATATAAGCAAGAAAATAGGCAAGTATATAAGCAAGTATATAAGTAAGTATAAAAGTAAGTATATATAGTAAGTATATAAGTAAGTACATAAGCAAGTATATAAGAGTATATAAGCAATAAAATATGCACGTAAATAAGCAAGTATATAAGCATGTACATAAGTAAGTATATAAGCAAGTATATAAGCAAGTATATAAGTAAGTATATAAGTAAGTATATAAGCAAGTATATAAGAAAGTATATAAGCAAGTATATAAGCAAGTATATAAGCCAGTATATAAGTAAGTATATAAGTAAGTATATAAGCAAGTATCTAAGATATTATATAAGCAAGTATGTAAGTAAGTATATAAGCAAGTATATAAGAAAGTAAGTAAGCATGTATATAAGCGGGTTTATAAGCAAGTATATAAGTAAGTATATAAAGTATATAAGCAAGTATATAAGCAAGTATATAAGCAAGTATATAAGCAAGTATATAAGCAAGTATATAAGGAGGTATATAAGAAAGTAAATAAGCAAGTACATAAGTAAGTATAAAAACAAGTATATAAGAAAATAAATAATCACGTATATAAGTAAGTATATAAGTAAGTATTTAATTAAGTATATACGCAAGTATATAAGCAAGTATGTAAGTAAGTACATAAGCAAGTGTATAAGAGTATATAAGCAAGAAAATAAGCTAGTAAATAAGCAAGTTTATAAGCAAGTATATAAGCAAGTATATAAGCAAGTATATATGCAAGTATATAAGGAAGTATATAAGCAAGTATATAAGCAAGTATATAAGTAAGTATATAAGTAAGTATATAAGCTAGTATATAAGAAAGTATATAGGTAATTATATAAGCAAGTATATAAGTAAGTATATAAGTAAGTATATAAGCAGGTATATACGCAAGTATATAAGCAAGCATATAAGTAATAACATAAGCAAGTATATAAGAGAATATAAGCAGGAAAATAAGTAAGTAAATAAGCAAGTATATAAGCATGTATATAAGTAAGTATATAAGCAAGTAAATAAGCAAGTAAATAAGTAAGTATATGAGTAATAAAGTAAGTATATAAGCAAGTATATAAGCAAGTATATAAGCAAGTATATAAGCAAGCAAATAAGCAAGTATATAAGTAGTTATATAAGCAAGTACATAAGCAAGTATATAAGCAAGTATATATGAGCATATAAGAAAGAAAATAAGCAAGTAAATAAGCAATTATATAAGCATGTATGTAAGTAAGTATATAAGCAAGTATATAGGCAAGTATATAAGCAAGTATATAAGTAAGTGTATAAGAAAGTATATAAGCAAGTATATAAGTAAATATATAAGCAAGTAAATAAGCAAGTATATAAGCAAGTATAAAAGCAAGTATATAAGCAATTATATAAGAAAGTATATAAGAAAGTAAACAAGCAAGTACATAAGTAAGTACAAAAACAAGTATATAAGAAAGGAAATAGTCATGTATATAAGAAAGTATATAAGTAAGTATATAGGGAAGTATATACGCAAGTATATAAGCAAGTTTGTAAGTAAGTACATAAGAAAGTATATGAGCAAGTAAATAAGCAAGTATATAAGTATGTATATAAGTAATAATATAAGCAAGTATATAAGCAAGTATATAAGTGAGTATATAAGCAAGTATATAAGCAAGTATATAAGCAAGTATATAAGAAATTTAATAACAAAGTATATAAGTAAGTATAAAAGTAAGTATATAAGCAAGTATATAAGTAAGTATATAAGCAAGTATTTAAGCAAGTATATAAGCAAGTATATACGCAAGTATATAAGCAAGTATATAAGCAAGTATATAAGTACATAAGTAAGTATATAAGTTAGTATATAAGCAAGTATATAAGTAAGTATATAAGCAAGTATATAAGCAAGTATATAAGCAAGTATATAAGAAAGTTAATAAGCAAGTATATAAGCAAGAAAATAAGCTAGAAAATAAGCAAGTTTATAAGCAAGTATATAAATAAATATATAAGCAAGTATATAAGCAAGTATATAAGCAAGTATATAAGCAAGTATTTAAGAAAGTAAATAAGCAAGTATATAAGTAAGTATAAAAGCAATTATATTAGTAAGTATAAAAGTAAGTATATAAGCAAGTATTGAAGCAAGTATATAAACAAGTATATAAGAAAGTTAATAAGCAAGTATATAAGCAAGAAAATAAGCTAGAAAATAAGCAAGTTTATAAGCAAGTATATAAGTAAATATATAAGCAAGTATATAAGCAAGTATATAAGCAAAAATATAAGCAAGTATTTTAGAAAGTAAATAAGCAAGTATATAAGTAAGTATAAAAGCAATTATATTAGTAAGTATAAAAGTAAGTATATAAGCAAGTATTAAAGCAAGTATACAAGCAAGTATATAAGTAAGTATTTACGAGTATATAAGTATGTATATGAGTTGTTATATAAGCAAGTATATAAGGAAGTATATAAGTAAGTATATAAGTAAATATATAAGCAAGTATATAAGCAAGTATAAAAGTAAGTATATAAGCAAGTATATAAGCAAGTATTTAAGCAAGTATATAAGTAAGTATATAAGTTAGTACATAAGCAAGTATATAAGAGTATATAAGCAAGAAAATATGCAAGTAAATAAGCAAGTATATAAGCATGTATATAAGTAAGTATATAAGCAAGTATATAAGCAAGTATTTAAGCAAGTATATAAGTAAGTATATAAGTAAGTATATAAGCTAGTATATAAGAAAGTATATAGGTAATTATATAAGCAAGTATATAAGTAAGTATATAAGTAAGTATATAAGCAAGTATATACGCAAGTATATAAGCAAGCATATAAGTAATAACATAAGCAAGTATATAAGAGTATATAAGCAGGAAAATAAGTAAGTAAATAAGCAAGTATATAAGCATGTATATAAGTAAGTATATAAGCAAGTAAATAAGCAAGTCTATAAGTATGTATATAAGTAATTATATAAGCAAGTATAAAAGCAAGTATATAAGTAAGTATATGGGTAATTATATAAGCAAGTATATAAGCAGGTATATAAGTAAGTATATAAGTAAGTACATATGCAAGTATATAAGAGTATATAAGCAAGAAAATATGCAAGTAAATAAGCAAGTATATAAGCATGTATATTAGTAAGAATATAAGCAAGTATATAAATAAGTATATAAGTAAGTACATACGCAAGTATATAAGCAAGTAATAAGTAAGTATATAAGTAAGTATATAAGCAAGTATATAAGTGAGTATATAAGCAAGTATATAAACAAGTATATAAGAAAGTTAATAAGCATGTATTGAAGCAAGTATATAAGTAAATATATAAGCAAGTATATAAGAAAGTAAATAAGAAAGTATATAGGTAATTATATAAGCAAGTATATAAGCAGGTATATAAGTAAGTATATAAGTAAGTACGTAAGCAAGTATATACGCTAGTATATAAGCAAGTATATAAGTAAGTATATAAGCAAGTATAAAAGCATGTATATAAGTAATTATACAAGCAAGTTTATAAGTAAGTATATAAGTAAGTACATAAGCAAGTATATAAGAGTATATAAGCAATAAAATATGCACGTAAATAAGCAAGTATATAAGCATGTACATAAGTAAGTATATAAGCAAGTATATAAGCAAGTATATGAGCAAGTTTATAAGTAAGTATATAAGTAAGTATATAAGCAAGTATATAAGAAAGTATATAGGTAATTATATAAGCAAGTATATAAGTAAGTATATAAGTAAGTATATAAGCAAGTATATAAGAAAGTAAATAAGCATGTATATAAGCAAGTTTATAAGCAAATATATTAGTAAGTATATATAAGCAAGTATATACGCAAGTATATAAGCAAGTATATAAGTAAGTACATAAGCAAGTATTTAAGCAAGTATATAAGCAAGTATATAAGAAAGTAAATAAGCAAGTACATAAGTAAGTATAAAAACAAGTATATAAGAAAGTAAATAATCATGTATATAAGTAAGTATATAAGTAAGTATATAAGCAAGTATATAACCAAGTATATAAGCAAGTTTGTAAGTAAGTACATAAGCAAGTATATAAGCAAGTAAATAAGCAAGTATATAAGTATGTATATAAGTAATAATATAAACAAGTATATAAGCAAGTATATAAGTGAGTATATAAGCAAGTATATAAGCAAGTATATAGGAAAGTTAATTACCAAGTATATAAGTAAATATAAAAGTAAGTATATAAGTGTGTATATAAGTAAGTATATAAGCAAGTATATAAGCAAGTATATAAGCATGTATATAAGCAAGTAAATAAGTAAGTACATAAGAAAGTATGCAAGAAAATAAGCACGTAAACAAGCAAGTATATAAGCATGTATATAAGTAAGTATATAAGCAAGTATATAAGCAAGTATATAAGCAAGTATATAAGCAAGCAAATAAGCAAGTATATAAGTAGTTATATAAGCAAGTACATAAGCAAGTATATAAGCTAGTATATATGAGCATATAAGAAAGAAAATAAGCAAGTAAATAAGCAAGTATATAAGCATGTATGTAAGTAAGTATATAAGCAAGTATATAAGCAAGTATATAAGCAAGTGTATAAGTAAGTGTATAAGAAGGTATATAAGCAAGTATATAAGTAAATATATAAGCAAGTATATAAGCAAGTATATAAGCAAGTATATAAGCAAGTATATAAGCAATTATATAAGAAAGTATATAAGAAAGAAAACAAGCAAGTACATAAGTAAGTATAAAAACAAGTATATAAGAAAGGAAATAGTCATGTATATAAGAAAGTATATAAGTAAGTATATAAGGAAGTATATACGCAAGTATATAAGCAAAATTGTAAGTAAGTACATAAGAAAGTAAATGAGCAAGTAAATAAGCAAGTAAATAAGCAAGTTTATAAGTATGTATATAAGTAATAATATAAGCAAGTATATAAGCAAGTATATAAGTGAGTATATAAGCAAGTATATAAGCAAGTATATAAGAAATTTAATAACAAAGTATATTAGTAAGTATAAAAGTAAGTATATAAGCAAGTATATAAGTAAGTATATAAGCAAGTATTTAAGCAAGTATATAAGCAAGTTTATACGCAAGTATATAAGCAAGTATATAAGTACATAAGTAAGTATATAAATTAGTATATAAGCAAGTATATAAGTAAGTATATAAGCAAGTATATAAGCAAGTATATAAGCAAGTATATAAGAAAGTTAATAAGCAAGTATATAAGAGAGAAAATAAGCTAGAAAATAAGCAAGCAATAAGTTAGTATATAAGCAAGTATATAAGTAAGTATATAAGCAAGTATATAAGCAAGTATATAAGCAAGTATATAAGAAAGTTAATAAGCAAGTATATAAGCAAGAAAATAAGCTAGAAAATAAGCAAGTTTATAAGCAAGTATATAAATAAATATATAAGCAAGTATATAAGCAAGTATATAAGCAAGTATATAGGCAAGTATTTAAGAAAGTAAATAAGCAAGTATATAAGTAAGTATAAAAGCAATTATATTAGTAAGTATAAAAGTAAGTATATAAGCAAGTATTAAAGCAAGTATACAAGCAAGTATATAAGTAAGTATTTACGAGTATATAAGTATGTATATGAGTTATTATATAAGCAAGTATATAAGGAAGTATATAAGTAAGTATATAAGTTAGTACATAAGCAAGTATATAAGAGTATATAAATAAGTATATAAGTAAGTACATACGCAAGTATATAAACAAGTATATAAGAAAGTTAATAAGCAAATATAGAAGCAAGTATATAACTAAATATATAAGAAAGTAAATAAGAAAGTATATAGGTAATTATATAAGCAAGTATACAAGCAGGTATATAAGTAAGTATATAAGTAAGTACGTAAGCAAGTATATACGCTAGTATATAAGCAAGTATATAAGTAAGTATATAAGCAAGTATAAAAGCATGTATATAAGTAATTATACAAGCAAGTATATAAGTAAGTATATAAGCAAGTATAAAAGCATGTATATAAGTAATTATACAAGCAAGTTTATAAGTAAGTATATAAGTAAGTACATAAGCAAGTATATAGGAGTATATAAGCAATAAAATATGCACGTAAATAAGCAAGTATATAAGCATGTACATAAGTAAGTATATAAGCAAGTATATAAGCAAGTATATGAGCAAGTATATAAGTAAGTATATAAGTAAGTATATAAGCAAGTATATAAGAAAGTATATAGGTAATTATATAAGCAAGTATATAAGTAAGTATATAAGTAAGTTTATAAGCAAGTATATGCGCAAGTATATAAGCAAGCATATAAGTAAGTACATAACCAAGTATATAAGAGTATATAAGCAAGAAAATAGGCAAGTATATAAGCAAGTATATAAGTAAGTATAAAAGTAAGTATATATAGTAAGTATATAAGTAAGTACATAAGCAAGTATATAAGAGTATATAAGCAATAAAATATGCACGTAAATAAGCAAGTATATAAGCATGTACATAAGTAAGTATATAAGCAAGTATATAAGCAAGTATATAAGTAAGTATATAAGTAAGTATATAAGCAAGTATATAAGAAAGTATATAAGCAAGTATATAAGCAAGTATATAAGCCAGTATATAAGTAAGTATATAAGTAAGTATATAAGCAAGTATCTAAGATATTATATAAGCAAGTATGTAAGTAAGTATATAAGCAAGTATATAAGAAAGTAAGTAAGCATGTATATAAGCGGGTTTATAAGCAAGTATATAAGTAAGTATATAAAGTATATAAGCAAGTATATAAGCAAGTATATAAGCAAGTATATAAGGAGGTATATAAGAAAGTAAATAAGCAAGTACATAAGTAAGTATAAAAACAAGTATATAAGAAAATAAATAATCACGTATATAAGTAAGTATATAAGTAAGTATTTAATTAAGTATATACGCAAGTATATAAGCAAGTATGTAAGTAAGTACATAAGCAAGTGTATAAGAGTATATAAGCAAGAAAATAAGCTAGTAAATAAGCAAGTTTATAAGCAAGTATATAAGCAAGTATATAAGTAAATATATAAGCAAGTATATAAGCAAGTATATAAGCAAGTATATAAGGAAGTATATTAGAAAGTAAATAAGCATGTATATAAGCAAGTTTATAAGCAAGTATATAAGTAAGTACATAAGTAAGTGTATAAGAGTATATAAGCAAGAAAATAAGCAAGTAAATAGGCAAGTATATAAGTATGTATATAAGTAATTATATAAGCAAGTATATAAGCAAAAATATTAGTATGTATAAAAGTAAGTATATAAGCAAGTATATAAGCAAGTATATAAGTAAGTATATAACAAAGTAAAAAAGAAAAATAAATAAGAAAAATAATAAGCAAGTATATTAGCAAGAAAATAAGCAAGTATATAAGCAAGTATATACGTAATTATATAAGCAAGTATACAAGCAAGTATTAAGATAGTATATAGGTAATTATATAAGCAAGTATATAAGCCAGTATATAAGTCAGTATATTAGTAAGTATATAAGTAAGTATGTACGCTATTATATAAGCAAGTATGTAAGTAAGTATACAAGCAAGTATATAAGAAAGTAAATAAGCATGTATATAAGCAAGTATATAAGTGAGTATATTAGCAAGTATATACGCAAGTATATAAGCAAGTACATAAGTAAGTGCATAAGCAAGTATATAAGAGCATATAAGCAGGTATATAAATTAGTACATAAGCAAGTATATAAGCGTGTATATAAGCAAGTAAATAAGTAAGTACATAAGGAAGTATGCAAGAAAATAAGCAAGTAAACAAGCAAGTATATAAGCATGTATATAAGTAAGTATATAAGCAAGTATATAAGCAAGTATATAAGCAAGTATATAAGCAAGCAAATAAGCAAGTATATAAGTAGTTATATAAGCAAGTACATAAGCAAGTATATAAGCTAGTATATATGAGCATATAAGAAAGAAAATAAGCAAGTAAATAAGCAAGGATATAAGCATGTATGTAAGTAAGTATATAAGCAAGTACATAAGCAAGTATATAAGCAAGTATATAAGTAAGTGTATAAGACAGTTAATAAGCAAGTAATTAAGCAAGAAAATAAGCTAATAAATAAGCGAGTATATAAGCAAGTATATAAGCAAGTATATAAGTAAATATATAAACAAGTATATAAGCAAGTATATAAGTAAGTGTATAAGACAGTTAATAAGGAAGTAATTAAGCAAGAAAATAAGCTAATAAATAAGCAAGTATATAAGCAAGTATATAAGCAAGTATATAAGCAATTATATAAGAAAGAATATAAGAAAGTAAATAAGCAAGTACATAAGTAAGTATAAAAACAAGTATATAAGAAAGGAAATAGTCATGTATATAAGAAAGTATATAAGTAAGTATATAAGGAAGTATATACGCAAGTATATAAGCAAGTTTGTAAGTAAGTACATAAGAAAGTATATGAGCAAGTAAATAAGCAAGTAAATAAGCAAGTATATAAGTATGTATATAAGTAATAATATAAGCAAGTATATAAGCAAGTATATAAGTGAGTATATAAGCAAGTATATAAACAAGTATATATAAAATTTAATAACAAAGTATATAAGTAAGTATAAAAGTAAGTATATAAGCAAGTATATAAGTAAGTATATAAGCAAGTATATAAGCAAGTATATAAGCAAGTATATAAGCAAGTATATAAGTACATAAGTAAGTATATAAGTTAGTATATAAGCAAGTATATAAGTAAGTATATAAGCAAGTATAAAAGCAAGTATATAAGAAAGTTAATAAGCAAGTATATAAGCAAGAAAATAAGCTAGAAAATAAGCAAGTTTATAAGCAAGTATATAAGTAAATATATAAGCAGGTATATAAGCAAGTATATAAGCAAGTATATAAGCAAGTATTTAAGAAAGTAAATAAGCAAGTATATAAGTAAGTATAAAAGCAATTATATAAGTGAGTATAAAAGTAAGTATATAAGCAAGTATTACAGCAAGTATACAAGCAAGTATATTAGTAAGTATTTACGAGTATGTAAGTATGTATATGAGTTATTATATAAGCAAGTATATAAGGAAGTATATAAGTAAGTATATAAGTAAATATATAAGCAAGTATATAAGCAAGTATATAAGCAAGTATAAAAGTAAGTATATAAGCAAGTATATAAGTAAGTTTATAAGTAAGTACATAAGCAAGTATATGAGAGTATATAAGCAAGAAAATATGCAAGATAATAAGCAAGTAAGTAAGCATGTATATAAGTAAGTATATAAGCAAGTATATAAGCAAGTATATAAGGAAGTATATAAGCAAGTATATAAGCAAGTATATAAGTAAGTATATAAGTAAGTATATAAGCTAGTTAATAAGAAAGTATATAGGTAATTATATAAGCAAGTATATAAGTAAGTATATAAGTAAGTATATAAGCAAGTATATACGCAAGTATATAAGCAAGCATATAAGTAATAACATAAGCAAGTATATAAGAGTATATAAGCAGGAAAATAAGTAAGTAAATAAGCAAGTATATAAGCATGTAAATAAGTAAGTATATAAGCAAGTAAATAAGTAAGTATATGAGTAATTATAGAAGCAAGTATATAAGCAGGTATATAAGTAAGTATATAAGTAAGTACATATGCAAGTATATAAGAGTATATAAGCAAGAAAATATGCAAGTAAATAAGCAAGTAAATAAGCAAGTATATAAGCATGTATATTAGTAAGAATATAAGCTAGTATATAAATAAGTATATAAGTAAGTACATACGCAAGTACATAAGTAAGTATAAAAGTAAGTATATAAGCAAGTATATAAGCAAGTATATAAGCAAGCTTATAAGCGAGTATATAAACAAGTAATAAGTAAGTATATAAGTAAGTATATAAGCAAGTATATTAGTAAGTACATAAGTATGTGTATAAGCAAGTATATAAGCAAGTATATAAGCAAGTATATAAGCAAGTATATAAGTAAGTATATAACAAAGTAAATAAGCAAGTATATAAGCAAGTATATAAGTAAGTATATAAGTAAGTATATAAGCAAGTATATACGCAAGTATATAAGCAAGCATATAAGTAATAACATAAGCAAGTATATAAGAGTATATAAGCAGGAAAATAAGTAAGTAAATAAGCAAGTATATAAGCATGTAAATAAGTAAGTATATAAGCAAGTAAATAAGTAAGTATATGAGTAATTATAGAAGCAAGTATATAAGCAGGTATATAAGTAAGTATATAAGTAAGTACATATGCAAGTATATAAGAGTATATAAGCAAGAAAATATGCAAGTAAATAAGCAAGTAAATAAGCAAGTATATAAGCATGTATATTAGTAAGAATATAAGCTAGTATATAAATAAGTATATAAGTAAGTACATACGCAAGTACATAAGTAAGTATAAAAGTAGGTATATAAGCAAGTATATAAGCAAGTATATAAGCAAGCTTATAAGCGAGTATATAAACAAGTAATAAGTAAGTATATAAGTAAGTATATAAGCAAGTATATTAGTAAGTACATAAGTATGTGTATAAGCAAGTATATAAGCAAGTATATAAGCAAGTATATAAGCAAGTATATAAGTAAGTATATAACAAAGTAAATAAGCAAGTATATAAGCAAGTATATAAGTAAGTATATAAGCAAGTATATAAGAAAGTTAATAAGCAAGTATATTAGCAAGAAAATAAGCAAGTTTATAAGCAAGTATATACGTAATTATATAAGCAAGTATACAAGCAAGTATTAAGATAGTATATAGGTAATTATATAAGCAAGTATATAAGCCAGTATACAAGTCAGTATATAAGTAAGTATATAAGTAAGTATGTACGCTATTATATAAGCAAGTATGTAAGTAAGTATACAACCAAGTATATAAGAAAGTAAATAAGCATGTATATAAGCAAGTTTATAAGCAAGTATATAAGTGAGTATATAAGCAAGTATATACGCAAGTATATAAGCAAGTACATAAGTAAGTGCATAAGCAAGTATATAAGAGCATATAAGCAGGTATATAAATTAGTACATAAGCAAGTATATAAGCGTGTATATAAGCAAGTAAATAAGTAAGTACATAAGGAAGTATGCAAGAAAATAAGCAAGTAAACAAGCAA